>VYZM01005830.1:42315-79334 GCA_013398915.1 Dromas ardeola
AGAGCCCCCTTGTCCCTTAGCTCTTATACTGAGCGTGATGCATATGGGATGGAATACCCTGTTGGTCAGTTTTGGGTCACCTGTCCTGTCCGCTCCTCCCTATAGGTGCGACCCCTCTACGCTTCTCCACTTCCAGCCCTCTAACGGGGCAAACAGCGAAGTGAGCTGACCTTGGTTGTTATAGCAATAAGTATAAGCAAGAGCCTCTGTGCATACCATTCCTTGGTATAATCAGGTCTTATCACTCTGAGAGTGAACAGTTTCTGAACAATATGCTGTTAATTTCAGACCTTAGTCAGTTAGAAGAGGCCCAGCTAAAAAGTAAAATTACAAATCAGAAAATTGGTTCTGTTTTACCTCAAACCAGGACAGGTCCCCTCGAACCTGCAATATGATTCTATGATTCTAAGTGAATCTTTCCAGAGACTGGCTATGATGTACTAGTTAAGCAAATTAAAGAACACAAAAGAACTACAACCAGGCTTACCTTCAGGGCTTTATCTACCAGCAGTAAAAATGGTTTATTACAACAAACAGTCTTCTCCTAATTAAATTGTATGACATTTACTTTGAGCAAAGCACTACTCCAGATTTACAAGGCAAACTAGGGAGCTGAACATCATCAGTGGTAAAGCCTTTATGTGTTTGATAAACTACATTGAAATTGCTAAACTAATTTTCTGAAGTAGTTTGGTTACCATATGCCAAGATAAGGTATAATTTTTGTAAGTGCAAGCTTGGAGATTTGTTGTTTCTAGCAGCATTAAGTTAATGCAAAAGGAAAATATTTCATTTTCTTTATTCTGACATTTCTAATTTGAACTCCTGTTTATCTACCACTGTACAGCAAAGAAAGTACCTGTTTTCCTCTGGGTCTGATCCAGGGTCCTTTGGACTTGACGAAACTAGGAGCAAAAAGAAACTAAGAGAAAAAGAGTGAGGGAAAGAAATTTTAATGGGTTTTGAATGATGACCTCAAGGAGGAAAACAAGTAAAAAAGGAAAACAATAATTAATTTTTGACAAATCACTCAAAGACTCCATTTTCCACCCATAAATCAGAAGACATTTTGGGAATCCCAGAGGCTACCTTCTACCATGCAGTGTGCCCTCCTACCAGTCTTGCAGTATTAAAAGACCTTGGCAATTCAAGGAGGTAAAAACAATCAATGAAGATATAGATGTGGAACCACACATAGTTTCCATTATCATACTGAATGATGGCACTACCTAATAAATCTCCTCATCCAATAAGGATCTGTGTTTTATAGCAAACCACAGCATCGTTGTATACGTTTTATAAAGGCAGGGAAGTACAGAACCAGGAATGAAGGGCCGAATGATACCTTTACTGAACAGCATTCATCTGAAACTTGAATCCCTCGTTCTAACACATTATTAAGGTCCATGAACTACATTACTCCTGTAGACTTTTGCAAAGTGGTGGTCCTGCACCAATGTTTATTTCTGTAAGGAAATTAGTGAGGAAAGAAGATTTTTTAAAAAATATTTCCAGTGAATGGCAAAATATATTTGTGATGAGCTTTTACAGAGCTGTCTAAATTACTGAAATGGAAAGTGTGCAATCTCAAAATCTAATTACAAAAATAAACTCCAAAAGAATATATTATTTTGGTACATACCCTCAGGGATCACTCAAAATGCTTGGTTTAGCTCAGAGTCAAAATAAACAATGGCGTAGAAAAAACATAGGATGAATCCTTAATACTGCTCATTTACCAACGTATCTCTTTTGCCTGTTCTTCCTTTCTTTAACCTTCATTTCATAGTCCAACAGGATGCATAGATACATTACCATGTTACATGTCCAGAGCCCATTTAATACTATAGTGGTGATTTTTCTCCTTGTTTGTTAAGCTCTGCTGCCTTACTTTAAAATCAGAAACTGAAAGCAAGCAAGCAGATACTATCAAATAACCCATAATTCCATAATCCATTGAGGTATTCCAACTAGGAACTTTGGTAAATGTACTTGGTTTTTAACTAAGTGATCCTTTGGAAGAAAATTTTGCAAAACCTCCCTTTTTCTCTAATCTGGTTGTTTATTCTTATTCCACCACTCCCTGTGCTGATAAAATTGGTTGTGGGACTGCAGTAAAAACTTATCAGTGAAATAATCCATTTAAAAAAAAAAACACTGATAAAGGTGTGTCCAGCTACAATATGGGGGATTGCATGAATGACCTTGGACTATGGGAGAAGAGAAATAGAGATCTTTTACACTGAAAAAAGAAAGCTATGTGGAACTGTATGTTAGTTAGTTGAAGTAGCTGGTCAGCATTTTTCATTTGTATCTTTTACCCCCAGAAGAAAATATGCTTTTGGTAAAAATAAAATACTTTGCAAAAATATCTTCAGACCTTTCAGCATTTTTTGGTTTTTCATCTCAGCTGAAGATTTTGAATATTCAGGATTTTGTTTTTCTTTTGCCATCTCATGCTTTTCACGTTTGCTCTGTATCTCCAATCTGGTGTCCCTAATTGAGTTCCCAGAATGCCCTCAATAATTTAACTTTCATACTTTTTTTATTTTTAAGGAAGTTTTCTCATATATAAGTATTTCTCCTTTTTGGAGACTATAGCTGCGGTGTACTTTTTGGCTTTCTTGGTCCTACAAAGTTGCTGAACATCAGTACCTGGTGGTTGCTCTTATAAAACAGACTTTAGACTGTAACAAACAGAGCATGCGTGCCACTCAAGATGAAATCAAAAGTTGCTTTTCCTCATGCGGACCCTCTCACCTGTTGCTTTATGAAGCATGGATTCATAATGTCGAAATACTCAGTATCTCTGTCATGCCTTGACATGACATTGTCCTGTTTTACATAGCAGCAGAAATGCTCTATTACTGTTTCACGTCGTCAGAAAATCCTGTTCAGCATACTGCAGTCGTGTTATTTCTGGTGGGGTTGAGACTTAATGCAGTATTTTCCCCACTTATGCCTGGATCTTGAGTCCATAGAGACTCTGTATTAGTCACTGGCATAGTTAGCTTACTGGTCTGATCTGATTAAAACAAATGAAAAAACAAACCCAAAGGCTTCTTTTACTTGTGGCACTATGAAACCACCAGCATATCCTACTCCAGATTCAGCATTGACTGCTCCAGGTTTCCTGCATACTTTGTATGGGAGTTATTCATGTCTATCTGATTGCCTTCCACCAACTTTCCAAAATGACTTTATTCTAGTGTCCCCACTGAGGACAGATATTCCAATTCACCCGTGTGATTTCTAAGACTTCCAATATTTGTTTAGACACATGGGTGCCACCGTTGTGGTTTTCTGCAGTGTATTTAAATGACATTCTATACCATTTAGCTATCAGTAACAACAGGATCAAAGGCACTCTCAGAAGGAGCTCTAGTGACTATACAGGAAATTTCTTTGCCAAATTAATATTTACCAAAGTCTTATTCTTCCCATTTACAAGAGGTACCTATCAAAATAAAAGGGCTTAAACAACTGAAATCAATTAGCATCAGGAAATTCTACATTCTGATAGGCCTGACTCATCTATGTGAAAACTGGCAGCTAACACTGCAGCCCCTCCTTGGTAACACATGGCTATGAACTTCCCGAAAATCTCGAGCTGTCTCTATTTGTAAGTTTGAAGATTTTTATCGCATATGTAAACTATTATATTTCAGGTTTATCACTCACTATGCTGTTCAAATATCAGGGGAAACTATTTCAAAATTGGACAAGCAATTATCTGGTTGTATAATAATGTCTAGTTACTAAAACAGACAGGTTTTATTAGGTCAGACAGGTTTTTGTGTCCTTCAGAACTACAACCTAGATGTTGAAATCTTGGATTAATTACTAGCTTTTGCTCTGGTTTTAATTTTTGTATTAGTTTTGCAGACAAAATCATGGGGACATTTGCAAACTGAAGCAAATGCTCACACCAAAAGCAAGTAGGTTGTCATTTACCGAATATGAAAGCCAGTTCTCAGAAAATGCAAATGTCAGGTGATACTAGAATGACATATATTTCTAAAGAATTAAAGCTTTTTTCCAACAACAATAGCTGAGAAGATGAAGTAAGCTATTTTCTTCTGTAAGAAACGAGGCTTTAGGCATGGGTAACGTCCAGTGAATAACGTGCCAGAAGTGTTACTCTGCCTTGGCTCCCTAAGCCTTTGTGCTGTGTAACCCAGCCAAAGTGCATTTACTGCTCATTTCTCACTATGGTGATCAATATAAGCTTATACCCAGTGAATGTTACGGAAAATTTGCCAATGACTTCAACCAGGACAGGATTAGAATCTTTACTTGATTTTTTTCTACATTAAGAAACAATTGCTCTGACTTTATTATTTTTACAGCTAAGCCCCAGTTCAGCTATCTGAATTTGAAAGACTCTTCCAGCACAAAGATAAAATAGTGGCCTTCTGCACTTTCCCAAGTCAATTCAAATATCTCCACAGCCTCCATCTCAAATGGGGTTTTTGTTACAGAACTTACCACTAGGAAAGGTTTGACCTTTGCATCTTTATCACTAACTGGTACAGCGGGCACAGCTCACAGCAACTTCATGGACACCCTTTGAAACCTGTTGTGACAACCTTTTGATTGTCATTTTTGCCTTCCTAGGTACATCACAAGCTAGCTTTAAAACGCTTACAATAGTTATACTACCAAACATCCCTCTGTGCTCAAGGTGTTACTGCCTGCATCCGTAGTATCAAATTCTCTCTCCTTTCATTTAATTTAATTTCTTTAATAGGTCCGGTCTGGGCATCTTATCATTTCTGTGTCAACTGCACTGTGAAATTTTATGATTTTTTTTTAAGATAATTATGTTTAAATTCTGAGCAATGTCACCTGGCTTCACTTGGGCAATATTGTTGGTTTTCTCTTATTTCTCTCTTTTGCTGCTGATCTCATCACTGGGAATTTTGTCGGAATTTTCTTTTACTTACCCTGTGAAACATGACCTCCATAAGGCACACCTGCAATCCTTGCAAAGTTTCTATCCTTCAATTGGACTGAGGACCACATCGTCTTCTCTTGAGCAATGCTTTACAGCCATCATCTGTAGTCATCTTCTTTCTGTTTGTTCTTGCATTACAAGGCCTCCACCAGCCCTGTGCCCATGTTGGTGAAATGTCAAGCAATCCTGATGCTTGTAGTTGTTGGACCTGTGTCACCCACTGTTGTCATACTTATGTCATTATGAGATCCTCTTCCTGCTTTTGATGAACCTGAGCTACGTATAATATTGCAGTCTGTGCACCCTGTTGTTTCTCCTAGACTGCAGCCTCATGTTTTAATCTGTAGTTTGCTACTGAGGACATTAGACTTTACCTTTTCCACTATACAAAAAATTGATAAAATTTATAAATGGGAGTCACAGGTGATATGAGCCTCTTCCGCCTAGGCACCACACTCCCTCAGGGCCTTTATAGCGTTGATCATTTTGCCATCATTTCATCAAGGGGAACATACATTCCCCTTGACAACTTTCCCTGTTTTCCTTCTTAAGGGGTTGCATTGCATTTCTGCCCCGAAGTGGAGTCCTGCAGCTCCACCATCCCCTTTGCTGCCTTGGTTCAAACCTCTCTCAGAGGTCTTTTGTCATCATAGTACAGAAACAAAATGTTTGGACTGTTTTATCTCCTTCCTTATGTAGTGCCCGTCAACTAAGAGAGCTAGGTGCTCCTCCATCCTCCTCCAGGGACTACTATATTTGGTAAATTATACTTAATCCCATCACAAGATTTCAATTTCCATCTAAATTAAATTAAAAAGCATGACTAGGTTTGATGCCTGCAAGCTGTTTCTCTTGTAAACATTATGACAGAAGCTGATTGAACTAAAGTAAAACCACCACCCAGGGTTTAATTGCTGGCTTAGGGAAACAATTATCACAGCAGTATCCACATGTACATATATATATACACACACATATATATATATAAAAAACCACACATCTATATGTATATATTGCAACCTAATCTTCAGTCTCTTTTCATTGCCTAGCTAATTCAGCGTATTCCCGTCTGTGTGTTTAGATCTAGCTGCTCATAACTGCAGTCCTCCTCCCTCCCAGCTAACCAGGAGGAACCACCTCGTCAAGGAAATTAACATGCCTCTTGCATTTTGTGAAGTACTTTTTAGCTGGACAATTGTCCCAAAACCCCATTTTTAATCTAACTCTGTCAAATATACCCAACTGATACACACAAGCTGACATTGTATGCATAAAAATAATGCTTATTTTTCCATTTCATCACATGCTGTATATATCTGCTCTTCACAGAATGTCATAAAATGCGCTCAGTGCGTATATCCACTGTGACTCTGGAAGAAAAGCAGGATGCCCGTGCTTCTGCTGCTACTGCAGTTTTTTTAATTTATGCTTTCCCTTTGTACACCTGAAATTGTAGAACTACTGAGGCCGATTATTTCTCCCAAGTTTTTCCACAGACCCCATAAATTCTATCAGGCCGTTGAGAACAAGAGTCTCCAACAGAAATGCATAGTGTCTCTAAAGCAATATGGAACTTGGCTGAATTACCTGCAGTAATAATCCATGTATTTATAAGTTTCTCAAATGACAGTTTCAGACCGTGATAAACAGGAATCCAGCTAAAAAAATATCTTGGTTCATTCTAGATCAGTCATTTTAAAATCTAAAAACACAGAAGTGAATTTAACATTGATTGTTCCACTTGGGTTATGTTAATTTTTTGAATGTTCAGTAGCCTTGAATTGCCTGCCTTTCATCATGCACCTTTAACTCAACTCTGTACATTCCCTGCTTCCTGAATCCACACTTTCTTATATGTCAGTTTCCAGAGTGATGGGAATTAATGTTCATCCTTGATTACATCAATCATGTAATGATAGGAGAAATTTGCAGCATTCCATATTTCAGGAAAGTGTTGGCTACTCAGGAAACTGTTCTCTGTTTTCCCAAGACTTCAGATTATTTTTTTTTACATAAGTTTTATATTATTTTTTCCTTCTGATTTATCCTCCCTCTCACTCCCTGTCTTGCTCCTCTTATAAGAAAACTTCATCATTAACTGTTGACCTGTATAGGGGGGCTTCCACTTGGCTATGGAGATTTTAAAGTATTTAAAACTTTTATTATCGAACTCAAAACAAGGAGGGAATTACTTTCATGTTTGCTCATGATGTGTTCCTGTAAGTATCATGCATTTCCCCATATCTCGTTCTGATGAAAGCAAAACAATCTATCTCATCTCATCCTCACACATGCTTACCTGAAGATAGAGTGTGTAGGCATGTGTCTTTATGTGTATGACAGAGGAGAAAAAGAATGTGGAGCAAAGGTAATTTATTTTGATAATTACTTGCTGAGGAATTTATTTTCAAAATGGCAAACCGGTATTTTATTCCTTGGCCTCAATATGTTGTTTGGATAGGATGGCCCTTATACATATTGCTTTTGTAAATCTGTTTAGGCAAGTAAACTGAAGATCATCATCTTTAACCTATGGATAACTAGTTCCAAAACAGTCTGTTTTGTTTGTTTCTGCAGCTATCTGCACAAGAACAAATACCTGGAAGTTATCAATGACGATGCATTTCTGGGAGTGCACAGTGGACCAACTCTACTGTGAGTAGGACAATATGAAGTAGAGAAAGCCTTAAAAACAATACTATTTTAGGTTGCACTTTCTTTCCAACCATTATTAGCAGCAGAGCAGCAGGAATGGGAATGTCATTTTTACAAAAAGAATATCAGCAACAAAAGCTGCGCTTTAGGGAACTGATTTAAGAAATGCTTGCATCTTGCATTAGAAATACTGTTCCTATCAATTTTTCTTCTGAAAGATTCTGTACTATAATCTGTTTTACGAGCATACAATTATAGTACAATTGCAATACAAACTAAGGACTCTAGTAGCACACAGTGCATAGGACTGATCACTGGGAGAACTGAAGTGCTGCGAGTGGGATTCCTTCTTCCACTGCAAAACCAGATGGTACCGGCAGTGCTCACTATGTGTAAGAATCACTTTCTGCTCTTCAGGAAAACAGCATATTTATATCAGAATAATGGTGCATTGTTCACAGAAGGAATTCCAGTGGCTAACTATAATAATGAAAAGGTGCAGAAGACATTATTTTTCTCCCAGAATCTTTCCAACTCCAGAAGATCAGTCTAGCTACCAGCGACATAGCAATCTACAGAAGAACTTGTATTGGCCATAACCACTTTATGCAAAGAAGAGTTGTGCCCCTGCTGTGCAAAGCTGCAACAGACCTTTGATGGCAAGGTCATCATCAAATCGCTGGTAATCTCTGTCCCCTGCATTTCAAGTCAGATGCATTGCAAGGCCTGTGTGTGAATGGTAGCCTGTCTTCTGCTTCAGTCATCTAAATTACTTTGTCTTGTGGGGTGAAGAGGAAAGATCTGGCTGAGGGCCCACCTTTCAGGGCCACATCATTCCTCCACATCACTCTCTACCACAGGTCCAATGGAGTTATAAGCAGAATCCTTGGGGACAGGGTCTGAGACCAGTTCTAGGGACTATCGGGTTTTCCTTTCACTGGCTTGAGCTGCTCCTGTCACACTGGGGTGACATTTTGTCTGCTTCCTAAAGTCATCCTCACTTCCCCAGTGGCATCTGATGCGTCACCAGCTACCACGTTTCAGAGCAGCTCAGAAAGCCAGAGTTGCGAAGCACCAATGCAGACATCCTCACAAGGACAGGCAGGCCAGCTCTTCCTCCCCTTCACTCACTGCTCTCGTTCCCTTTCCCTCAGCAAAAAGCAGCTGCAGGACTACGTAGGTCAGTAGGGATAATGTTTTGTCACAGCCTTCTTACTTCGAGTCTGGTGGCTCTGGCTGCCAGCTAGTGGGACATTTCACCCAGTGCTTCTCTCCAGAGGGTCTGCAAAGGGAGTAAACTAGTCCAGGCCTCTTCATTCAAAGTTTCAAAGTCCATGGGATGCAGGTGCGTATGAGAAGAACAGGTAAAGGCAGTAATACACTTCACTGTGTCCCTCAAGATACTGTCAAGGACTAACATACCTTTTTTTTTTTTCTTATCACTGAATCACCTGAGGGATAAACCTCAGTTGAGCCATGAGTGGCCAGATCCTGAGACAGCAGTGAAAAGGTACTGTTTCCTGACCATGTCTTAAAAGTTATACATTCTAGATAAGAAAAGCACAGTCAAGGCCCTGGTCCACCATCAGGAGGAGAACTGGTGATCTAGGCAGAGCAAAAGAGAGGGTTCTGGAAGCAGAAGGCAACAAATTAGAAGGGAAACCTGAAAAAGCTCACAAAGGGGCTGATAAACCTCCTGCTCAGGGAGCCTTTGTGGTGGCTGTTGCTCCTCTTCCTCCCTGCTAGTTGGATCACCTTCATTTCCACTGTTTCTGCTTTCAGAAGGGCTCAGGCTAGCGGCCCCTGAACTAAGATGGTCATTGTCGGAGAACTGCAACAGAGGCTGTGTTGGTGCTGACTAATCCTTTTTTATTAGTATTTGGCTCATAAGGTCTTTTTCTTAATATTGCACATGGCACCAGAGAAGCCCTTTCTCATTTTGTTCATTTTTCAGTTGATGTAACTTTACCTGGACGCTATATTTCCCTTACAATACTATTTTGTCACAATAAACACACAGTCTCAAAGCACAGTGCACTCCCTTGTTACGTTTGGGGTCTTGTACGACTCACTGCACATCCTCCCTCTGAGGCTACAGGTGGCACCATGGGTTGAAAAGCTCCTTCCTAGGGATGGCAGGAGAAAAAACACTTGGGAATCTTAAATCTAAGGGAGGCGAGAGCTTGCAGCAGCACAGATTTTGACTCTTGGAGTTATCGTAGGTATTTAAAGCACCAGTGTTGTTATGCTAGGCAGGTGAACAACTAATGACATGCCGCAAAGGGTTGTGGGGTAAACATATGCTATAATAATGTTGCCAGGTAAGTGCACTCTGCAAGGGCTAGCTTTGAGGCGTGTGAGCTACACAGAGCCTCTTAGTTTAGGGGCTAGAGATTAATTTCTAGGACAGGCATATGTAACCGTAAAGATCTTCCTTCTCACTCTGTGTTTTCAAGTTTGATTTCTCAAATTGCTTGAAATTTTTCTAATCTTCTATAATTATTGTGCTAGCCCAGCTGCCATTGATCCTCGGGACGTGTTTTCCGTCTTGTCTAAACAGCCAGTTATTCATCTCCCAATAGAATGATATGCCTCCATGGCTAACAATAGTCCTAGTAGTATTTATACTTAAAGAGAGATGTGGTACTATAGTGACACTACAGAGAGAGGCATTGCTTCTTAAATGCAGGAGGCATAAAATGGCACATAAGCAATGGTAAGTCAACAGTGATTAAAAACGTCAGATGATTTCACATGATGATCCTTGGATTCGCAAGTCCTAAGCTAAAGACCTTAGAAAGGTGTCATGGTTTAACCCTGGCCTGCAGCTCAGCTCCATGCAGCCACTTGCTCACCCCCTGCACCCAGTGGGATGGGGGAGAGAACTGGAAGGGTAAAAGTGAGAAAATTCATGGGTTGAGATAAAGACAGTTTAATAATTAAAAGAAAGATGGGGAAAAAAACCCACAACAACAACAAGGGGGAAAAAAACAAACCAAACCCAAGAAAAACAAGTGATGCAACAAAACCAATTGCTCACCACCAATCAACCAGTGCCCAGCCCGTCCCCGAGCAATGGCAGCCCCGGCAAACTTCCACCCGGATTTTATTGCTGAGCATGGTGTGATATGGTCTGGGATATCCCTTTGGTCAGCTGTCCAGGCTGCGTCCCCTCCCAACGCCTTGTGCACCCCCTTCTGCTTGCTGGCAGGGCGGTGTGAGGAGCAGAAAATGCCTTGATGCTGTGTAAGTACTGCTCAGCAGTGCACTAAAACATCCCTGTGTTATCCACACTGTTTTCATTCACAAATCCAAAACGTGGCACCATATGACTAATTTTTCATTTAACTTTAATACAATTTTAAAGCAGCTTTAGGGACTTCTGTTACCCATGGATAACCAGGGATTATTCTGCATGTGTGATGTAGGAAAGGTTTGTTATAAAGCGAGATACCTTCCAGCAACAATTTAGAGCAGAACCCTTCCACCTGAACAGATCTCTTAGTTGACCTTCAGGAACTAGAACTATTTTAACAGGAACAAAATAGTTTCTGAAACTCCCACATATGCACTGCCTTAAGAAGGCTGAAATCAAAATGAATGAAAATTGAGCAGAACCTTACTATTTATTGTTGTGTCATGTCTATGGCCATTAACATCTCCCATAGGAAACAGAATGTGCTTGCAATTGGTGCTTTATTACACACCCCCACTGTACCATTAAGACTAATATTAATGAGTTAATTATAGAGACACCAGAGATTTGATAACTTGCATAATAGCCTGAGAAGTCTGACCAATACAGCCCTTCCATATCCCCCCTTGGGTAGTGTAAACAACTTGTCTTATTTTACTAAAAAATTTGTTTAGTAATTTTGGTTCAGGCATCTAGCTGTTTTTAGCTGGCATGGGAATTTGTGAACATTGGATCTTCCTCAGAAAGATAGTTCTACTTAAAATACTTTCTCCTTTTGAAAATGAACTCTATCAAAAATGGTTGCCAGAAGATAAATATTCCTTTTTCTGGGGCAATGAATGGCATTGCTTACAGTGGGAGCAGTACGAAAGGAAAAGAAAAAAAAAAAAGAAAAAATTGAACATTTATGGAGATCAAAAACGAGACTCTGTCTTGCCTCCCGACCAAGCTAACAGAACTCATCCTCTCTGGAGTTCCCTTTATGCACTCCTGAAATGAGATAAGAATTCAGGGTTGATAGAATGTCTGCTCCACAGATCCATCATTTACTGTTTTTTTTCCTCCAATCAGGATTTCAGCAGCAACAGCAACTTAAAGCCTGAAATACTGACCTTAGATCCACCCTAATGGGGCAATTTTCTTCCATTTGGGCTTTAAAAAAAAAAAAAACAACAAGAAAAATTTAACTACAAAGAATTGTGCTTGGCTATACGTATGCTGTGTGAGTTTGGCCATGCTCTCAGACCACCTAGTTAGATGGTATATTTAAGTAGATATTAAAAAGTTAGGTAATTTTTTTTTTTTAAAATTGCAGTTTACAATAGCAGAGGAAGCAGAGAGTGTGATCACTGAATAGAGGAGATCAGATGCCAGTAATTCTGATTCCTTTGTCACCGCTGTATATTCAGATATATGTGGGTATATACATAGATTGCTCCCTTTAGAAAACTATTTTAACAGTATGACAATACATTGCTCTTCACCTGAAAATGAAATCTTGGCTAGGATTCAGCAACTCAGTGTACCCGATTTACTAAATGCACCAACAAGAGCTGCTGCCTAGAGCACAAGTACAGCAAAGTACAACAAAAATACAATCAGGCTCATTATTCAATTAGCTTCAGCAAAACATACAGTCCAAACTCAAAACATTACTAACTGTTGCAAAAGATACATGTGAGTAATTAATTATCTTTAGAAACCAGAAGTGCTCTTTAAAGCATCATTTCCCAACCTAGGAATGGGTCCTACCTGAGGAGGCTCTGTTCCTGACACTGGGCACAAGTATGTCTTTGAGCAACAGGAGCACTCTGCATTCTGCTAATCAAATAATGCAAATCTGTAGAATTAAAGAATCTTTCACTAGATAAAAATAATATCTGTAGTCTAAGCCCATCTATTACATATTTTATGCTTTTTTAACTAGTGTAGTATTGCAGTACTCGGAAATCTGTATATGATTAGGTAAAAATTCTCAATGGTACTATGATGCATTCAATGTCATTTTCTCAATTATCTGTCTTTTAAATTCTCATTATTACTGATTTCATACTACAATTGCATATTTCCAGCTGTGGAAACGATTATTGACAAAACCTATTATGCCTTATACCTAATTCTGAACTTCTGACTTCATAAAAACAATGAAGAATTAGACCAAAAAATAATAACCCAGAAAAAGATAATCAAATCTGAGCAGCTAAATATCTGTTTAACACTTGTATCATATATATAGTCGGTTCAGAAAACAACATCTCTTAAATCATAAGCTATGTTTTATTCCCACGTTCATCTGAAGCTCTCCAATGTCTCTACAACTTTCAATCTAATGTGTGAATTCCATGTAAGGTAAGCAACAGCCTAGAAATGTCACATGAGATTTATAAGAAAGCATGCGAGAGAAAAACAGAACAGCTAACAAGACACAGTGTTAAAATTGGTTGAGTGCACTTTGGTTGCTGTTACGCTCCGCAGTGTAGAGCTCTATGCTACCGCAGACAGACCACTTCCAGTACCTGAGCGAGCTCTAGACCACAGCTACTTAAATGCTAAAGTCTGGGCTAGATCTAGGCTAGAAGTGAATTTTGCTAAGACTTTACCATCATCCCAAACATTTGATAAATGTCTCCCACAAGGAGTGTGACTGCCTGGTTTACGTATCAACCTTTGTAGGGGTTTGTCAAAGGCCTCGTGGAAGCCCCAGGAAACTCTTAGCAAACCTTAACCACAACACTCGGAGAGGTTTGTAAGGCAGGACTTATTTTTACAAAAGCCCTTTACATGCTGACTTCCTCCAGATATATCGTATCAGTTGGTAGCTCATTTGCTGCCTTCCCGCAGGGGGGTAAGTTACACACCTCTTTTACCAACTCAACTACTTCCTCCTTGAGCTGCTTCAGAACTTTTTGGTGAAAACCATCCAGTCCTTGTGACTCGTTATCATTCATTTTATCAGTTTCCTGCCTAAACTCTTTTATAGTCACTTCAATTTGAGGCAGATCCTCTTGACATACCTATCAGACATCTTAGTTATCAATACTACTAGATATTAATGAGGCTGACATAACTGCAGTCAGTTCCCTTTTTTCTGAGCAGCCCAAAATGAAGACTGATTGTACAATGTCACAGAATGCAGACACAGATACTATAGTCTGCCAAACTCCAATTACTTGGATTCACATTGCTCCGAAGATTAGTAATTTAAAACCTTTTCAATCCTATGCTTTCTAGTTTGAAGACAGCTGCTATACTGCTTGAAGTAGACTCTGAATCTGAGTAGATAATCATCAAGACTGGATTTGTAAGGTTAAAAAAAATCCCTGTCAATCCCACACTTCCTTCTGGCCAGTTGACACACACTTTGTTGCTAACAAAGTGTGGGCCTATGTAGGGTAATTAAGAAGTTATCTTCCACTGAGAGACAAATTATCACCAGATCCCCAGAAGGCTTTTCCATTTGCAATAGCTGCAGTACACAGAGGTCACAAGACCTCTTGGTGGCAGACATCATGGCGGCAGTTTTAGGGACTTCCCAAACTGGGGATTTTGGAAGCTTTCAAACTTCTGAGCCATTGTACTTAATATGGACCATGGATGGGACCAACCATCTGTTGTTAGCCCTGCCACAGGATTAATCCTAAATCAACTAGATCTTCAAGGCAGCTGTACTTGTGTCATCTTCCCAACCAACCCAGTTTAAAACAAGCAGAGGTTTTGAAAATAAAATCTGCAATGCCTAACTGCTTAAGTACACACCCATATACACATACATAAAAGAGTTCAAAGGGTTCAGTAAGACAGAACAGAAATGACATAGTCTTATAACTAATTCTTACAAGCCCTTTCTTCTCACTGAACAGATCTTTCTTTCAGACTTTTTAGCATCACTTGATAACACTCTGAGTTGCCACAGACTTTGCACATTCCCCTCTGCTCCCTGGGAAGTTGTTTCCCCCACCTGAGCCCCGGTTTGGCTGGTCCCTTCTGCTCAAAGCTCTCCAGGAGCTGCAGCTCCCTCCCCTGCGCACCCAGGGCCCCGGAGAGGCTCCTCTCCACATCTGTTCCCAAGGCACAAGCCCTTGTCCCCCAGCATGTTTCTCCTGACCCAGTCATTTCTGATGGGAACATGACACAACTGAAAATAAACCCAAAACAAAAAGGGATATTGTCCTTGTTACCTTGTTATTTGGCCTGCACACTGAAGCACGGCACTGACTTTCGCAATTTAATGATGGAATTTTGTGGAAAGATTACACCTTTTCTCATTTTTAAGTCTCTTGTCTCACATTCTTAGGTGCCCCAAAACTCATCTCACAAGAGTGAATAACCATTCCCAATCACCTTCTTTACAATATGCATGGCATATATAGTCTCCTACTGCTTCCAGTCCTAGCTTTTCCCACAAGTCCTTACCTTCTCTTTATTACTTCATATATAAACAATTGGATACTTTTAATCATCCTTGCTGTAGCTTTCTGTGCTGTTATAGTCTGCATAGTATTATAGTATTTAAGATGCAGTTATATTGGATTTATAAAGGGAAGTTTTTCTGTTCTATTTTCTATTTCTTTCTGAAGGATCCTTAGAATTCTATTTGCCTTCAACTTTACTAAATAGCACTGACCTGACATTTGCAGGGAGGACTCCAAGATCTTTCCAGAGTGCTAGGTAAATTAGACCCCATTGTCATCCATGTACAGTTAAGATTGCGTTTTCCTAAGGCACTTTACATTCATCAATATTGAATCATGTAAATTATTTTACTGCTCAGTCACTTAGTATTGCAGGATCCTTCTGTTTCTTTAGACAATCAGTTTTAGCTTTCACTACCTTGTATTATTTTGTGTTGGAAACAAGCTTTGTTGCAGCTACTCTCATTCTCTTTCCAGACTGTTTATGGACATTTCAGTAGTACCAGCGCTAGCACAGCCTCTGGGGGCCTCTGCTGCAATGATGTGCGTATTCAGCTACCAGTTCTTTTTCCATTCTTCCGCTAGCATGAAAACTTATGATCTGTTCCCAGGCTTTTCCCCTACTCTTTCATTTTTTTGATTAAAGGGGAGCCATTCCCCTTGTCACATAACAGATGAGTTACCTCAACAGCCCTTGATATCTGATTTTGTCAAGGCTTTTCAGAAATCCCAATTCATTGTACAAACAGGATCATCTTTCTCCATACGCTTCTGCCCGAACACCCTCAAAAAACTCCCAAGAGTTCGTGAGGTGTGATTTCCCTTCCGAAAAGTCTTGGCACCTCCCATCACACAACATTTAACCATGTTCCCTTCCTGCAGGTAACTGCCACCACCATGAGGACTTGATGGAGACCCATGGGGGTTGCTAAAAGGCCAGCCTTGTCTTGGTAAGATCTAGTCTCAGATCTAGTTTACCAAGATGTTTTGCTTCAGAAGGAGAGCTCTATAAAATTGGTGAAAACCAAAAAGGAGCAGGCCACTAAGTTGATTAAGGAACTGGAGCATCTGTCATAACAGGATAGGCGGAGAGAAGAGTCAAAGGAATCTTATTAATGTGTATAAATACTTGAGGCGGGGTGGCAGGGATGGAACTGGGAAGATGGAGCCAGGGTCTCCTCAGTGGTGTCCAGTGACAGGACGAGAGGCAACAGGCACAAACTGAAGTACAGGAAAGTCCATTGCAACGTAAGAAAAAACTTCTTTACTGTGAGGGTGGTCAAATGCTGGAATACGTTGCCTAGAGAGGCTGTGGCGCCTCCAATCCTGGAGATACTGAGAAGTCAACAGGACACAGCTCTGAGCAACCTGCTCCAGGTGACCCTGCTTTGATCAGGGAGATCAAATCGGACGACCTGGAAGCTAAACTATTCTGTGATTCTTTAAAAGATAAAATGATAGTAGGCAGCATTCAGAATCTTCTAAGATCCAATTCAGGGGCTTGGTAGAAACATATACTACCCATCAAAAAGGACTCCAGAAGAATCAAAAAGAGGTTTACGTGGTTGAAATCAGCTATATCGACATATTCCAATATGTATGGTAGCAAAGAAGCTATTAGAAGTAAAAAAGCCCTCTTACAGAAAGGGGAAACAATTTCTAACTCAATTTAAAAACAAATACAAGCAAATTGAAAGAAAAAAAAAAACAGCAGAGCAAAACCAAGTGGTTTTGAAGCAATTTGTTTAAAGCATAAAATTAGTAATAATTTTCTTTTAGGTGCAAGAAACCAGCCAGTGAGTGAAACTTCTTAAAGGATAAGAACAGCACTCTTGGGAAACAATGCAGAGAACCATAGAATCGTCTAGGTTGGAAGGGACCTTTCAGATCATCGAATCCAACCATTAACCTAACACTGACAAAACCAGCACTAAACCATGTCCCTAAGTACCACGTCTACACGTCTTTTAAATACCTCCAGGGATGGTGATTCAACCACTTCCCTGGGCAGCCTGTTCCAATTTTGATAACCCTTTCAGTGAAGAAAATTTTTATCCACCCTAAGCCTCCCCTGCTGCAGCTTGCGGCCATTTCCTCTCGCCCTATCACTTTTTACTTGGGAGAAGAGACCCACCCCTACTTTGCTACAACCTCCTTTCAGATGGTTGTAGAGAGCCATAAGGTCTCCCCTCAGCCTCCTTTTCTCCAGGCTGAACAACCCCAGCTCTCTCAGCTGCTCCTCATAAGACCTGTGCTCCAGACCAGCTTCGTTGCCCTTCTTTGGACACACTCCTGAAATGTCAATGTCTTTCTTTTAGCGAGGGGCCCAAAACTGGACATAGTATTCGAGGTGCAGCCTCACCAGTGCCGAGTACAGGGGACAATCACTTCCCTAGTCCTGCTGGCCACATTATTCCTGATACCGGCCAGGATGCTGTTGGCTGCCTTGGCCACCTGGGCACACTGCTGGCTCGTATTCAGCCGGCTGTCAGCCAACACCCCCAGGTCCTTTTCCACCAGGCAGCTCTGCAGCCACTCTTCCCCAAGCCTGTACCGCTGCATGGGGTTGTTGTGGCCCAAGTGCAGGACCCAGCACTTGGCCTGGTTGAACCTCATACAGTTAGCCTTAGCCCATCGATCCAGCCTGTCCAGAGCCCTCCGCAAAGCCTTTCTACCCTCAAGCTGATTAACACTCCTGCCCAACTTGGTGTCATCTGCAAACTTACTGAGGTTGCACTCGATCCCCTGTCCAGGTCATTGATAAACAGAACAGGCCCCAGTGCTAAGCCCTGGGGAACACCGCTTTTGACCAGCCGCCAACTGGATTTAACGCCCATTCACCACAACTCTTTGCTGTGGTGAACAGAAAAAAAGCTGAGTTATTTATTATTTATTATTAGGGTGTTCACAATGAAAGTGCTCAAACAATATTCCTACATTAGAACCTTTTTTACAGGTTTACTTCTTTACAGAGTATAACTCTGCGAAAATATCTTGACTTCAAGTGTCAGTAGAAGAGGTTTGGGGGCAAAGCAAAAAATTAGTGGAAAACACTAGCAGGACCAGATGACATTCACCTGTTTGTAAAGAACATTGTTTTAGTAATTACAATGCTTTCTATTGAAATATCCCAATAGGTTACAATGAGCCTAAAGAAGTCTAAAGGAAAACAGCTTTTCCAATCGAAGATGTGATTTCTTTAAAGAATTTTTAAAACTTTGGTTTTGCATATGCATTTGTATCTGGTTGGCTTTAAAGGGGTAATTTTAAAAGTCACGGTATTTCTTTATTATCCACATTCTGCACTATGAGACATTAAAGACAAGAACTTTAAAACACAGAGAAAATCACTGGAGGAATTCATGTCCTACTTGAATTTGAATGGTAGCAGAACCTAGCAAAGTGACAGGAAATCCCCACCTCCTCTGGATTTGATTTTTGCTGTAGAGTTCTATGAAACTCCTAAATTACTGTGAGAATCTAAAAAGAATCCGATCCAGTCGCTGGATAGTCTGATGTTTGTCTTTTGCTTCCGTTTCCTAGGGATGTCTCCAGAACAGCCATTGCTAACCTTCCGGCCAAAGGACTGGAAAACCTTAAAGAACTAATGGCCAAAAACACATGGACTTTAAAGAAATTACCAGCTGTTAAGATATTTCTTCAGCTAATGCGAGCTGACCTATCATATCCAAGTCACTGCTGTGCTTTCAAGAGCTGGAAAAAAAACAGCGGGTGAGTTTCACTAACATATATTCAATTATGAAGTATGTAAGTGAAGACAACTTTTTAGTATTAATATAAAATTACATCTACTGGCATTTTTGTGACCATTTTTTCTAGGTATAGAGGACATTCTTTGAAACAGAGATTAAAATTTCAAACTGAAAGAAGAAAGAATTTTTGATATAACAATTTGTAGGACCTTTTGCAACATCTCCTCCTTTTGTTGAGGCCAGAATTAAAGGGAAAAAAAAGAAAAGGGTAATGTGCTATATCACACAGAATGTGCTGTAGCAAGAACTGGAAAAAGAAGTTTTGGAGGGGTTATAGCCTCATATCTCATGTGTTTGCTAACTGAATAGCTCGGAATAAATGATTCTGTAATAACCTTGTACACAGATTATTTCAAATTCAATTTCAGCAGGATTTCCGGCCTCCCATCAGAACAGGCACTGATAACTTTTGGAAAGAAAAAAAATACATGTATAGATGTCCTGAAGCAACACAGCGACTCATCGGCTGGAAGGAGGGAGGGGGGATGATTTACTGTGATTAGCAGCAGAATTTTACCGCAGAATGCAAATCCATTGTAAATTTCTCCAAAGTTTGATAAGGTTTAGAGAATTCTCATCCAGGCCAGCTCCTGATTTAGGAAGACAGCTCCAGTCCTCAGTATTGCAGTATTTTTGATTGGAATGCACAGTATATTAAAAATATGCTATGACAAGTATATGAATTATTCAATAATAAGCTCACAAAGCAGTAACATTCACAATTACAGTGGACTGGGAAAATGAGGACAGAAATAAAACCGAGGAGTGGAGAGATTCATAACCTGGGCAGGAAGAATGTGCAGAAAGAACCCAGCCAAATCTAATGACTGAAAGAAACAAGTATTTGCATGTCTATTAGTAGAGATGAAAATGTCTCAGAGTGAATTGTGTGCAACCTCAAATTGTAAGCAATCTCAAATTCTACACACCTGGAAATGAGAAATGCTAAAGGTTATGTGACAGTGGGTCACAGTGATCAAAAAAATTTGATGCCAAATTGCATTTTTTTTACTATTAAAAAAGGATGAACAATTTTTTACTACAAATACAGACGCATCACACTATGAGGTACAGAATTCCCAACCACTACACTGCTAGATAGCTGTAAAGCACCTACAGGAAATACACAGAATAGAAATTAAAATTATGGAAATTCTGGGAGAAATTGATTTGTAAGCAAAAATGAAAAGGAAAATAATACTGTGTGTATTATCTAAGAAGTTACAAACAGCAGATAAAAGTCTTGTTACCTACTAAGAAAGCAGATCCCAAGAAGGAAAAGGGATTGTGGATGCTGAACAAACCAAATTACTACTGGGGATAGCTGATAAGAACAGAGAAAGAAAAACTATAGTTTAAAAAAAAGCCCAGAAACACTTAAGCTTATTTTTCACTATACACTCTGTCAACAAAAATATATCCGATCACATTCTTATAGCTATGTTTTCATTTGTGGTGATTTGCTTTTGAAGTGTTCCCTTTGTTTACTCGCTGCACTCCAGTCAGACCATAAAGACCAGCAGTGATTTCCCCCTCTGCTCTTCCAGAATCCTGGAGTATCTGACATGTAACCAGAGCAGCAGTCACAGCTTTCGTAAGAGAAGATCAGTCAAAACTCTCAGTGGCCCATTTTACAAAGATTATGCAGAAGAATACACAGACCACACGGATACTGTGTATGATAAAAACACCAAGTTCATGAATTTTCATGAAAATTCCCATTATTACCTTTTTTTGGAAGAGTACGGAGAAGGAAATCTTGGGTTTGGCCAAGAGCTCAAGAACCCTCAAATGGAAGACGTCCAGACCTTTGACAGTCATTATGACTATCCTGTCTGCGGAGGTAATGAAGATGTAATATGCACTCCGGAGCCTGATGAGTTTAATCCCTGTGAGGATATAATGGGATATCGGTTTCTGAGGATTGTGGTGTGGTTTGTGAACCTGCTGGCCATCCTAGGTAACATTTTTGTCCTTTTCATCCTTCTCACCAGCCATTATAAACTGACTGTACCACGCTTTCTGATGTGTAACTTGGCCTTTGCGGATTTTTGCATGGGGTTATACCTTCTCCTGATCGCTTCTGTGGACCTCCACACCAGATCAGAGTATTATAACCACGCTATAGAGTGGCAGACTGGGCCTGGCTGCAACACAGCTGGCTTTTTCACGGTCTTTGCTAGTGAGCTTTCTGTATACACACTGACTGTGATCACCCTGGAGCGCTGGTACGCCATCACTTTTGCCATGCGCCCAGATCGAAAGATTCGCCTCCGGCATGCCTTGGTTATCATGCTGGGAGGGTGGCTCTCGTGCTTTCTTCTTGCCCTTTTCCCGCTGGTTGGTGTCAGCAGCTATAGCAAAGTCAGCATCTGCTTGCCTATGGACACTGAAACACCGGTAGCTGAAGCGTACGTTGTCTTTGTTTTAATATGTAACATCATTGCTTTTGTCATCATTTGTGCCTGCTACATAAAAATCTACGTAACTGTGCGAAACCCTCAGTACAAGTCAGGGGACAAAGACACCAAAATTGCCAAGCGGATGGCTGTGTTGATTTTCACTGACTTTCTGTGCATGGCTCCCATCTCTTTCCATGCTTTATCTGCCATTATGAACAAACCACTGATAACTGTCACCAATTCCAAGATTTTGCTGGTACTCTTCTACCCACTCAATTCTTGTGCCAACCCCTTTCTTTATGCTATTTTCACCAAAGCCTTCCGAAGAGATGTGTTTATCCTACTAAGCAAGTTTGGCATATGTGAGCATCAGGCTCAAGTCTACAGAGGTCAGACAATCTCAGCCAAAAACAGCAGCAGCTCTTACGGGCAGAGAATCAGCCGAGGGATAGGTCCGATTCCTACAAGCATTCAAGACCCAGCCAATGATTACCTTCCTGCCGTGACAATGCAGAACCACATTCTCATGGAAGAATGCAAGCAAACTGAGCTATAACATCTCAAAGTATCACAGCCACAATCTGGTCAAGAGGTGGTTGTGCATACAGTGAATCGAGTAAGAAGATAACATATTCTCCATATCCTTTTTCCCTAGCCTATCCTTTGTGATGTCTGAAACTACCTTCAGAATGGTCTTCTTTTAGACAAGTCACTCATCTGAACCTCATCTCACACTTTTGTCAGCACAGGACAAAAAACCATTGTTCTCATGATACTGCTGGAAGTAAATGTGAATGCTCTAAGTAGGAAAATTAATACATATAAACTCAGCAAATATGAAATATACTCTCATCTAAAAAATTTAAGGAAGCAGGAGACTAAGTATAAAACTTGGGGGTACTTGCATTACTAAAAAAAGAACATAAAATTTTATAATTAAAACAAGATTAAAAAAAAAATACTAAAGGCTGAAGTTCTCAATTGCCAATCGCCTATGTGTCAAAAAGTTCAACTGGTTTTCTAATAGTGAATTTCTAAAACTTCCGCCAGGGCCTAAAATGGAACGGTTTTCCGTTCCATTCCGTTCCGTTCCTCCTGCTTCTGCCACCCTGACCTAAAACAAAGCTAATCTTTTGTTTGCAGTTCTTGGTTTAGTTGAGTGAGATGGGAAAAAAGGTCTCTTCATACTGCCTTTGTAGCACTAAAAGGCAAATAACATTGATTTTGCAGCTGTTCATGATAACCGGTAAGAAGCAGGAAGAAACACAAAGAAACAGTCTTTGTGTGCTGCAAAAATTCACAGAATCACAGAATGGTAGGGGCTGGAAGGGACCTTTGGAGATCATCTAGTCCAACCCCCCTGCCAGAGCAGGGTCACCTAGAGCAGGCTGCACAGGATCGCATTCAGGTGGGCTTTTCTTTCCAGAGGAGGAGACTCCACACCCTCTCTGGGCAGCCTGTTCCAGTGCTCTGTCACCCTTAAAGTAAAGAAGTTTTCCCCCACATTCAGATGAAACTTCCTGCGTTCCAGTTTGTGCCCATTGCCCCTTCTCCTGTCGCTGGGCACCACTGAAAAGAGGCTGGCCCCATCCTCTTGACACTCACACTTTACATATTTATAAGCATTGATGCCCTCTAAGTCTTCTCCAGGCTAAACAGACCCAGGTCCCTCAGCCTTTCCTCATAAGAGAGATGCTCCAGTCCCCTGGTCATCTTCATAGCTCTCTGCTGGACTCTCTCCAGTAGTTCCTTGTCTTTCTTGAACTGGGGAGCCCAAAACTGGACACAGTACTCCAGATGTGGCCTCACTAGGACAAAGCAGAGGGGGAGGATGACCTCCCTGAACCTGCTGGCCACACCCTTTTTAATGCACCCCAAGAGACCATTGGCCTTCTTGGCCACAAGGGCACATTGCTGGCTCATGGTCAACTTGTTGTCCACCAGGACTCCAAGGTCTTTCTCTCTGAAGAGCTGCTTTCCAGCAGGTCAGCCCCTAACCTGTACTGGTGCATGGCGCTATTCCTCCCTCTGTGCAGGACCCCACACTTGCCCTTGTTGAACTTCATTAGGTTCCTCTCCGCCCAGCTCTCCAGCCTGTCCAGGTCTCTCTGTATGGCGGCACAGCCTTCCGGTGTGTCAGCCACCCCTCGCAGTTTTGTGTCATCAGCAAACTTGCTGGGGGTACACTCTGTCCCCTCATCCAGGTCATTGATGAATAAGTTGACTGAGACCGGACCCAGTACTGACCCCTGGGGAACACCGCTAGTTACAGGCCTCCAACTGGACTCTGCGCTGCTGATCACAACCCTCTGAGCTCTGCCACGCAGCCAGTTCTCAATCCACCTCACTGTCCACTCACCTAACCCACACTTCCTAAGATTACCTGTGAGGATGTTATGTGAGACAGTGTCAAAAGGCTTGCCAAAGTCAAGGTAAACAACATCCACTGCTCTCGTCTCATCTACCCAGCCAGTTGTGCCATCATAGAAGGGTAACAGGTTGGTCAAGCCTGATTTCCCCTTGGTGAATCCATGTTGACCACTCCTGATAACCTTCTTTTCCTCCACATGCTTAGAGACGACATCCATAATAAGCTGTTCCACCACCTTTCCAGGGATCCCTTACTATTACTCTCTGACTTTTTAATAAACCTACTTAGGAGATGGTTTAGTTTGAATTTGTTTTGAAGACCAATCTACTCAGTCAAGTTAATGATGTCTGCATTTTTTTGATGGCTGAAACTTAAGATTGTACTAATTTTTCTCCCAATTACCATTTCTTTACCTGACTCTGGTACCGTTTAATCTGAGCACGTTTATTACTTCGAACACCCTGCAACTACTGCTTTCTCACCACTGCTGCCATCCCTACTTACCCCTCTCTTACAGGGATAGAATGACTTTCCTTTTAGCATTTGCTGCCTCAAATTTGTACTTAGACAAAGGGAGTAGATCGTGCCTTTGGGTTACTTCATGCCCTTCAGTTACTGAACTGAAGGCTAACCACTAGCTCCTCCAACATGTTTTAAGAACATCTCTCCATCTTGTTATCTGCCTTTTGTAATGCCTGCAGTGCAACTACATAAACCACAGGGTTACCTTCTGGCTGGCCATCGCCTGTCTGCAGCTTAGACACATACTCTCCACACTGCTTAAGGAAATCCAAGCTCAAATACAAGGAACAACCCACACTCCTTTGCTTCAGTGAAGCACTAAAGCATTCTTCTGCCATACCTGCTGCTAGATGAGGCCAGACCGAGATCAAGCTTGGCTGTGCTCAGTTCAGCCATACACCACAAACAAAAGAACCGGGGCCTGGCTCTCTACATCTCCTGCAGACATCAGTGCTCAGGGCGAGAGCTGCTCTGCAGCCGCTTGCTCATTAACACTCGTGTAGCTTGAGCACCTGGTTTTGACAGCGGCATCAGACCTGTTCTCAGCCAACTGTAGAGACTAGCTCTGTCGGACTGACACCATGACTGCCAGTGATCATTTCACCCATCTACTTGCAAGGCTTACCACGAGAACAGAGACTATTTGATGAATCTTTGCCTTCAGGTAGGTATTTTAAAGTTCATTTTGTAGTATCGAGACTGCTTTTAATGGAGTGATAGTCTTTGAGGAATCGTAATTAAATTGACAAGACAATAGTCAGATCTTATATAAATGTGGGTTAGTAGTATCGAGGAAAACGTAATGGTAGAGCCCTTCAAACTACTAGCTACAGCAGCTGGATGTTGCATGATTGCAAATGCCACGTACATTCTCCAATTCAAACTTAATTTGATTCCATATTCCTGATTATAAATGAAGGCTGCTTCAGTGAGCAGAAACAAAGGCCCAGTTTTACCAACTCTGTGAGATGGTCTCATAAAAAAAAAAAGATTCTGTCACTGTTAATGCCACTAAAAGTCTACAATATTGCATTATAGATCAATTTAGCTGCCTATTTTGGGGAGGGGGTATGCTGCCATTTTCAGTTGATTCTCAGCAAACTTTGAAACCAAAACTGCTGAGAAGCATGCAAATAATCATAGAATGGTTTGGGTTGGAAGGGACCCTAAAGATCACCTAGTTCCAAGCCCCCTGCCATGGGCAGGGACGCCTCATGACCTCCTCTTGTGTGATCTGGACTCACCCAGTGTTAATCAGAAACATAAAGGTAGCTTCTTCAGCGTGCACATCAGCAAAATTTCCTGCTTTTGAAACAGCTGCATTTAGAACGCTCTGGCTGTGTCAGAGTCCCACACAAAACGCATTATGTTGGGATACAACCCCCGCCCCCTGGGTTCTGTCACCCTTCTGATACTGGAACAATCATTAAAGGGAGAAAAAGCTTCCTGAGTGCCTTTATTTAGTATCTCATTAGCAGCTAAGACACTCAAGTTCTAATGGACAAACTGCACATTTATGCTACAGACTTCACAGATACTAGAGTACCAGTGGAAAAGAAAATCCAAGCTCGAATCATATTCTTTTTCAGGAAGAGAGCAAAGACTAAATCAACATTTATTTTAGAAGTGCTTTTAAAAGTAACTGACTCAAGTATTTCAAACCTCCTTTCACCTTAAAACGAACCAGAATATTTGTTCCATGGAAACAAGTGGAAAGATGTGGCATGTTGGGCTGATTGCAGTACGCTTGTCAATTAATACAGCTGTTTGCTGTTACTAATGGATGACAGGTATAGTACACATTATTGAACTTCTGTATCTCCCATTGTTGCATATACTTTTTGTCTATTAAAAGAATTCTGTGATATTGCCTCTATGAACAAAGTCTGATATTTCTGGTTTATGTCTTGCATATTCCTTCTTGTGTTTAACTTGGTAAAAAACATTTTAAAAGCTATGGGAAAGATCCAGGCAATAGACTTTAAATAATTTATTTGCCAGACTTTTTCTTGTAAATGTTTGCATCCTATAGATATTCTCTTCCATTTCTGCTCTGATCTATCCCTTCAGCCATTTTTGCTTTTGTGTATACCCTTACATAATACTTGCTATTGTAAATTTGTCTCAGCAAGATGTATTATTTCTGGCATTCAGTACATATTTTCTCTAGAATACTTTAGAAATAATGCAGAGCATTGGAATAAAATGCTTTGTTTGGAACTGTAAGAGGCTCAGCAAGTTTTTTCTGAAGGTTTTAAAATATTTTTCCTATAAAAGAAGTTAATACCATTTCTCTTGCACTCAACTTCCTTGTTCTCCTTGGCTGGCCTACAGCCAAAAAGATTGACCACGTGACACACTGTTTGACAGAGTTTTTGGGTTTTTCCCCACCACTAGCTGGGAAAGGGATGTCCTACATCTCAGTGCAGCAGGGATGGAAAGGAACCACAGCAGTACTGTTGAGCTCTGGGGTTCCAAAACCATAATTACATCCAAGATAATCAGAAGAATCACCTAACAGCCACGAGGTCCTCTTCAAAAGACTAAATCCGGAATCTGATCTTTTCCATTCTCCTTTCTAAACCTAATGTGTACGGGACACACACAGTGACTAAGGATTGGGTACTTCATGAGAAAACACTTCCGCTCTAAGAACTTTGTGTGATGGAGAGACTCTACTGCAGGAATTCTCAGAATAACTGAATTAACCTGCCCATATGCAGCCTTACAGAAGATCCCGCCCTCCCTCTCCCTAGCTCTTCCCTCAGAGCAAATGTCTCTTGTCCTGTATCTGCCAAAATTTATGCTGCCAAATTTTATGTTTGTAAGAGACTGCCTGTGAATTCCCTGACGAGGGGCAGAAGGCCCTCCAAGCCTTCAATGGAATGCCTCAAACACTCACAAGGAAATAATTAATGCAGACCTGGCCTTCAAAGAACTGATAAGGCTAACACTTCTGGCGCCTGACAGTGTGGGAGGACTGTCTTATGAAGACAGGATAGTTCTGCCACTCGTGTGGTGAGCTTGCTAGTTCTCAGTTCTCAAGACCATTGCCTCCGATAAGTGACCTTTTCTTCATTATCCGTGAAATGCATATGAGAGCGCACACCGTGCATATGCTAATGAAGATTATAGAGATCATGCTAAACATGTATGACTATGGCACTCGTCTCTCCACCCAAATCATGCTACACGTCACCTGGGAGAAGGGAGAAACCTGAGACAAGTTTGCCCTTGGCAAGCGGGGTGGACCATGCTAATTCAGCAAACGTAAAAGGGGAAAATAAGTGCCCTAGGGGAGAACAAAGAGGAAACAAAAGAAGAAGATAGTGCCTGGGAAGACTCTTCCCAAGAAAGGAGACAGTACCTGGGAAGATTTTTCCAAGAGAGAAGAAGATTATGCCTGGGAAGATTCCCTGAAAAAGACGCTGGAACCAGGACCGGTGATCTCTTTATCTTTGTCTTTTTCTCCGTCTTTTCCTTTCTCTATCCCTCAGTTTCTCTTTTCTCTTAGAATTGCTAAGTAACAGTTAGAGTTGTTAAGTAACGACCTTAAGTACCACTTGCCATAAGTCGTCCTATACCTGTTGTTAAGTAACACAATGCATACCTCATCGTTTGCCATGATTTGTTAAATACCTAACCAATTATCATGGACTTGTTAAGACCTATACTAACCGTTTTGGGCAGCTAATAAATGTTTCTATATGGACCTTGAGATTTATCTCACCTTAGTCCGCGCCATTGGGAATTTACGAATCTCAAGTCACTTACCCCCCCTCTTTCCCGGGAGTGGGACGTGACAATGTTCAGTAATTCTCATCAGTGGGGGAAAAAAAGTGATTACCTTTGCTATATGGATCCTTGCATTACCTGGAAAAAAACACGTGCGGGACAACTCTCACTGCTGAAAACTGTGAAAGTGTTCGAGTATCAGTTAACTCTTGACATAACTTCCCTGTCCCAAAAAACTCAGCTGACTTCAGTATCTGTGCACCTTGCCACTGCCTGTAATTGTGCTTCCCTCCTGTGTGGAGCTTTAGGGTGCAAGGAAAGGTTTTTCTCAGTTGTAGATGCTAACTGGCATCAGCCAGGACAATTAAGCTCATACGCAAGAAGAAAATCCAAGGGGCCATCAAGAGACAAGGAATAAATAGTTCTTTCTAGGAGGCCTGTGCTGTTCGGTATGTGCATAATGGACCTGGAAAAGGGAATGAACAGTAAGATAACAAAGTTTGCCATAATATCAAGATATTCAGAGCAATAAGAAAAACAGATGGCTATGAAGAACTGTAGAAAGACTTCTTAAGACTGAATAACTGGCAAGAGGAATTCAGTGCAGATAAAGTGATACACAAATGGTAAAAAAAGGCAAACTGACATCTTAAATGTCAATGTAAATGTAAATACCCTGAGCTGACAACCCCAATTCGCGAACAAGATCTTAGGGGTACAGCAGGTAAGTCCATGAAAAGACCAGCTTATGCTTCCTGGAGATCAAAAAAGCAAATCAAATTATATTACTGGGAAAGGAGCAGAACATAAAACCTGTCATTATTATATCACTGTATAAATCTGCACCTTGAATAATATAGGTCTGCAACAGAAAAACAATATAATAGAAAAGCTTCAGAGCAGGGTAGCAAGGAGAATGAAAGCCTTGGAGTTACAGCTAAGGAATCACTAAGTAATACCCCTCGGACTAGAAGGGAGGTGACAAAGCTCGATGAAGTCACGAGCAGGCTGTAGTAGCTGAGGTAATGAACTTCTTGCCAAAGGCTGCTGAGGATAATCAAGTTTACGTGGGTTTACGGACAGACTGAGAATTCGTGGAAGAGAAATCTGGGGAAAGATACTAAAACCACAAACACTGTCTCGGGATGCTTCTGAACTGGGAATACATGCAGATGGGAGGGAGCACATGGGGGGTGTATCATACATGCCTGCCATGCCTTTTATGCCTCGCTTGCCACACACGGTTAGCAGCTATCAGAGTCAGTATTCTGGCACAGACGGACTTCTGGTCTGTTCCATGGCAGCCACTTTTCTTGTGTTCAAGCAGTTCCCCTATTCAGACTGCAAAGACAGCTTTCAGCTGCATCTTCCTTCAGTAGGCCTGATCCCAGAGCCCACCCAGATAAAAAAATCCATCCGAGTGAAGAACAGCATATCCCCTATTCACAGCACTGCCTCAGTGGATTCGACCTCCTGGCTCAAGTGAAAGGGCAGAGGCAGGCTGCCTTGTCTCAAAACCCTGCACAGAAACGGGAAGAGCCAACGTTACCACTCTTCAGGGCTTCGCCTGGCTCTGAGATTTCCCACTGGAGAACAGAAAATCCCGTTTCGGGGTGGCAGAGAATGCCATTATGTTCTCTACATAAACTTCTGTGATTCTATTTGCATAATTTGGTGGTCATATATACACCATGAAAGACTGCTTCAATCTCAAACACTGTAGAAAAAAGCTGTGAAGTTGAGCTGGAGCCCTAGTTATGAGGACTTGGAACTTTCTCTGAGCAATTTAATTTAAACCGATTAGAGCTGACCTCTGCTAGTCTGCTTTATACCTAGAGAGGTGTTTTTTTTGATTAAGTAGGCACCTGTTCTAGATGACACCATCTGCAACAAGTCAGCCATAGTCAAAGTAAAGCACACCCTGCCATGGTATCCTGGCATCTGAAAAAAACACAAGTCATAAAAGGTAAATTTCAAATCACTGCCATAGCATTTTGGTTCATTAACATAAATGAAATGCGCTTTTGTTTCCTTTCTTGCTGGATAATTTAAATATTAAAGCTCACAGCATAGTCTTCGAAAAAATCTGTACCAAAAAAAACTCATTAAAAAGTGCAGTTTGATTTGAGCAGACCTTCTATGCTTATGTGTTAAAATGAACCAAACCCTCCCTTCCAGGCTGTTTGGCCAGGCTGATGCGTAATAGCGGCATAGTCTGTATTGTTTTTCTAACAGATGCCAGGCATCCTCACTCTAAAACCACCAAATGGTTTCAAGGTTGCAGTTAAAATTGGCCAAGGCGAGGCACAAAATTAGTTGGATATCATGCCTTTCCGTTATGCGCTCCCCTCCTTCTTGGTAAGGATCCTGAAAACATGTGATGTTACACTGCACTTTGATGTAGGCTTTGCAGGCTAAAGCACAAGGTGTTGAAGGGCCATCATCACGCCCTGGAACAGAAGATGGTTAAGAGGTCTTAGTGACGCACACCGAGAGATTGTGACAGCATCGTCAACCTACAGTTCACACTGGTTCAATAATACACCTGCATAAAGCTGAAATACTTTTGATCTGCTTAGTCACTTCCATCTGACCCAACTTATTTTGTGTGACTAGAAATCATGATGTGAAAGTGAAGGAATGGAGGCTCTATGAGGTCAATATGCAGAGTCTTTCATCAGCAGAACCCATCTCAGCTCCAACTCCCTATCCCCATCCCACAGCTACCCACCCATGCACACACGTTGGTATGAATTGACACAGTACCTCAAATTATCAGGTTCTCAGATTAGACGGGATACCAATCCTGTCGAAATTTGTAATTTTTGTAACTGCCTGTTCTTATTTTCTGCCCTGAAAATATTGGGTAACCATTCCAAAACATGGAAAAGTCTCATCAACTGTAGCACAGGACTTGGACCTCATTATGGCCATCTTGAACTTACTCCTTCCAAAAGCTTACCTTCTGCAGGATTAGTATGAATCAACTTGAATTTTACCCTGTTTTTTTGGGTAGGAGTTTTCTGTGCTGTCCTGATTATGTGCAATGCCAAGCCTTCTATGTGTGGTCATCTGAAGTGATATCCTTATTGTTGCACACCTGTGCAGTTCAGTTGAAGCTCACGGAGCTTTGTTAATTAGTTAGAGGAGGAGGAACACACTCATTTTGGTTCTCAGCTTTTCGCAGCACAGCTGTGATGAGAACAATCTCCTCCGGGTTCTCTGTTTTTCTTCTCTAAGGAGTGAAATCTGTTGTGAACATCAACTTCATTCACAACGCGTATCTAAGAGCTCACTGAACAGTCATTACAAAGTGACTGGAATTGTTGGATCGTTACTTGCATTATATACGATGATACTTTTTATAACACCTACTTTGCTGCCAAGAAGAGTCTCCCTGTCGCAAACACCGAGACTGGTAACTGGCTAGACTGCCAAACCCACGCTGGCTCTCTTACAGCTGAGCAGTTTCAGCTAAAACGACAGCGGCTTTTCTTTGAAAAGTGAAGAAAAACTACAGCACTCCCTGTCTTCCGTGAAGGTAAAACAGCAACGAATCGAATCCGAGCAGTAACATGGGTTTTAACATAAAACTCGCTGCAAGTTCCGAGGCACCGTCTGAATGTCTGTCTTCTCCATGGCTTGCTGCTGCCTGGCGTACGCGGGACAGCACCGAAATGCCAAGCAGCAGGAACGAAGGTTGTATTTGTGCTGCATGTACCATGCTGGTTTCAGTTTGACTGTAGTGAAAGAATTCCCTGCATCATATGTGGATTACTGCTGCTGCCTAGAGGGAGCTGCGGAAACAACAGATCAATTCCTTTTTTGAGCCAGCTACCCATTTCCAATTAAACCCAGCAATTGTATGTCAGTATAAAAGAGCAAGAAGTACATTTTGACAAAAGGCAATTAGGAAGGGTGGCTGAAACACGGGCAGATGTACCTTCCCATAAAGAGTCTGGGGGAAAACAAAAAAGGTTTTTGTATTCCTTCATACACTTATCTTTCAACAACTAAGTATGTTTCCACTCTTTGATTTTTTTTTTTTTATAAAAAGTCTGGCTACCATCTTTTATCTTTATCTGCCGTGCTCCCTGTTTCCTCTTTCCAGATTCTCTTTACATCTCCTTTCTCTACTGTGAAAGAAAGCCCATGCCCTACCTGATAAAGTACTTCACATTTTCCACCTATTATCTTAAATTATTTAAGCTACATTGCAACATACACACAGCAACCTCGGGGGAAATTGCAAACCTGTTTAAGGATCTGACGACGATTTAGGACAGACCATGGAAGCCAAAAGACATTCTGAATGAACACTAACAGCAACTTGATCTGCTGAAATTAAGAACTGCTCCACTTCCCCCCTGCCCCCTCCCAAAACCAATTAAGTGATACGTGTCTGCCATGTGAATGTATTTCTCCTATAGCCAACCAATTTTTAACATCAGTATCATCATCACACTTATCAAGGCATTTGTCAACTCTCTACACATACACAGTATTTTACTAGATGCTGCTTTTATGTTTTAAAATTAGAATTGCTTATTAAAATCAGACAAGTTTGGCCCACAAAAAATAGTATGTCAGAAATATTACTCCCAGCACTAACGCTTTGTCTTTGTTAAAAGCTGGAACAAGGCAGGTGCAGAAGGAAAGAGCTTCCAACTAGAAAAAATTAGAGTTTTCTGAAAAATAGGCAACCCAAGACAGAACAAAACCTACAAGCAGAATTTCCACAGGGTGAGTTCTGCCATGCATCCTTTTATAGAAACGCCGTACTCCCCAGAACACGATGCTTCCCAGGAGACGTTACCTGTTGAATCCGGACAGCCCAGCTGGAGCCAGCTCCTCTGAGGGGAAAGGTCTGTACAGAATCCTCGGACACGGGTAGGGCAGGACACGAGGAGCCCTGTCCGCGGGGACCTCGCAGCAGGATTCCTAGGAGAAATGGGAATAAGCCTTTGGAAAAATCAGGAAGCTCGGTGGTTTGGCAGAAAAGACTGTCTTCCTTACTTTGCTAGTCCAAACCGCTTTCTCTGTCACCAGCTAGGAAAGGTTTTTCTTTACCTTGGCGTTAAATCCTGCTGGCTCCAGCACTTGTAAAGCTGCATCCCAGCTCTCCTGGGATTCAAAAGTGTCCTCGGTTCCAGACATCCAGAGGGCTCCTCTGCAGTGCAGTTCTGCTTCACTTGGTACCTCTAGCAAAGGAAAAGCATTTCTACCTTGACAGAACCACGTGTCCATATGTAACACATTTTTTGCGTTACAAGGTTTTTTGGTTTTTAAAATTCAATTATAGTCTTCGATTTGTATTTGTTATTGAAATACACTTATCCAAATTGAACACTTGCTGTTTCCGATTTCAGTAACTTCTGGTTTACAAAACTGAACTAAAAATGAAAACAAAAACTAGAAAGCGTAAACCAAATACACCCAGCTTTATATTTAAAAAGTTACCACTAAAGGGCATTTAAAAGTATCAGCTCACCAATTATCTATCTTCAGAGAGGGGTCTTTGACCTATGGACGTGAACGGGCAACTCAGTATCATTTGTAACACAAAACACTATTTTCAGTTATTTATTCTCTCTCCCCATATTACCTCTTTATTTCAGATAACCCTTTCAGGGCAAGCCAGGACGTGCACATTTATACTATACAAAAAGATGTAATTGCACGGGCATTTCACACAAAAATAACTGGGGAAGTCTTCATTCCAAAGGGAAAAAAAAAAAAAAAAGGTCATAAAACCACTTTTCTGAATGTTCTATAACCACTCTGAAGGTCAAAAGTAGTTCAACTGCAGTTCATTTGGCTGTACTAGAGATGTCATAACGTCCGAACGGATTAGAGTGGTTTTGGCATAATCCCATTAGTGGTGAAAAAAATAGTTTGAAAAAGAAGAGCGACAGAGTCTGCTTTGAAACAGTCTTTAACGGAGTATTTTACAAACAAAAGTCTGTGTTAAAAAAAGAAGAAAACCAAAACACCAACTCCAAAGCTGATACAGTTTAAGACAAGTTGTAAGGAATGATACGTAGCTGAAACTAACCAGGGACATACTGAAAGCTGTGCTAATAGCCCAAGATTCTTATGCTCTTGTACCTCTACAATTAAAGTAATAAAGCCATAAAGAAATCATACTCATGGGAAAAAAATCAGGTATTTTTAAATATACTTGATTTTGCCAAAACAAATATCCTTGAAATACTTTGTTCGTGTACAGCTGAGAGAGTACAATTAACACTCACAATTATAATGTTCTCACCTTTCCTTACAGGGATGAAATCCAGCTTTTTTTCGTATTTTCTTGAGTTTGCTACTAATTTGTTACCATTCTGCTTTTCTCTTTTTAGGGTCCCTTTGAAAATGTTTTTGCCAGAACAACAGGCCATTATTCCAAGCTGTTTTTTCCTTACATGGTTTGCAAGCTCAGTAGTGATGATCTTTTTTTGGTAAAACATCATAATCTCTGATACTTATTTATCCCGAATCATCTCCAAATCCTTTTCAAGTTGACAAGTAAGGCAAATCTCCTGGGAAAAGCAGTACTGTTTTTTATTAGACTTGACCAAGTGTTGAGGGCTGGAAGGCAAGAAAAGTGTTAGAGGAAAAAAAAACCTTGAGTATTAGAAAAAAAACCCCACTCATCATGATTCTTGCTTTCCTGTACCTTTAAACCACTATAGCTAGAAGATTACTTCAAAGTCACTGCTTTCCAAAAGACAACCTCCCACACAAGCAGTATAGCCTACAGCTTACATTCTTTCCAATTATATTTAGAATTTCAAGTTCAAAATTTAGGTTCAAAAATAAAGCACAAGTCACATCTCAAGATACTGCTTTTAGTCACAACCTAAAAAGATGCCACCTGCTTACACTAGAGTGCAGTTCTCTCAAATCAGTTCCACTGGTGAAGGTGAAACCTTTATGATCAGCCGTCTCTCATCCAAGAACTCCGTATTTTACTTCTCGATATTGTCTTTCATTTCCATTTACAGGACTAACATCCAGATGGCCACACCAAGTTACTCAACCAATTTTGTCTCCAGACCTAAGTCTCAAGTTACCATAGGGAGAAAATTCTTAAATAAATATGGACCTCAAGATTAAAATATGATTTTTATACCACTGTGATGATGTTAGATGGAAAGTCTACAAGGCAAACTCAACAAGCAGGTGACGACAGCGAAGTTACCCGCGAGCGAGGAAAATAAATTCAGGATCTTCAGTCATTAAGACTCATCTATTAAACAAATGCTCATGCAAGATAGCAAATGAAGTGGCAAACATTTTTAAATAACATCTTTAATTAAAGTTTTTGCAAAGGCAAAATATTAAACTTAAAATAGGTCTTAGTACATCAAAATACTAAGTTCTCTAATCGTATTCCAAGCATGGCCTTTGAAACATAATATCCTGTATATCACAGAGGAGCAACCTTGATCTGCAATTGTACAGAATGAATTTTACAAACATAATAAATATATTTACCCCCTTACACATAACAGTATATATGTACAACAGCAGTTGACAATAGTAGCTCAGAACAGCAAAAAAGGATATTCCCCCACTCCGTAATCTATTGGTACCCTATGCACTCTGGAACACGTCTCACCGGATGACTGTCCATACAGCTAACCCAAGGTAGTTCTTCCTGTTAAAAAAAGCTCCTGTTGTTCCACAATGTCTAATCCACCAAATAATAATTAAAAGACACACTGCATGAACTGCCTGAAAAAAGTAGACAACAGGGAAACCAACGGACTGGTTTTTTTTTACACATTTCCCAACCAATCACAGCAATGGGAAAATGAGACTTTAAGTGCCAGACACCAATACGTAACAATGTGCAACTTTCTTCATCTTGTATAGCCATTAATCTCAAAGTCTGAAGAGCACTCTCATTTCAGTTGGAGGTGCGCGGGTGGGGTGGGGTGGCACACAATGAACCCCACGATGCTGTGTAAGGCAGCCCAGTATCCATCCAGTGTGCATTATTCTTGCTGCGTTCTATTAGGAAGTTTTTGCTTTGGGGGAAATTTGGGGGGGGCTTTATTGTTTTTAAGGGAGCTTTTACAAATTGAAGAGATTGCATCAAAATGAACTCTAGTTAACAAGGTCTCTGACTCCTTCACTGGAATTAAGAAATTTTACTCTGGTAGTGTTATGTGGTGGCATTATTACTGCTAACTGTCAAGCGGTGGAATTATTTTCACAGACTCAACGAAGCTTACTTTAACACTTCTAATTGTGCAGCAGAAATAGAAAACAACGTTTACAAAAAAAAACTGTTACATGACACAACATGTTCTTTGCTCTTTTCTAGAAACTGTGCTTCAGAATCACATATCATAGTCTTAGAAATAAACTCTGACCACAATTATCACGTTAGATCGTGTTTAGGAAACTGAATGATGTTCAAATGCAACTTGTGAGTACAATGCAGGAACAAGGAGTATGAAGCCTCAAAGAAATCTTGTCGCTAACCAGCAACTGAGGGGGAATAAAAACATATTTTATTTAAATAGTCCAATATAAAGTCCCTTATGTGACTAAATTCTCTATTATCTCCTCAACAGAAAACATGTTTCAATTTGTTTTCAACTTGGATGTTTTTAAATGATTGCACACACTAAAACCCAACAGAATTAGAGCAAAAGTTGCTTTTCTGATTGAAGCACTGCAGGAAATTTACGCTCTCAGGAATCAGGAAAAAATTATTGTCATACTGGCAAAACAGGTATTCTGCAAACTGAAAAGGCACGAGACTCCCAGTTTTGCCCAGTTGCTCTACAAGTTTCCATCAGCCATCGTAGTTATAATTATGAAGTTGTCTTTCCCCATTTTTCCATCATAAAAAGGTGCTCCACTATCTGTGCAAATTTTAACATAAGCCCTCTTGAAAGTATTAATTGTTTCCATAATACTGAACTATTTAAATGGGGGGAAAAAAAAAAACAACAAAAACCTTTTTTCCAAGGGGTAGGCGG
>VYZM01005830.1:79352-105916 GCA_013398915.1 Dromas ardeola
GAAAAAAAAAAAACAACCAAAAGCCTTTTTCCAAGGGGGTAGGCGGCGGGGGGGGAGGAGGGGGGATCATTTATGAACTATGAACATGGGAATCCCTTGCCCTCTGAAAGGAATGGTTTCTCTTTGGAACCTAATGAAATGGTCTGTTCAGTTACATTGTTAAAACCATGATTAAAAATTCAAGTACAATAATAAAATTAAGCAAACTACATTCTTACAGCAAGCTGCTACAATAAAATGAAATTAAAACATGCTTTTTGATTTAAAAAAAGGAACACTTGATGTAGCAATAAGAGCACAGTTTGGTATGTTCATGTGTGACTGGCTTTCCGAAAACTTCACAGGTATTTGTATTTGAAGACAGAACTTCTTATTGAAGAGCATACCATACAATTAGCTTGCAAGAAACTGTGCAAGTTCAGAAAGCTTCTAACATCCTTCAGAACAGGCTAAGCTGAAGTTACCTTTAAAGTTCTGCTATCCCTTAAAAATAAATAAAAAGGCTATGCAGCTTCTAGTATATGTATGTGGGTGGAAAAAAATCACTAACATACAAAACCAAAGTACAAGTAATCTGCGTTCCAGTAGTATAAACAGGAATCTATAGCTGAAGGGATTTTTTTTTTTCCTTTTATTGGTTTGGTTGTGCAGCGTTATGGGAATTTTTCTGAAGTCCGCTACTTAAGACTTACTGGTAACAGATATGGAAAAGGTGAGGGAAGGAATTAGTTGGTACATTATTGATTTCATTGCGGTTGTATGTAGAAGCGTCAACAGTGGTAACGGAATAAAAATAAAACACCTGCTTTGTTCAGAAGAAAGCAATCACCGATCACTTTGAGATACCCTGAAGCCCCAAACCAAAAACGCACTCTAAATGACGATTCCATTACTTAAGAATGAATTAGAAGAAACATCAATTAACTTTTCATAAAGCTGATGTATGTAGATGGCTTACTAACACCATACGGCTCTAGACAAAGCCCACGGGCAGTTTTAGTCTCTATCAATGAGAGCACAGATCTACAAAATCACAGCGAAAACAACCCTCTTCACAATGTGTCTGGAGTTTTCTACGTACTACTGAGACTATGAATGCACTTGGAGGCAAGTAAATCAGAGAGAATGAAAATTAGAGCAGTTGTTACATACTGCTAAAATACATTTGTAGCTTTGTTAAATAATGTTTAAAAAGTTTCATTCTCAAGCAAAATAAGGTCAGAAATCTTGGTTCAAATGTCTGCTTCTGAAAGCCTTCCCCAATTTAATTAAAATTATCTTCGCTGCATCCTTTTTTTATCATCCTTCCAATGAAACACTCAATATTTTTTTTGTAATGGTGAGCCATATGAACATTCCTTCCTCAACAGTTTCTGAATTATGATGCCCACCCCCTCTCCTCGTTCAAAAGCATTTCCAAAAGCAGGGTTTGCAAGAACAACCTATGCATGAAGAAAAGGTGTTCGCTCCTCAGGAGAGGAAGAGGAGGAGGGGGGAGCAACCTTGTTGCTTTTCACCAAAAAAAAAAAAAAAAAAAAAAAAAAAAANAAAAAAAAAAAAAAAGAAGCCCAAAAAACCAACCCCACCACAAAACCACACCTCTGGAAAAGGCAAGTGAGAAACTGGCTACACAAGATTTAGTGCATCTGAACTGCTTGATTTTCTGTTACCAAAACAGTCTAAAGATATTCTAACAAAATTTGTGTTGTCAAAGCTGTGCAGCTCTCTTCATGAAACCACATGCCACCTGGAAACTTTAGAGAGATTAACTGCTGCGGGTAACTTATGGCTATACTTTTTAGCAAAGCAGATCTTTGATTAATAGAGTTGCAGCCAGGATGTTAGAATTTTTATGTGATTTTCTGTATTAAAAATTCAGTCATTCTTGTGGTCTGTTGAATTATTTGTGGATGTCTGGACTACGTCTGTAGTAAGCAGGTGAAGGAATGCACCTATTATGCCATTACCTGCACGTTTGATTCAAAAGGCTGCCAAAGCCTTTTTTTTAAAAACAAACAAACAAACAAAAACCAAAAAAAAAAAAAAAAACAATAAAAACTATATAATTCATTTCAGTTCAGTGATGCTGAACCACCACCAAACAGCAAGAATATAATTAACAAGTTAAGCAATCTGACTTTCATCGGGGGGAGCTACAGGTGCTTAGTATTTAAAAAATACAGCCCTAAATAAAAGGTATCACTTACATGAAATTAAAATAATTTTGAGATATAAATGATCATTTTACCATTTTGTAACTGCTAGGAACAACAACATGTTTATGGGGAACTGAATTGAAAACAACAAATAGATATAATAATAAATGAGCATATCAGAATTAAAAATATTTTCCTTATACAAGTTATTTAAAATTTAACACCTTAATTCTTACCCTTCTGTACAAAGCTTGCACGCAGTTTAAGTAACATTCTGACCATCCTCACTACCAAAAGGAAGTGTTCAAAGCAAAGATTTGTACACACAATAAGCATTTTCAGATTAATAATCTATCAAAGGGAAGAGTTCCTTCAATCAGTGGAAGAAGTATTTTAAAATCTTAAATCAAGGGAAGAAGGGGCGGGGGGAGGGAACAAAGCCTTACATGCTAAATACCAGCTGTAGGTACCTGTATGTAGAATTGATAATTAAGGTATTCCTAACACACAAAACCAGCTCCCAGACAATGCTATATAGCTGCTACAGTCCATGGCTTGCTCATCTGAAGTAGTGTCTTTGTTGCCACATTTTACCTTTGTTCCAATACTTTTGTTTATTGTTTATTTCTGATGTGCAGATACACATTTTGATTGGAGTATACGTCCAAGTCTCAACCTTTCCTGCTTTTGATTTTTTTTTTTCCTTTTACAGGAGTTTTTTTGTTTTGTCTTTTAAAACTTCACCATTCTGCGTCCCCAATGGCTTTGGAAAATACATAATCTCTTCCGTTAAGATTCATGATGCCATCTTTGAGATGAAATTTCCATTTGTTTTTACTTCTATGAATCTAAAAAAAGGGGAAAAAGTTGAACTATTACTTTTCATCAGAAATAGGTAATAATGCGTAAGGAAATTGTTAGGGCAAGAAAAAAATGAAGATCACTATCAGACATACATTACTGAACTACTACAAACATCTTGAAAATCAATTCCGCATTTAGCTATGAAAAACAAAAACTAGTTACGAATATATCAGTTTTCATTTTTTTAAACCAGGGACAGCAACTGTCACAAAACCATGCAAGCACAGAGGCATTCCAAAATCCAAAGCATGTAGCATATTTTTAGAGGTGGTTGGAAAGGAAGATATATCCACCGGGGCTGCTTTAACGTAATTAAATTATCTGTGATTATAACAGCCACAAAACTCCACTTGAAAGCCAGAAATCCCCATTTCCACCACTGTAATAGAAAGACTAACGTTTTAAACTAGCCCTGAAAGGGTCAAACACTAAGTTTTATTATTTGCATCTCTTGTCTAAACTCCATTCTGCATGAAAACTAGTTTGATTATGTCATGTATAGATAGATAGCAGGCCTACTCAACTTTCTACTTCTAATATTAGAGTTTGAGTCTGGGTTTCCCAAAGTTAAGTTTTGGTTACAAGGTTTCCAATCAAAATGCACAAACTGGTAGAGAATATATGTACTGGTCTTATATTCTGTAATTTCTCTCAACAGTGAGTCGTTGTATGTGATTTACGTTCCAATTCTCAAAGTGAGAGAAGAAACATCTCCAGTATTGAAGATGATGGCATGAAGCTTCAACTTTAACCTATAGTCTTCCCAGTTAAAATATTGTTCTTTTCAAGGCTTTGTTTAAAAGCTTTACAGGAAAAGTTACAGGAGCCTGTGACATAATGGACATTCAGGTTATAACAGATATTCCTGTTGACACAGGGTAACACAAAGAATGAAACTACAGTTTTACTCATATTCTCTTCACAAAAATATTCCATACAGAAGTAACTCTTCCTTCTTCATGCCTATTCCCGAACAAATACTAGCTGACTACAGGAAGCAGGCTGACCGATACGGTGGAGGAGATCAGAGAAGATACAAGGACAAGAAATAGCTGTAGTATTGGAAGACTTCAATTATCTCATGCCTACTGAGTAAACATCAGTGTGCAGCATTGAGGCTATTATACAGTCAAATCCTACTTCATGAAGGAGCTGAGTCAGGAACCCACAAAACACACAATCCTTTCTTGGTTCAAGACAGCGTGCAGGGCTTAAGTTAGAAAATATCATCAGAACTAACAGCAACTACGTAAGACAAGCATTCTCACAGGGGTAATAAGAAGTCAATAAATCCACTAGAAAAGTGTTTAACTAAATTTATGTTCTAATGTTTCATTTAAAACTGAAGGAAACTGAGTAAAACACAGTCTAAAGGTGGAAGAGTAAATTTAAAAAAAAAAACAAAAAAATCCACCAAAAATATCACCCCAAAATGACCACGTGCTGTAAGCACAGAGCAGACAAACACCTGCCACCTATCAAAAAGGGCATCGGAAAGACCAAAAGATCACATGTGCAATTAAGCAGCAGGATAAGAAGATATTCAAAGAAAGCAAAGATCTTTCAGAAAACTGAAGTGCTACCCAAAAGAGCAAAGATTATCATAAACTTTTGCAGATAAAACATAAAGATGTAACCAGGTGATGTAAAAAAAGGTTAAGAAAATTTTACAAAAGGCTTAAAAACATGGAAACCCCATTGTAATTTTTCAATTTCCATCAAGGACAGGAAGTCTCATCATCTACTATTAGCGGTGTAGAAACAACTGGTTTATATACTCTACTTGCCCTTCCAAATGGCATTCAATAAAAATCCCTCATCAGAAGTATCTGATCTGCCACGAGGTAAGAAGGAAGGTCCTCAGACAAATAAACAACTGAAGAAAGATGGGAAAACAAGGGTAAGAACACTGTTTTTACAGCAAAATGAGATCATTCCAGAAGAGATTTGTGCTGGCTGGAGTCGGCATGGTTTAAGAATTCCCTAATCATCTGGAAAATGACAAAACATCACTGACGATACAAAAGAACAGTTACTGAAGAGCTGCAGAACAATGTTACTGCCCTAACTTATTGTGTAATAAAACAATGGTGGCATTCAATGTATACAAAGGTAGTAATGATGGAATAAACAATTCCAATTTACATGGGTAGAAAAAAATGATGGGTTTGAGTTGACAATTACACGTCAGGAATGAGATCCCAACACTCTAACGCTTTTCCATGAGAACATCAGCTCAGTGGGGTCAGCTCATCAGTTCAGTGGGGTCAGCTCAAAGCACACGTGAACTATTGCAGAACACTGCTACACCATTTAATAAACTGAAGTTTCACCCGTGTTATGAATATCTCTGATGCTCCTTATCTACCTGTATCAGATAAGATACAGAAGAATAAAACAGATCCGGAGAACGAAAGTAAGAATAATCAAATGTTCGAACAGCTGGACAAGTAACAACCATGCAAACTGTAGCTCTGATTTTAAAGAGATGACTGAGGAGGGTTACGATGGTCTGCAATATCATAAAAGGCACCAAGAAATCAAAGAGGAAACACCCTTCTAAATAAAGAACTAGGAGGTATCATATGAAACTAAGGAGTTAAAAACTAGGTAATTCTCCACACATCACAATTCATTTATGAAACTTCTTGTCGTAAAACAAAGTTTACAAGGATTCAAAGAATAATCAAATTAATTTCTGACAAAATAAGGAAAAAATCCCCTGCTGGCCATTTGATACAAAGCCACTATCTCTCCCTCAAGAGACAGTTCACAGAAGGATGGTAAAATGCTCGACATGAGCATCGCTACCTGTTTGCCCTTGCCTTATTGTTCCAGAGGCACCCACCATCAGCTGACGCAGGACACACTGTGCAAGAACTCTGCTCAGAACAGCTGAGCTGATCCTGTGTATTTTATAGAGACAAACTGAACAATGATTGTTTGATAAGTGATAAAGCCCTTTCAGCACACGTGGCACTAGAGATTAACCATGGACACTGTTCCCTACTGAGTTCACATGCTTAACTTTTAAGAGGGTGAGGATTTCAGAGTAGTTCTGTTGCTCAGCTTTCGCAGCTCCCAACAAGCTTTTCTGACTGGTAGTCCGAGATCCCTCACTATCCTCATGAACCGCCTCAAAACTAACAATTTTGGATTACAGTCTGGAGGAGACAGATGGCTGGGACATAGATGCTGATACCACCTTCCTCCATCTTAAATTCTCTGTTGGATCTGATGGTAAGTCTAAGCAGAGTCTGGGCATAGCTGGAGATGTTCTAACCAAGCCATTCTTCGCAACGGAGGGGTTTTAAGTCAACAATCTTACAGCTTTTTACTGCTTTAAAAAGTATCCTTATTCATCGTAGTCCAATTAATCTAACACAGGAAAAGAAAGAAAATCCATGTTGAATAATCTTTATGCATACTACCTCAGTAAAAAGGTTTCTGATATCCTTTGGACACATTTAAAACAATTTCAGACATGGATGAATGCTTGCCCATTCCAGGGCAATCGTGTAAAAAGAAATTAGCCATTATAGAGGAGGCAAGAGAGTTCAGCAGAATTTAAAGCAAAATAAGCAAAAGCATTCCACATTGCCATTTCGGTAAAGAATGCATAGCACAGAAAGGACCTTCTCCTCTGATAACTACTGAATCAAGAAGAGATACTTTTGAGTGACCAAGGAACAGTTTTCCACAAGTCTAAATCGTAATGACTACTTCTTCCATTCATGGCCCCAGCAAATGTACACTTACTTACAATAGTACACTTCTCCTGAGCCCAGAGGACTCACCTTTTGTTAAAGGTCACAAAAAGACATGAAAAAAAAGAAAATGCAGCCAAATTTTTCTAAGCTTTACTTATCACCAAGTTTAGTACAAACCTGTCACACAAACCTGTTTTAAAACAAACAACGGCTAATTCTTACATTAACATTCACGTTATAATCTTTATAGATCTACCTGTACTTAACAGTCACAAATATATTACTTAAGAATTATGACTTGATAGGAAGAAGAACTGAGAACACAGTATTCTTGCATTCTGTTCTATAGAGATTACCTTATCGTACTGGCACACAACAACATTTTCCGTATCGAACAGTTCTTGTCCTTCCTCATCGCTCACATCATCTTCACTGTTAAGAGGCTCCTGAAAGAAACAAATGCAAAAAGTTACGCTGTTTATTAAGATCAGAGCTCTTACTTCGATTACTCACATGAGGCTACAGTCTGGCTACGAACTACAGGACCCAAAATGCATTTCAGGTGGGGAGCATCAGGCTTTCCAGCAGAGGGCTGATGTACGTACACTTCCTTCCTGCCCTCCATCCTGAGAAGATGTCCTTACCAATTTTAGTCTGGAACTTCAGTGTCCAGGCCAGGTTCTGGGCACTGTAGCCAGGTTCTGGGCACTGTAGCCGTTTGTCACCGCAATCATTCTTGCTTCTTTACCGTAAATGTTCTGGTGCTTGTAATTTCTCTTTACAAAAACATAATAGTTATGCAGGGTTTCATTTTTCTAAAGCATCTAAGCAGTGGAAAGCCAACGTTAGTCACATCACTCCTTATGTGCCATTATAAATAAAAACTCCATGAGTTATTCATGTTTGATGCACCACAAACAGAAACAGACCTGAACACATGCAGAAAGGGAGAGGAAAAAAAGGTGCTTTGATATGATCTTGCATAAATATATACAAAATAACTTCTCCACACCTTCTAGAATGTATTTTCATGTCCCTTAAAAATTACTTTCATTTTTTCCTCTTTCTGCTAACAGTTCGTTTGGGTTTTTTGGGTTGGCTTTTTTTTTCATGTCATGTAAATAACAAACACTTCAAAAGCTAAAATAGCCTCTAATAAAAGCAAAACAGCTTTTATGAATTCTTTGTATATAATCCTCATCTTCCCACCTTCCCAAATATATAAGCTAAACAGGGGAGATGCTAGTGAGAGAAGAAAAAGGTGTACTAGAGGTCCGAATTCCTTCACATGTAATACTGTACCTAAGTGATTTCAAAAGCTTCAAGGAACTGGTCCGCTCATTAAGTAACTGCTGATTAACAAAGGTAGCAAGAATAACAGGAGATCTCTGTCACACTGGTAATAAACTCTTTGCATATAAAAAACCTTCCACAAGATCGCTAGCATTAAGGCACTATTAAAGAACACTTAATATTTAAGCATGATGACCTTATACTTAATAAGGCAACTATTAAAACATTCAAACTGACATCAATGCTGATCAATATAATGGAAAATGATGTAAAGCAAACCTTTAAGTTGTAACAGGAAAACACTGTTACACACCACTGTATATGTATTACAGAAAACCTGATTTAAATCATTGATAAAAATTAGAAGTTTTACCTGCATATACTGCATGGGTGATACAGACTGTGAAATGCTACGTATGCTCCTCATATTGCCATTTTGAATGGAATCTTAAAATAATTGCAACGGCTGCAGAGAACTGTGGAAGTGAACTGACAGTTCAAAATCCATTTTAGGGATAGATTTAGGAAGTACCAAGTTTCCTGTCAGAGACTGAAATAACACTACTTTTAGCTTATTAGTATCTCCCCACACCCTTCTTATTCTTGTGGGGCTTTTTGGTGCTGGCTCAAGTCCAACCCCAAGAAAATTCAAGGTCTAAATTAAACACGTACTATTAAGAATGCAGCAAGTTACTGTCCTGGTTTGAGCGACACAGGGTTAACTTCTCTCTCGGTAATTTTACTTTTTAGTAAGGTCTCTTCTAATGCTTGAGCAAACTGCGTTTTTAGAAGACTCTAGTGTCTGAATTTGTGAAAATATTTACTTTATAGCCAGCTACGGTGTGCTGGTTTCAAGACCTCAGTATTTTCGAGCCTAGCCAGGTGCAGGGGTGAGGAGAAGTGAGACCTGAGAACTTGACCCCAGCTGGCCAACAGGATTATTTCATATGATGAGCATCACATTCAATACAAATTAGAAAGTTTGGTGAGGAGTTTCCTCTCTCCCTTGATGGCTGCAATCCTGAGAACTTCTTGCCCCGGTGCTGGACCCCTGAGCCCTTCCCTTCCTCCCGAAGCCACAGCACTCACGGTGTCGACATTTGCTCTCCACTGCGGGGAGTGCACAGCTTCCTGCTGATGGAATGGGCTGAGTATAATCCTTCTATATTTTACATTGGTATCAGGATCAATACTGGTTCTTTAGTATTATTAATGTTAATTACTTAGTATTATTCTATTAAATCTGTTTATACTCCAGCCCTCAGGTTTCCTTGTTTTTTTCCTCGATTCCCCTTCCCGGGTGGAGAGGGGTCATCAGGTGATAGAATTAACTGTCTAAATGACAGCAAATTGTTGTGGGTTCTTCAAACCATAACAGTTACGAAGAATATCCACTCCGGCTCCTATCAATAAAACAAGGTCAGATACGTTTCTAGAAGGTGCTTTATAATCAAATTTGAGTGTTCAGGCTTGTTATAATCAAATTTGAGTGCTCAGGCTTGTTATAACAGAAAGCAACAGAATGGTCAGTAGGATACAGGTCAGATCACATCTATTGGCCCCCTTGATGAACTAAATACATGCTCTCCTTTTTGTCAATCTTCCTAACACCTTGCTTTTGTATGCACTCAGTCCCAAGTGGAGTCGGCTATTTCTGTTTGCTTATGAAGGTTTCATTATTTCATGGCTGACCTCTCCATAACATCAGAAATATTACTGCTGAAGTTTTTAAAAGGGCATTCACGACAACTAACATTTATTGTTAGCTGTGTCCCCCATCTTCCCCAGCTGCACTTCAAGGTGCTTTGCTAATACACAGTTTCCACCACTTCAATATGGGAAATAAAGAACTTGAAGTACAAAGATAAAAAGTTATACTCTCAACATTACTGGAACATAGCATTATTTGAAGCATATAGTTTTCTTTCAAATACTGAAAAAAAAAAACCCAAACAAAACATAAGCATGCTCCAGTCTTCTGAAATAAGCATTAAGTTTACCTCTTCAACTTGGCCATCTTCACCCCCATCTTTTTCTTTGTCTTCCTCTTCATCATCATCATAGTCTTCTTCCTCATCTTCTTCTTCTTCAGATGATGTGTCCCCTGCTCCATCAACTTGGAGAACAAGTGGTGCTTGTGGTTGTGCCTGTTGTTGTTGTGGTTGCTGCTGACCAGCTGCAGGAATCTGTGCTTGAGCCGGTGTAGGGGCAGCCACTGTTGTAGGTATGACTTGTGTTTTATTTCCTGTAAACAGGATCTGCTGAGGCTGAATAATCACTCCTGTCTGCTGGGGAATCCCTCCAGGGATAGGAGCCAAAACCTGATGGAATACCATTGCAAGTACTGTGGCTGCTTCCATAACAGACTGCCACATCACTTACGGAAAACAATTAAAGCATATCAATCTGACTTGCACGAATTACAGAAACAGGAGTTACAAATATTCCACCTATATCAGATACTTAATTTAATCTTCAATAATGTACCTTCTTTCACTACTCTGTGTTCCTTTTCTGCATTTTGCATTGCTAAATCTAAGTAAACCTACTGTCTTTCTATCCTAAAATGCGAGCACTACCACCACACTTGAGTTCCAAGCGCAGCAGAGGAATGTTTAAATTCAAGTAAAAGATTGTTTTTGAACCTTGCCTACAAAACATTTAACTTTAAACTCTCTACAAATTTTTATTCATGCTTAAACTGCACAACTGTGACATAATGCTAAATTCAATGCTTACACGGTCTGGACATACAGTTGATCTTGTAGCTGAACAAAAATCATCATAAAATATACTGTATTCACTACTAAAAGAGGCATGTGTGTGTTTCAGGTATTTTCTTCTATACGTTATGTGACACAGAATCATTTTACCTGATAAATACATCTTTAAAAGGATATAGACTAGCATTATGCACAAAATACAGTTGTCATCAGGGGACACACAAAAGAAATTTTAAACGGTAGCCAGTCAGAATTTGGCAAGAATAAAAGTGACATTGAAAATGGCATTTCAAAATTGTTCATTAAAAAAACCAAGCACTTAATACAGTATTTTTTTTTAAATATACCAATTCTGACTCTGTGTTCTATTTCAATTTGCTCACAAAAATGCAAGCCTGTTTAATAATTACTGTAATGGTTTTTCTTTCAAGTGTACCTATTAAAAATTTTCTTTACCTGCTGTATAACAGGTGCTGGTACTCCACCAGGCTGCATTTGCGGTATGACCTGCTGCTGTAGAACAACTGGCTGCTGTGGCTGAATGATATACTGAGCTCCATTTGCAGTTCTAACTACTTGGAGGATCTGGCCTGTAATAAAATAAATATCAAATTAATGAAATATAGAAATTCGCTTTTACAATTATCTTAGTTTAGAAGCTTGTTTCCTCAAAGAACACCACCAATGACAATTAAAGGAGAGCGTTTATATTTCACTTTCACCAGTGAAAAGATACTATGCTATAAGCAATTGTATCAGAAACGAAGAACTGACAGCGTTGTTTACCATCTAAATATGATCGTGAGGTATGCAATCCAAAAATAAATTTACATACACAAGCCAAAGTCTAATCCTTTAACGCAGCATAGTATTTTAAATATTAGCTCCCACTTACAAACATACCTCATGTTTCAAAAGATAGATTTTACAGACAGAAAGACAGATGAACATATACCAAAATAGAACTACAGGTATTTATACCACAAAAATTCTATCCACTTTTAACACTGTGGTATTTCTAGGGTCGTGCCAGATGATGCCCTTCCCTCAGATTCTTTTCCCTCTGATTACCACATTACAAGATATTCTTCTGTGCATAAATTTCTTTGCAATATTATTGTGCAGTTGCCTTTTTGAAAAAATCTATCCTTACACTTATTATGCACCTCTCCTTTCTGTTCCCTGTACTCAATTTTCTTTTATTATCCTTTATATTTTTCCTCACTTCAGAAAATACATCTAAGACTCGCACATCTTTGAAGATGGCCTCCAACTCTGAAAAGCAAGAGCTAAGATATATTCCATTGGTTTTTCACATTTCTAATCAGAAAGATGGAGAAGAAATTAAATTAGATAATCCTGAACTTCATACATTTCCCTCAAAGATTGATTTGATTTCCTGTTCTCCCTCCACAGCAAATGCAAAGCCCTATTTATTGAAATAACTAAGCATATCTGAAAGAAGGGACTACCCTAGCCCCTTGTTTAAGAAAACACACTATAAATATTTGTAACTGAAGAAGAAAAACTATGACCGTAACAAGTGTGAACCGCAGATTATTCTATACTATGACAAACATACATGTAAGTTTTTAAAAACTTGAAAGATTTTAATTTCTAGAACAGCTACACATTTAAGTTTTATTTCAACTACGTATCCATTAAACATTCAAATGTCTGAAGCAGGGAGGTTAAGTCCCGGCTGATTTTGAGCAGACTAGACGAATTACTCTGGCTAAAGTTGCAACCAATTCTAGAAAATAAGCTTTCTCAGATCTTTCTTTACTCTCCACGCAGAAGAGATCTAGAATCAAGCTTATAAAATCAGCATAATACAAAAGTACATGAAGCATCAGATAAGCTGTTCATAAAAGTAACATTATATTCTAAATGTAGAGCAAGACACTCTTTCAAAATGATAAATCTACAATAAAATTAGCATTGCCAGCAAAATTAGAAATTCCACTGTGTGTGCTTAGCCGGTACTAGAAACTTTCAGACATTCCTCATCTGAAGTCACAGACGAAGCAATCCTGCTCTTTTATAACCAGTCTAGTATCTGTGCTCAAGTCATGCATTACAAAGCTCAGAAATAGGCAAAGTGGAGAGACAGCAACGCCTGTCGTCTTGCTTCACGCGCTTCTCTAAGAGGTGAGGAAAACTTGCACAGAAGTAACCCACACCACTGGTGGGTCAGAACCACAAGGTTCGTAAGACGAACAAGTCAGTGGGCAAAGGAGTCCAGGAGTCTAGTGAAGGGATTGCACTACCTTGTAAGTGTGGATTCCCAGGTTCTGCTTTTTAACAATATACAGCAGGGAGAAAAAAAACAGAATTTCTCCCTCCCAAGCACCTTCAAAACCATTGCTTGATCTCAGTGTTAAGACAGTCACCTGAATTTGTAAGTATCTGCTGAACAGGAGTAACGCCAGCAGGGAGAGCCAACGTAGCTGCAGTGGCTGCGGCACTCTGAAATACAAGAAAAGCTTTTTAACCACAGATGTTATTGCCAGTGTTTTATCTCACAACATACTGCCTGAAAACATTTACCTTTTTATCGCTGTTTACAATGTTTGCACACGTTTCTGCAGCTATTAATATGCAGGCATTAATCAACTGTATGTTATACTCCATATAAAAATCATTTTCCTTCCTGCTTAATAGGAAGAAAATTGAAGGAACAATCACTGAGCATCACACTTTAGCCCAGCTGCACGTGGTTTCTTGGTTTATCTGCAAGCTCAGCAGATTTTTTTCCCATCTGCCTTCTCTGCTGATCTACTAATAGAGTACAACACTGCACTGCTCATGTGGCAATTTTACTTACACTTTTTCAAAGCAGCTAAAGACATGGGCCTACAAATCTGAAGAAACATAAGGTACTGAAGCAATGATCATGTTCGCCTGTCTTGTTTTCACAAGGAGTAGTAATCAGGTTTGCAGTTTTCTTCATTCTGTAAATGATTCGCATTTCAAGTCCTGCGTAATACAGCTCTTTTGAGTGAATATACGCATACAGTGTACTGACCGTTCACAGAATGACTAATTTTTTCTCTCAAGACAGCTGGTTAGAAGAGAAAGCCAAAGACTCTCAAATGAGTAATGACTTGAACTTACAAGAAGACTGAATTCCAATGCAATTATGGGATCTCCAAACACAAAAATCTGCATTAAGTCCTTAACTCGCACAGGGAGATGGACTTCCTGAGAGTTCCATCTCTTAGAGAGGTCTAACTTCAGCTGCCTACGGAAGAGCCTCCCTTTCCCCACTATAAAGGGAGCATGGCCAATTACTCTTTGCTACTGAAAGGATTTAAACTTTATTACTGGATAAACTGCATATTTCCTGTTTATAAGAATTATTATGTCCCCGTACTGGCTGGTCAATATAGTAGTTACAACTGCCAAAATTAGAGATCACCAAACAAAACTGGAAGCGTTCATCTGCATCCTCGTGTCCCAGAGAAAGGCAGATGAATAAACTCTCATTACTCTCTGCCTTCAGAGATATTAAAGGTCTGTCAGATCCATTCTTTAATACCAACTTAGATGTTTCTACTAAACACACACAATAATTCCAAAACGATTCTGTAACGATTTACTGAACAGTAGTCTTTTACGGCATACAATTCCTCTACATTTTGACAGTAGCAGTTTTAAAAGCACGGCATACTCATTTTTGCAATACCCATCAAGATCTAACTGAACAAGACAGCAAAAAAAAAAAAAAACCACACAAAAACCCCCCACGTTTAACTGTTGGACTTGGGAAGCTACAGATCACATTGAAATTGTTGTAAAACACGTAAGAAAGAGGTAGATGTTAATGTGCTCACAGCCTCTGGGTAAATGACGCTCTTTGAGTAACAAAGTTGAGGCACTTTTTTATAATAAGGTCAGCCAGTAATGGAGAAGTGAAGGCTAAGCAAGCTGCTGCAGCTTTGACTAATTGTGAAATTTTGTTTCATGTGCTTTTACTGTGAAAGTGGTAAGAATGTAATGAATTCCGGTCTTAATACACATACTTAACTTGTATTAGCTGTTGTTTTCATCACTATGCAAGCAATTATTCATTTATTTATTTATTTTACATTAAGCCAGGGCATTTAAAGTAAGGTAAGATAAACAAAACTAACTTCTAGAGATAAACACTGCAAGAAAAGGGTAAATGACCAGACTCAGTTTTATATGCTATTACAAAATTATTGAATCAAAATAATGTGACCAGAAAAGATCGATGTGAATTGCTAAATAAACTCTCATTTGATATAAGCTTAAGTTTCAGTGTAGTCAGTATTTTTTCACCGCATCTAGCAAATATGATACACTTGCTTCAGTTAAGTGTTGTGTTTGTATACGACGAGCACCTCATCATGCAGATTCATGCCAACAGTACGCCAATTTCTGATTAACATAAGTTTTGGTTACATACACTTAAAGCAGAGGATCAAGGTATGTCCTAGATTTGTTATCAAAACTGAAGTCCTGGATTACTGTTCCTAGATTGGCAGCGCAGCAGCAAAACTTAGAAAGATGGCAGACAGCTTTACCAGTGTGTCCTAAGTTACTTTTAAGCATCTGATGACCAATACCCGATTTGTGTTTACTATTTAATCAAAACAACTTACATAACGACAGTGCATGCATGTATAAACTTCTGCTTTTCTTACCATGCCCGATGCATTCATGTGCGGTATCAGCTTGGAATCTGGCACAATAACCTGCTGCTGAGGTGCTAGTAACAAAACAAAACAAAAAAAGCATTTCATGAAAACTACGCAGTCTGCCCAAAGTCAACATCCAAGCCAGAATAACTTAGAAAGGACGTCACCCAAATGTTAGCTAAGCTTCTTAACAAAAACAGCTACTGAGCAGTCCCTGACCATATTAAGTTTCACTCTCAAGACAATACAGAAGCGCAGTTCTGAGGGGCAATATGGGTATTTTGGCTTCACAGATCTCATTTCCAGGGCTTTGGTTATCTATTCTGACCCTAGGTAAAGCAAGACTTATTATATTTCTGAAATTAAAGGTTTTAGTGAAATGTTGATAAAATTGCTGATGTACCATATCCGAGTTCTCCAAAAACATCAATTGACAGCGGTTAACTCTTAAAACAGACTTAAGCAAGGACTGTTGCAAGATGAAGAGTACGTTAACAGGATGCAGCAGTTAGCTTGAGTTAGGTCTAGCTAGCGTAGCTGTTAGCGTAAGCTCAGGATCTTCACTGTCTTTCTAGTGTAGCAGAAGCAGATGAAATATGATCAACCACCTGTCCCAAACAACAAAATAGTTTTGGTGTGCTCAAGGAAACAGACAGCTAAACTATATAAACAATCTGTTCATCACCTAGAAGTGCAAAAGTGACCAAGTCTATGGAACAAGCAGGCTGCCAGTGCTAACACCAGTGACAGCAAATTGGAAAATGACAGAGCAATGTGAACAAACTAATCATCGACAAGGTAGTCTCCATCCAACCCTTTAACCAAGAACATTTAAAGAACGCTGGGGATAACTGAGTTTCTGGAAAAGATTCTGGGGAGGGAAGCCCCACAACCTGATCTCTCCAACTTTCAAGGAACCCAGAGAGGAGGACAAAAGGTGCTGCTCTAGGTGAACCTGTTTTGGCAGGGGGGCTGGACAAGATGATCTCCGAAAGCCCCTACCAACCCCTACAATTCTGTGAAAAGGGCCCAAGGAAATCTCGTGACCCTGTGCCAGGACCACACACGGGACAGCAGGAATCGCCATGCCTATCGTCCTGATCTCCCCCTGGGACTGCGCCAGGTCATGCAAAGAAGTACTACACCATCTCCTCCATGGAACAGCGAAGTCAAGTAATTGATAAAACTGCATGTCTGTGATTGAAGTGCTTTCATATCCTAATTTCATTTAGCCTCCACACTGTCATTTTGTCATAAGCCACAACACTGGGAAACAATAAATCAGTTTTAAGTGTATTACTAAAGGCAGGATCTTATTCTACCCAAAGGCACAAAGAGCAGAACAGGGACCTCCATATTAGTGGAGGGAAACCTGGTCAGTAAGGTCATAGCTGTTCAGCTCAGGAGCCACTAGAGGTCTTGGTGAGTAGAATCTACAGGCTCTGCTGACTGTAACTGGAGCTGAGACACCTGGATCATTCGAAGCCACGTGTTTTTGGGGGTCTTAATCTCAAAACAAGTTTAATCCCAACAATCAAAACTGATTTATGTCCAGCCAGAATACAAACAGTACTATAAGAAGAAAAAAACCAAAACACCGAAAATCCACACAAAGGAAAAAAGCCCCAACAACAGGTTCTAGTCACACTAGTTCTCTCCTGTTTTGCATATATAGTGGTTGGGTTTTGGGGGGTTTTCTGGGGGGCAGAAGAGAAAAATCAACTCGTAGCTATCTTTTGTGCCTCTGACAATATAGGTTCTGATCCATGAAATCTAATAAAAAGACTGAAGTCTGTGACTGACTACCCACAGGTAAATATTTTATGCCACAATTTTAATAGCACACTGAAAGCTCAACTCAAGCATCTCACAGGTGGCAGATTTCTTTACACAGCATATATGCAGTAAAATCCATCAGTATTTATCTTAGTTTTCAAATGAAATTGTAATTGGTGAAAATGCTTTCCTTAAAATATTAATGGATAATACACAAGACAATTATTACAAGAAACACTACTGTTACAGCTAGCTAAACCATACCTTGAACATCCCCACCTACACAGTGCGCAATCTTTTAAGACCACAAAAATACCCAGCCATTATGCTTTTCACTTGAAACTTGTTCTAATGTGAACAACTATCTCCTACATAGACTGTTATACAAGTATTTTTCACGTCCTAGCATCTACTTATTCTAAACAATAATGTATTTTTTAAATTAATTTGCTCCTAATGACCTTACTACGTCATGACTAAATTGTGAACTGCACATGTACAGTGGCTTGAAATTACAGAGCTGCTAATGGATTTCTGACAGAACCTGAAAGTCATGTATTCTCAAAACATAAGTTATATAGTAGAAGACCAAAAGAAGAATTCTGCTTTTGCAAAAATCTTCTGAAGAATATGACTAACACAAATACCGAGATATTTCTCGCCAAAACAGCTCTCTTGACCCATTAAATAGAGGCAAGTAGAGACAAAGTTTAACATAAAGACAAAAAGTTATCCATCAGACAAACATCCTGTCCTAGATTTAGAATATGCTAAGGAGTTGATCTAACTTGAGAGTCTTTTGCCAGAGATATTAGAGAGTAAGTCTGACCTTGCTGAGACGCTGGAATAAGGACCTGTTGTGGCTGAGACTGCTGCTGCACAGTCTGCTGCGGCTGAGGTTGTGTGTGATGGTGGTGGTGATGGTGCTGCTGTTGCTGCTGCTGCTGTTGCTGCTGTTGCACCTGCAACAAAAGCTGCTGCTCTTCTGAATGGAAGCCATCTACAGCCTTGGACTGCATCAGCTTGTTCTCCCACAGCTAGTTTGGAAAAGGAAAGAAAAATCTCTGTGTACGATTTTTACTCAACAGGATTTGTAACAATATAAAGACAGTACTCCAAAATCTAATTTGTTTTCACCATTTATCTTGTGCAGTCTACTTAGCCAAAAAGCCCTTAGGCAAATACAGACTTGAAGAGATAACTCCACAGAGGTAATGTTTTAAGAGGAGGAATTAAGTATCCCTTAAGAATTGTCAGTCCAAGCTTAAGCTTTAACATTCTTTCTTTCTTCCACGCATGGAAGATTCATAACAATCCTAAGAGAAGCATGAATAGAGATAAACTGGTAACTTTAAATGAGTCATCAAGTTTTCACTTCTCTACCTTCTTTCTTTCTTACCTCTTTAATCACAAAAATAATTCTTTATTACAGCTTTCCTCAAGCCATTTCTCCTTGGAACTCCGCAATAAAAGTTGCTTGAAGACTACTGCCTCATAACACACTTCAACTACCAGTATACCTAAGATAATGCCTCTTTACAAGCATTTACACAGTTTCTACCACAATATCAAATTCAGCTCTCCAGACCCTCAGTTCTTGATGACACCTCGCCCAAGAAAAGTCACTGATGCAAAAAAAGCAGCTCTTGCAGAAAGCAACGCAAGTATTTCGTAATACATGAGTCAAAAAGACCACAGGCACCCAGGACTCCTGATTTCAAATCCTGCTAAGGGCTCCCTAAGCCTTCCTCTTCAATACCTTATTTCCCTTCTTGTCTCTTTCCTCATTCAGTTTTTTCTGACATCATTTGCAGAACACTACTGTGACACAAACACCAAGGTGCTTTTCTTATAGCACTCACTCCATTTCCACCAAGGCAGGTCATGGTTTCATGGAAAAAGGTCTTCACCGATTTCTAAGTAGCCACACTCAAAATTCCTTTCCCACTCCATCTATTTTTTTAATACTTTAAATATATTGAGAGTACGGGACATCCCACTTTCTGAAGAAGTCCTCATTCAACAGCTGAAATAAGCAGGCACCTACTTTCCTTTTACTTTTTTTTTTTTCTTTTCTGCCTTTTCTCTTTCCTTTTGAGGGCTTCTTTTAGTCAGGAAGAATTTGAAGAAAGCCATGAGAGCACCCATTAGACCTCAGGTCAACATCCTGCTGTTCTTTTGGACCCTTGGTAACAGTTCAAACACACTGTATGTAAAACAATTCTGAATTGGAGAGCTTCAGAAAAGTGGGATGCACACAGCGCAATTATGTACCGCCCCCCAAAAAACAATACTTCTGCAAACCACAAACCATACATGCAAAAATCTGACAATGCAACTCCTCTTCTTCAGACAGACAAAAACACCAAGCAGAGCAGGTGTTTTGTTTTTCCTGCAGAGAAACCCCAAGAATTGTCTGCCTCTAAAATAAACAGATTCTCTCCTTTCTTTTTAAAGATATAACGTGTCAGAGACTGAAATAACACTGTGAATTTGGATGACCGCTGTTACAGTTTATGTCCAGTTTGACATGCCAGGTTAGGCAAAGTAAACAAGGTAAGCAGATCTCTCTACACAGCAGTGTAATTCAAATGATATAGGGCTACAGACATGCAGAATAGTACAATGCTTAGCTAACTTAAAAATATTATTTTTACTGTGCACAACAGTAAGCAGATCCAAAAACCAACTGCTGCATTGGTCTATTAAAAAAAAAAAATCTTTTAAGTTGCAACTTACTGTTTTGAGTTCCATAAGAACTTGTTCATCCACTCCTTCATCCAGAAAAACTTCTCTGACATCATTGATGACATCCTCAATTACAGACCTGTACAATTTAGGCTTTAAAAAAAGAAGTAACTAGTCAGCATTGTTTTGAAATAAATTTATTGCTTTAATGTTAAAATAAGATTTCCCCCTACAAAAAAAACCGCTGAAAAATGCATTACAGAACACACTGCATGTTTCCGAGTGACTAAAATATCCAAGGAGGTATAAATGAGCTCAAACAAGGTAAAAAGGGAAGAGACTGTTCACTACCTTCTGCGACATAACTACGGCACAAGAGTTTTCAAACCATGAGCAGTGTAGTTCAAGACACAGAAAAGGAGATCGTTTTCCGTTCAGTAAATTTGTTTCCTGCTTACCAATGTACATACTGAATATGCAAAAATATTTGCATGTGTCCAAAATATTCATGTAGAAGAACATTAGAAGTTCGAAAGGATATTAGATAAACACAGAGACAAGAAACTTGTTAGTGCTTGCTAGTTCAACAGGAACCAAATATGTCTCAGAATGATCTTGAGCTGAAAAACGTTGAAAGCTCAGAAAACTGGAAGCATTCATGCGAATGTCCTGTTCTTCCTTACACATCTGTTTACAGAAACTATAAGAAGACAGGATATTAGGCTAGACGGACTTCTGTTTTCAATCAGTACTTATGTTTTTACACTAGAAACTTTTCAGGGGGAAATACTACAAATACATTATTATTCTATTACGCTGATTTCATGCCTAAACTGTCAATGATAAAGTGAATCGTCAATTCACTTTAGATTGCCAAAAGAAGCTGAGCTGTGGAGTCTCCATCCCTGGAGATACTCAAAAGCCGTCTGGACTTGATCCTGGGCAACCGGCTCCTGGTGGCCTTGCTTGTGCAAGGGGAGGTTGCAAGATCCTCCAGAATCACAGAATGGTTTGGGTTGGAAGGGAACTTAAAGATCATCTGTTCCAACCCCCCTGCCATGGGCAGAGACGCCTCCCACTAGTCCAGGCTGCTCAAACCCTCATCCAGCCTGGATGACCTCCAGAGGTCTCTTCCAACCTCAACCATTTTGTGAATTTTAAAATGCAGGTACAATTTTAAAAAGAGACTATGAATACTTTATTTTACCGATTAAAGAACCATAGGACAACAGTACTATGCACATGCAGCACAGCGTAGGCCTCTCTATAGACATAAACGTCAACGATATTTTGGTTGGGTTTAAATATCTGTGCTATCTAATCACAAGGTAGTACTAAGAGCTCTAAATTAGGGTTGATCAATCTGCAGCCTGTGAACCATACATACTTCACCGACCAAGGCTGTTCCTTGTAGACCATTAAAAATGTAGACCATTTTTAAACTGATCTGAAAGTAGCTACAACTTTCTGTAAACTGCCATCATCCTCTACTCCATTCCCTAACTTCCTTAAGCAATAAATCCCAAATGACGCCGTACGCATCAGGTATGTTGAATATATGCAAAACAATCATTCTGTACTCCTGCAGTGGGTCTGGCACCCCAGGAGGGCTGTGCCTCCAACGCACATGCAGAAAACCTGCACCAAGCACATGCAGTTAGTCCGGCAGTGCTGGCACTACATAAATTTACTCCACACACTTGAAATATTTCTTTTACGCATACGTAATTGCTTAATGCATCCCAGAAGTGTTGAATTTGCTACAGATATGCTAAAGATTACATTGCGCACATGTTACAGAACTGTTATGCCTATGTTACGGAGTAACAGAGGGGGAATAGCAGCACGTGATCTACTAGTCCAGGAAAAAGCTAAGTGGCCAATAAGCACAAAAAGAAATTGAGTATCTTTGCTTTTAAATGTTTGAAAATAAAACAACTTTAAAAACTGCACTGGTATCACAAGGGGAGGAAAGAACCTATTTGGAAGCCTGAACTAAGAACTACGCAGTCTCATGCACGTAAGTGTTTAAAACAAACTCTGCATTGGGGCATACTCAAGTGGTTTTCTTACAAAAACTAAAACAAACAAACAAAAAAGGGGGGAAAGGGAATAAAAATAAAATAAAACAAAAACAAAACAACAAAAACCAACATGCCACTCCGTTATTGACCACAAATCATTCTTTTGGCAAATGGCATGCTATCTGCACCCTATTTTTTTCTTCATTTTACATTTCCTCATTTTGCCACTTTTCAGCTTTAAATCATGCTGCTGCAAATCAAGTAGCTGAAATGTTAGAATTCATCCTCTAGTTACTTGTCTGTCCAAAAAATTTCTGGCCTCAAGTAACAGGGTAAGTTTGCCATCCTTGAAAACTACCTTTACAGCACCTATGTCCAAAACTTAACTTCTCCAAAAGAAACAAAACATACCAGACTACTTGCAGATTTTTTTTCTTTCAAAACAATACCAGATGCTCACATATCCAGGCTTCAAGTAGAGCATTAACTGTGCTTATAGAGACATTTGAAACAGACTCTCAAAGCCAGACTGCTCTTGAGCCCTCGTATTTTAAATCTGCGTAGTGAGCAACTTAGAAATACCAAGCATCATTAACAGGATTATTTTCCCACTTAGATTTAATTCATAGCAGATGCAAAATGACATTCTACTTAATGTTATTAAGTCCTATTATTTCTGTAATTAAACAAATTGCATAAAGCTTATACAATTCAACTAGCACAGAAATGCTACCTAACCTATTCCATATATTGTTCCTTATTGTATTAAAAGCATCTGTTTCTTAATGCCAAAACCACATTCTGCAAATAAACACGCTTAACCTCAGACATGTGAGTTACTTTACTTAAGTCAAGAGAACTACCTCTATGCCTGAAATCACAATCAAAATTCCTGCAGGATGGAGACTGCATTTTCTCCTTAAAACCTCCTCTCCTTAAATCATCCATTAGGCCCACTTTCCTAATAAAACAGACTTTACACAAACAGGCCTTAAGAATTTCCACCAGCAGCTACTGCCACCTATCTCCACAGTCAGGCAATTTTTGTAAGGTTTATCTGCAAATCTTCCTCAGGCTATAAAGCCCTAGGAAAAAAATACCAACATTCAGATATACAACAAACTGACCCTACAGCCCAGGTCTGCTTGGGTACGTTTCCTTTTTTCCCCGGCCATAGTAAGGGAAAAAACAAATTCAAAGAGCAGGATACTGGTTTCTAGTGTCCAGCACTAGTTCAGCAAGAGAGCAGGAGAGGCAGGTCAGGAGCATGGATGTCCTCTCTGCCAATGACACAGTGTCCTTCTGCGCAACTCCCAACAGCCCAAGCAAGCGGCTAAGCCCCCCCAAAAGGCAGCAGCACCACAGGGGTGCACAGTAAGCCTAGTGCAATCCAGGGTAAAGAACACATGAGCAGTTTGTACGTGCTCGTATCTCTCTGCACTGGATCTCAAGATGGGTCAGAATTTTTGGACGCCGTTCTCATCACACAGTATCACGATACATATGATAGACTCCTGGCTGTATGGTTGGAAAGAAGGGAACAGAGAGGAAAATAGCTGCACGCTTATAATGAAACAGCGTCTGATTTTACCTATACATGTTTACATACTACTCAGAAAAATCCTGTCCGGTTGAAAACGTTCTCTTGTGCACACTCCTACTGAACATGCAGCCCAGGTGGATTCCACAGAGGCAGCAGCAAGGCCTTCAAGAGCCATCCATAGCACAATTGTGAAGAATTTCATACAACGCTCTTTTCCTACCTCCACAGAGGCAAATCCAGCAAGTAAAATTACAAAACAGCCTTAAGCCCTGCTTTTTAAAAGGAAGTACAATGTAGTGTTCTAGATACACGCTAAGCGTTGGCTTTAAGCATTATTTACACGATGCTCAAGCTGTTTATACAAACCACCTAAGACTCCGGAGCTGAACGACAAAATTATTTTCATACACTACTAACTCAAAAAATAAACGTGGCAATACAATTACTGAACAAATCTAAAGACGGGATAGCAGGTGAGGTAAGCTTCCCAATAAATTTCCACATTCAGTCAGAGAAAGCAATGAGAACATAATGGAAACTTTAAAGATTGCTATTAAAATAATCATGCTTTCATCTGGTTTATATTAAAGTGCCTCCCTCATAAAAACTACATTGCTGTAAACTTCAAGCTCTTTTAAGAGCAAAATACTCAAATCACTCTTCAATAAACACTATTCCAAACACTTACTATAGATTAAAGACAACAATTAAAATTCCTGATTTATTAGATACAACCACAAACACACAGAAAAGATTTGAAATCTAGTGCTTCCCCCTCCGGGAACATAAGGAAACGATTATATTTCACTTTCTCTGTGCATCTTGTAAAGAAAACTCCGAGTATGGTGAGACTGCTACACACGCACACACACTCCAAATCCAAGGAGCAACCAGCAAGCTATTTTAAGAAATGCCACATGCCTTTGGGGGCTTACACTTCCTACATTCCTTCAGTTTCAAGGGTACAAAAACTGGATCTCTTCATAATTATCATCACAACACTTGCGATTTCAGCAGTTTGGGTTTTCAACAACCAACACATTATGGAGAGATACACCGCGGCACGCTTTGCGCATTTGACAGCAGTTTGTTCCTGGTTGCTTCTGCAGTTATCCCTGAAACGTCGCTATTCTCTCTCCTGTCTGGGCAGCTACAGCTGGAAGCTAGCTATAGGACTGCTAGAAGAGCACACTGTAAGGATAACTGGTTTTAGTCACGATTACATCCAAGATGTGCGTAAAAAGAAATAACGTGTAATCTACATTGCAAGCATTAAAATTTGAGCTTTTCTTACGTCGTCGAGGACTTTTACAAATAAATTACCTTTGTCGCTTACAAAATCCTACACTGCATGTAACTGTTAATGTCCTATATTTGTCCTTTATTAGGAAGAACAGATTTCTAGCAATTCAGATTTGATCGGATGCTGACGTGATACTATTGGCACATTTGGCTCAAAGACTAGCTTCTTAAAGTAATTCCCTGGTTGCCATATTTCAGAATGTTCCTATTCATCTTCAGTAACCCTAGGGTAAGCAGCGCGATCCTTGCTGTTGAATAAGACCTGAATTTGACAAAGCTGACCATGCACTATTGCAAGGTTTTACTACTTAATCGAGAATAAGCCTAAAGTACACCTATTTGAAGCAGGCTCATTTTAAGCTTAGCTTTTGCTATTCCAAAGGCAATGGTCAAAGCTAGACACCTCCCACGAGAACTTTACAGAAGTTAAGCCAGTGCAGAAATACAGCTAAGAGAAAGTAAGTCTTAGTACATTGTTGAATCAAAGATATTTACGTAATTGTAAATCTGAATTTTGAATAATCTGGAGATTATTGAAAATACATATACGTATACAGCCATTCAGTACTAACTTCGTCAAAAAAAAGAAGCAAAACCTCTAATTTACTATACAGAAATAGATCCATTTTCTTGCAATCAAGAAATAAAGCCAGAAGTTTATAAACAGGGCAACTAACAGATTCAGATCACACACATTCAACCCGCATCCTACTAACTGTCCCACGCGTAATGGCTGATTACTTTCCCAAAATTTTCTGATACAAAACCAGACAAAATATCAAAGCAACGATGCTCCTTTGCAATCGCATGACCCTAACTTGCAGGCAGGCCTGTAAAATTTCAGATTTGGAAAGGAAAACTGGGATGCTTCGCGTTTGTCTACTGTTCTGCAGCATACCAAATATTGTAATTAAACCAAATATCTGTGAAAATGCTAAAACCTTTGCTCTGCCTGAACTGTAATAAAATATTAGTACACCTGTCAGCTTTAGTCACCAGGAAGGCACAGAAATCACTAAGTAGCATCTGCAGCCCATGACACATAGACAAAACTTTAACATTACTTGTGGGGCAACAGCTGTAGTCAGACCTTGGCAAATCGCCACAAAAATAAGTACCACATCTCTCCTTGACGTACTGGGTAAGGGCTGTTCAAACTCTTACTTTCCCCACCCTGCAGAAATATCAGAAGAGTTGATGGGAGCGCAGGAACGTGCACTAGGCTGGATGCTGGGCACAAGAAATAAAATTTAAAAAAAAAAAAAAGGAATAAAAAGGTAACCGGGTTCAAATGAAGGAGGGGATGGAAATTTGTCTTTGTGCGATGGGTAAGAAGAGCAAGGGAAAGTCCATTTACACCGGCTACGAGACGCCCCCGCCAGAGCCGGCAGAAAGCACCGCCGCTCGGCAGGCGCGGAGGGAAGGGAAGGAAGGGAGGGAGGGAAGGGAAGGAAGGAAAGGGAAGGAAGGGAAGAAGGGAATGGAAACCCGGCGAAAGCCCGGCCGGCATCGGCGGGAGAAGCCGGCAGCCTCCGCCGCCGAGGCATGCACCTCCCAGCCGGCGCTCGGCGGCTGGCTCCCTATTTAAAGGCTGATGTGGTGTTTAAATGGAGAGGCGGTGACGTGGGGCTGGAAAGCACCTTCCCATCCGAGCAGAGTCTATATTAGAGAGCGGCAATAGCTCTATATAAACAGGGCAGCCGCAGGGAGGAGGAACACAACGAGCAGGCGGGCAGAAAGGCAGGGGGAAGCCATGATGGATCTGAGCGCCACAAACAAGGGGGCCGAGCCCGCCGCCGCCGGGACGCCGGGTTTGTCTCC
>VYZM01005832.1:0-21308 GCA_013398915.1 Dromas ardeola
CAATGTACGCTTGCAGCCCAGAATGCAAGGCTGGGCGGCATCAAAAGGAGTGTGGCCAGCAGGTCGAGGGAGGTGATTCTACCCCTCTACTCTGCTCTGGTGACCTGGGGTACTGCACCCAGATCTGGAACCCTCGGCACAGGAAAGACATGGACCTGTTGGAGTAAGTCCAGAGGAGGGCCACAAAAATGATCAGAGGGATGGAACAGCTCTCCTATGAAGACAGGTTGAGAGAGTTGGTGTTGTTCAACATGGAGAAGAGAAGGGTCTGGGGACACCTTACTGCAGCCTTTCACTACTTAAAGGGGGCTTATAAGAAAGATGGGGACAGACTTTCCAATAGGGCCTGTTGTGATAGGAAAAGGCATAACAGTTTTAATCTAAAAGAGGGTAGATTTAGACTAGATATGAGGAAGAAGTTTTTTACAATGAGGGTGAAACACTGGAACAGGTTGCCCAGAGAGTTGTTAGATGTCTCATCCCTGGAAACATGCAAGGTTAGGTTGGACGGGGCTCTAAGCAACCTGATCTAGTTCCAGGGGGAGTTGGACTAGATGACCTTTAAAGGTCCATCCCAACTCAGACTATTTTATGATTCTATGAAAGTATCTATTGCTTTGATATTGCAAACTATACGTTCCCAGATTCAGGTGAAAGGAAACATAACAAAAAATGCCTGTTCTCATGCTCTGTATCACTTCATCACAATTCACCGCAGAACATCTGTAACTGCCAATACCTGACAAGAGTAGAAATTATCAGCTGCAGGACTTTGCAGCATTCCCAGACCTATTTAAAAATCAAGATAAATTAAGGTAAACTGGTACAGTATATGTACCTTTTCATAGTCACTAGAAAGTGCTTGCTATTTCTTTCACTTAGATCTTCCAATAAAATGTGAAGTTTGACCTTTCTTTCACAAAAGCATCTCACAGCCAGCTTTCCATTGCGTATTTTTAACTCTTTCTAATTAATATTACCAACATTAGGTCCTGTACTGCAGCATCTAAACCAATTCACATAAAAGCCTAATAGAAAGGTTAGAGGTTTTTGAGACTGCTTCAATTAACTTCTGAGTTCAGCAGAATACCATCTATCACAGCTACTTGTATACATATCTTAAAGATAATCTCAGTAACATGCAATTCACTTATCAAGAAAGCTGTGCAAAATTGGTGCATGTTTTGAAATTTAGATTTAGGATGCGCCTTTCCTCTTTAGTTACTCTTTCATTACATATCAGATGGACCAAAAACCACCCACAGTATTTAAGTCTGCCGCTTAAAGAAACAAAAAGGCAATGTAAATTAGGATTTAATCCATGGCCTGCAGCTACTAATTCTATAGCTAACCCTTTGAAAGACTTGCTACGTGACCTTGGGTAAATCGCTTAAACTTTCTCTGTTTTCTTTTTAATGCGTGAAGCAAGGATTATGGTAACTATGCTGTCTCCCTTTGTTCCTCAGAGAAAATCCATTGGGATTAATTGGTTAATATTTGCAAAATATTCTAAAGGTAAACATGCTAGATTATTTGTATCATAGCAGCCTTCATTTTAAAAGTTTATGCTTTTTTCTTCCACATTATTTTTCCCTAATTCTATGAGTTAAAATCAATTTTTATAGCTTGTTAAAAAAACAGGGGAGTGGGAAGAAAGACATAGAAAATTATGCAACTGTTGTTAGCCTTCCCCCAGCTTTTTTTTTTCACAATTCCAACAAACCTATTTCATCCATTTTATTAACTTTGTTAAAATATAAAGGCAGTGGGGGTGGGGGGGGGAATGCATTCAACTTTCTATTTACAGATATTCTTAAAATTCAAGCCGTGGTGATCTGAAAAGCACTCCTGTGCACAAAAATCTGAGTAAAAGTTCCACAAATCCTGTGGACTTTACCCTGCATAATGTTTTGGCTTATACGTCTAACCAACGTGATTCAGCGACAGACGTCTACCATGGATGGTCTAAATGATCCAGGTGACTGATCAAGACAACAAAGAATTTTGTCTTGTTCACTGATAGAAAAGAAGAACAGAAACTTCCAGTACAAACATTGTTAGTTGGTTTGAAATTAATGCATACGCAAGCTACTAATATGCACATATAAGCTACTAAGTAGATTATTAAAGTGCTATTTGCATTTTCACTTACAAAGACTTACATAATGCTTCATGAACAAGCTCAAGTTGTGCCAAACTTGAAAGCCTTTATTAATTATGTTCTCTGCAGAGTCACTTACTTAAGGCAACTGGTTCCCTAGCTAGAAATTATATGAAGTAGATCTATAGCTGAAAAAAAGTACTATCGAATATGTCTAAACATCAAGTAAACCAATTAAGTCATTTAGGGTTGGCAGCATTTTCCGCATATGCTTGAGGAAAATGCTGGGGAAAAAGCCAATTTTAAGGTGATGCTTTGTAGAAAATGATTAACAAATAGGAGAAGAAAGTATGCTCTAAACAGACAGCGGTGTGTTAAACTCATGCTTTTTTAAAAGAGGTCAAAATTTGTATCTCAATGTCTGCAATAAAAGTATCACCCTCAGCACAGATGTAGTACTTTGTTCATATTACAACTTTAGGTATGACAAACAAACCGAGACTGCATGCCACACAAAGAAAAATGTTGTTAACCTCCCTGAAAAAAAAAAAAAAAAAAAAGGGTTTTCACATTGACTTATATAATTAAGTAATGCAACGGTGTTTGTTGTTCCAAACACGTGTTACCTTTGCATGATCAATGCGAACAGAAAGTTCTTTAGATGCAAATCCACCGAAAATCAGGCTATGGATGGCTCCTATTCTTGCACAAGCCAGCATACAGTACACTGTCTGTGGAATCATGGGCATGTAGATGACCACACGATCTCCTTTCTTCACACCATGTCTGACCATGACACCAGCTAACTTGGAGACCTGTACTGACAAAACATTCACAACATATTAACAGTTTCTCCAGATCTGCTGTTGGCTCATAAAAAAACAACTTTCACACAATCAACAGACACAGGACATTAAGGAGACAAGCCAGTATGATATGGCAAGTTGATGAGCAATGCAATCCAGGTTCAATAAATTTAGGACAATTTCCTTTTTGCAAAAAACACTGTACATTTTTCTTCTGTAAAATAATAATGGTCCAAAGCTAATTATTTTACACATTAGAGTAAAAAAATCAATAGCAATGTTTTGCAAATTTTTGAATGACACTAACCACTCATTCTTTTATCCATATAACTGGTTATATTTCTCAATTTTAGGTTTTTTGAGAATGGATGTAAACAGGGCATTTCATCACACAAATTCTGTCCTAACTAGCTAAGTTTGAAACACAAATCAGTATTTCCTCTACTACAGTGTTGTAAACTTCTCAGAATCTGAAACAAGAAATCTCACACACTGAAGCAAATGTAAATACAAATTTAGAGAGAAACATGTTTAGATTTAAGAAGTCCTTTTTCCTCTCATTTTCAGATCTTCATTTTTGGTATGCAGAAGCCTGAAGACAGACGGCGTGCATGGCAGCAAAGGACTGGAACTCCAGAAATGTGATAGATCAGCAGCAATGCCAGCCATCTGTATCACTACGAGAAAACATTTATTATGTCGACAATGTATAGCATTCTGTCACAAAACTAATACTGAATGTTTCATTAGTACACTGGGATGGACAATTTACCACACAGTAAGTTTTAGAGTGAGCATGGGGGCCTGTGACAAGCACTGTGCACTTCTCCCGACGTGTTTCTTGCAGCATGGAAATGCAGCATCTTCTGAAGGAAAAGCAAATTATTAATTCCCCAACAGCAACTGAATGAACTCAGCTGTCAGAGGGTTCTCAAGTTCCAGAGGCTGACAGCTGTGTAACACTCAGTATCTAAACCCGTTCACTGCCTTTAAATTTTTCAATTAGACATCAGTGTGTAGATGTGTATAAGTAACAGAGGTAAAACTGCACACAACTCTGCACAAAACATAGGTTAACAGATTAACAGGAAAAACTGTAGACTAAGAACAAACCAGACTAATAAACTAATAGCAAACAGGATGGAACTAGAAACATCCCAGGAAGTCCTGAGCTGGAATACTCCATCAGCATGGTTACACGGCAGTCAGACATAACAACAACGGGAGCTTTGTTTGCAATAGTTTTACATTGGTGGTAAGACTAGAAAGTTAAATTCTCTAGGAAGTTCTTGGGATATCTGAAGACATATAAATCTAAGTTCAGAACAAAAGTTGCTCTGTCTTACAGGGGAACTCTTCTTACCTACAGTAGTAAAACTTTTCCTTAAGAGGTTGCCATTCACTAAAAAAAACTACATAAGAAGTTTAAACATTCTCATTTCTTTCACTATCAATGTAACATGAATCTATTCATATATGAATTCCTCACATCTTACCTGTACTGCATTATTCCTTATTTATTCATTATATCACATAAATAAGGTTTCAAGAAAAATTTAATCTCGTGAAAGGCTCTTTTCTTCAGGTACTATCAGACTGGAGAGAAAGGAAAGGGATGAGAGCAGCCAGGGGATGTTGCCTGTAGAATAGAAAATACTCAAGCTTCTGAAGCAGTCAGAGATGTTTGCAGTGACCCAGTAAATAATGCAAGCAATGGGAGCAGCCTAGGCTAATGATACACATTGTACAAGCAGGACAGGAGGGAAGGACCACCTTTTTCAAGGATGAGCTAGTCAGGAGGGTAGATTTTCTTTGAAATGTTTTACTTTCATTTTTATTACTCATCAAAGTTGAGTCTTCTCTATTTAAAGAATTACCGTATTCTAGTTCAGTATTTCAAATTCTAGTAACACTGTTGTTTTCCAAGATTTTTAGGCATTAGGCTCTTCCTTTTATGGTCATATTCAAGAAAACTTGGGGCAATTACATTCAATCCTGGAAGCCTATCTAATACATGTGCTAAAGAGGATAATATAGGATTACTCACTGCTTCTCTCTTCAGTGGGAACACACGTTCAGATTTTCAGCAACCCGAGACAGTAACATCCAGAAGTTCCAGATGCATCTGATCTGTGCATTAAATACACAGCTCATCCAAAATCAAACTATGCACATATCTACACTTCTGCCTGAGGATTTAAGAAAATGGAAACATGGAGGCCCCAAGCATACATGCTTGCATCAGAAGATAACAGCATAGCTTCCATTTTTCATAAACATTGCATAAATCCCTGCCGTTATTTTCAACCGCAAGAGAGAATATGTGTATGAGGCAAAGTCACCACCATATCAAGTTGAAAACTCACACAAACTAAGGCATGCGTATGATTTATTTGTAGCAGACCTTTTATATTAAATGTTACTGTTTATGAAAAGAAAATACCTTTAATTCTAGACCTATTAATACTTATCAATACTCTATGAAACTGACACATGCTTTCAACAAAAATCAACAAGGCGTGGACATGTACACAACTAGAATTTATTGCCATACCACCAGCGTTCATAGTCATTTCTACATAGGATCAGTGAAAGCCATGCAAGTTAGGATAAGTTCCTAGGTATTTATGGTAAATTCCAAAGGTAAATTCCTTTTCTATACTTCCTACTGTGAAAACATTAAAATGTGCATAGTTGTTACAAAGCTAACATCACCTTACCTCAAAGAATTGAGAAAACTAATCCTTATCTTTGCTGCTTGTGACACTTTCAAGCAGAATGTTGACAAAAAGGCCAGAGGCAATGAAAACAATGTTTAATGAGTAATTTTATAGTCAGCGTGTGGATAGTAAGGAACAAGTAGTTAAACACAATGGATGAGTATTATTATTCATTATTATTATTTTATAATTATTAATGATGATGAAAAAGGCAATGTTTGCCTGCTAAAGGAAAAAGCCATCATTTGAAGATCATCATTACTAATTTTGTAATAGAAGACTCCTAGTGCCTGTATACAAGCTATACAAGTTTGGTACTTGGCTGTAGGAGGGAGACAGTGAAGAGATCTGCATGTACTTAAGTAATTTTTATTGAAACCTCTCATAGGTAAATTGTACTTATAGCAGAATACACACAGCACACTGCAGGCAGGAACCAATGTCTCTCATGCAAAGCCAGTACTCACCTGTCTGCACTTAACCTCCCCACCCTAGAGAGTTTAATGTCACCGAAGACAATAACCCAATATAATACATGGGTATCTATGATTGTCCTTGCGCCCTTTCCCTTATCCCTCTGACAACCAGAGAGCATTTGGACTTCATAATACATAATAAAACACTGCCTCTATCTGCAACTATTTGGACGACTAGGGAACATCATAAAGAATGTTTACATTGCCCTTAAGACTGATATGGAAACCCAGAACCATCCAAGCAATCACTAACTCTAAAAAGGAGGGGGACAAGAGTGAGTTGTAACATTTCATTAAATTGTTAAAAGACGTGAAACCTTCCACTTTTTTACAGTGTGTTGTCATTTATGCTTTACGTTAAGACAGCATACTTTATCACTCAAGATTTTACAGTTGCTATTTTCCTGCCAGCATGCTATTTCTCTGCTTTCCTTCAAAGTTTAAGATTGCTCTATCACTTTAATATATTTGACACTAGAGTAATAAAATCACTTGAGACCAAATGATATAATAAGAAACTGAAGTAGGCTTCCAGCTTTGAAGATCTGGGCTTAAATTACACTTCTATCAAATGCAATCCCGCAGTGAGCATGGCTTTATTTTTACCCAGCCACCAAACAACTACTACATGTGTATTTGCAGTTCAGGTTTGGAGAAGCACTGCAGTTCTGAAGTAAATCACCTGTCTGTCCCTAGCAGTTACAAAAAGCCATTTTGGACCATGCCAAAATAATTATTAGAAGATACTAAAACAGAAGTTCCACTAAAAATGCTCAAAAGAGGAACGACAAACATTCTTGTGATGAACAATGACTGGGTCTCCCCAGTGTCCGGTCCTTCAATGCAAGCTAAACACAAAAGGATTCTTCAAATATCAAGAGCCCCTGAAACATCCTGAAGTGCATCTCGTGTAAAAACAGCCATGTCACACATGCATTCCTCTAAACCGAGGGCAGCAAGTCGCCTCATGCTCTTCAGCTTCTCCACTCTGTTATTTTTTTCAAGATTACTAAAGAAAGTATTCCCTCCTACTCACCCCTACCCCTTAATCAGCCTCTTCACTCTTATATTACTCTTAATTGTTGTTTCCTCCTTTTCCTACTGCTGTAAAAGCTTCTCCAGCAGATGCACCACCCTGTTGCTAACGTCAAGCCTGCTACCAAGTGGGAGAAGACTGACAAGTGGTGCTGCACTCATTTCAAATAGATGAAGACCATGTTCTTGATGAGGTGGTAAAACCATGCTTCAGAGGTGGCACAGTGCATGTGCCCCTACCACAGAGACCTTGAACAGATCTTCAGGGGACGGGAGAGCACTCCACCAAGCCCACTGCTCACCCACAGACATCCACGGACATCCAAGGATATCCATGTCCTTGGTCCCAGGATCAGCAGTCCTGGGACACAGTCTAGGGAAAAGCATGGCAATGGTGCTGCACACGTCCTCATGCCCAGAGGACCCCTGTGAGACAATATGCAGGAACATCCCCTTGGCCCACTCTCTGCCATGGCAGGCAATGGGAACTGCAAAACTGATGGTCCAGATGCCCGCCTGAGTAAGTGTGTGTACTCTTTTCCTGTACGGGTATTGAGGGTGGGACTGTATTTAGGAGGTTTCTGGTAGAATTAGAGCACTGGTCGCAGATCTGCGGAAAGGAGGTGTAAGTCTCTGGATTGGCTGTGAGAGCTTCTGCACCTTGAGAGACAATTCCCCAGGGGCTGTGAGCTGTGAGAGAAGTTCTGTGGAGCAACAAGCTTCATCAGAGGCCACTTTCCCCGTCCCGGCTCTGCCTGTGTGCCAGGCATAGTCCTGGCACCCGCATAAGTCATGGACGTGGCATGCCTTGATAACACAGGCCCCCTAGGCTTCTGCACAAAACCCCAGCCATGCTGTCTCAAATGCAGCAGATAAAGGACCTACTCAGTGGTGGTAGTGGTGCTGGTACATTCTTCCACAAATAACAAGAAAAAATATAAATCAGGATGGTTTACGTTTTTCTCATACAGCCAGACAGCTGCTGGGATTGCAGGTAGTTGCAGTAATTTCTCCTTTCTTCTTTCAGATGCCAAGATGATCTTCGGATTGAGAGGAAGCTGGGGATTTTTGGGAAGGGCCATTTTCCTTCCTGGTTTGGGAGATCAGCTGTGGACTATGTGTCTCCAAGGAGGGACTGAGATGAGATGGGGATTCTGTAATACTTACCAGCTTGGCATGGATTTAATGTTTGATCAGAAGTGATGCCATGGAATTCACTCCACAGAAGAGATGGGTTCCAGACAAGCATTTGCCTCAGAAGGAATTTCTAGCACTTGTGAGGGACAGTTCACAGTGTTCTGCACAACTCCTACAGTACCTAGGTTCCCCTAAAAGGCCATTATTTGGACGACATCCACTCGGAGTGGGGTCAGAAATAAAGCAGTAGTGAGAAAGACGAAGTGTCAGCATGGCACTTCCTAAAGGAATCCACAAAGAAGCAAAGATTTGTGGGATAACTATGTTAGACGGCTTTGAAGTGAGCTATGACACATTCGGTTCAAAGGATGAAACTAAACCTAAAACTAAACCTAGTCCAAAGTAAAACTCACAAACCACATACAGTGGAAATGTCAGGAGGCTCAGCAGTTAATTCAGCATGGCTTTGCTTCACTCATGTGCCCAAGCTGCTCCAAATTATACATTACTGTAGGCATTCACTGACGTTGACATGCTGCAGTATCTTCAATCAGGGGACATCAAGTTCCAGCTGCTTATTCAGACTTTTACAGTGTCATTTGGAAGTCTTTTGTGTGGAATGTGAAAAACCCAAGACACCACTCTGTAAATTCCTGACAAGTCTCATCCTTTAAAGAATACTAATATTGATATTTTTGAAGAGCTACCCCAGTGACATTGCAGTTAAATCTTTCTAGGGCATGCACTGAAGAATGCCACTTGAGATTTAAATAAGATAAGGATAAGCAGCATTAAAAAAGAAGTCTAATACATAGTTTTATCAAGATAATGTTGCTTTACCAGACAAACAGGATAAAAAGTTGCATTGTCAACCTCAGTAGGATTTTCTGTCTGTACTCTAGTTTTGATTCTAAAGCAATTCTGAGAAAAAATATCTTGAAATGAAAGTCACTATTTCTAGCTAAGAAGGAATTGGTTATTTTTCAAGTAAGAAGACAAAGAAAGACGATGGAGTAAAGCATGAAGAATGAGAAAGACTATTAGAACAATCTGGGTGACTCCTCAGTCATGTACAGGAGATATGAGCAGAGCAAGACAGATATGCACATAAACGCAAACTGACAATGGCTAACGCAGCTATTTCGGAAGAAGATGCTTTTAGGGTGGGTAATTATGGAAAAAACCTTCCTACTGAAGAAATTACATCCTCGCCAATTGTTGATAACCTGAAGCCCTTCTTTCTCATCCGTATTTTTATAACATTCAATGCTGTCGAAGGCTTGGGGGGTGTTAGTTTTTACTAATCCCATCACATTACTGTACTCAGAAATTATTTATTACAGCACTGAATTCAATACGTTAACTGTGCATTGTTATTGAAAAGAATCACAGAAATCATACTGCTTTTGTGTTCACGATCTGTCAAGCATCAACAACTGCAAATAACATGACTCTCAAATTCTTGAGATTTCATTTTATCAAGTGAGATGTTCTAGAGGATACACCTAGTGATGTAAACAGAAGGGTTTTTTCACCTACTCCACAACCTTTGCCTTAACCTGAAAATGGTAGTACTTTCCAACACAATCAGAAAACTTGATTTTAAATGAACAGAAGCCATTGCTCCTTATTTCTTCTGGGTATCTTTATATTTCCCTAATACTACACAGATTCAGTAGTATTTCTAACAGAATTTTTGTCTCCCTTATCTTTTCGTGCCATCTCACTACAGGAATTAGAGAATCTCCCATACTCAAAACCTTCACTTACATGCCCATCTCACTGGCTTCAGTTCAACATTGGAATCCTCATTTAAAGGCCTATAACAGGCATCAGTAAAGAAAAAAGTCCAATCAATACATTCTGGAAGACTGTTAGCCTTAAATTTGCCAAATTCCTCCTCTCTGCATTTGGAAGATTTCATCTGTAACAACATATAATTAACACACTTAAAATGCAACTGTATGCACTACGTACAACTTCACTTTAAATAACTGTAATTCTCGAGACTTTCCAAGTGCGAAGGCAGTATAGTTGTACAAAATATCAACACAAACTGATCTTGCCATTATTTACATCAATAAAGAATTGCTGAAATTGTCCTGCAGTCCTTCTATTCTAGTTCTGCCAAAAAGAAACACCAAAAAATGTTTCCCACAGGTTGGGCACTAAACGTCCACAAGCTTCCAACATTTCTCTCAATTATTTATAGTTCAGCGGTGCTTAACATTAAAACTGCAGCATCACTGTAGCTCTTAGATCTGAAGAGCAGTGCAACAAGTAAAAAGGATAAGGATAATTTGCAGGCTTCTTGAGTACATAGCTCAAGCTCTCCCGCCCTCCCTAAGTAGCTACATTATCTCCAACCAAGCACCTACATCATTTTTTCCATCCTTACCATGAGGAGTTTGATCCTGGACCAAATGATCCAACCTGCTACAAAATTCTGCATCTTCACACCCTGTGACCCACAGTTATCCTACATAATTTCTGCTGAATCCACTCTTCTTTTATTACCAAAAGCCAGAAAGAATTCCACCACTTCAAGAGCTGATATTTTGTAGAGACATTTTGAACGGGCAGCCTCTGATAAGACACCTTCATTACACTATCAGCTTATTCGCCAGACAGACTACTAAACATTCGTTGGACGTGGACAGTCCAAACAACAATCTGCACATAGATACACACCATCAGGCTATTTTAAATTGGGAAAGGAACTCAGGAAAGAAGGCAAAAGGTTTCTTGGTTTCTTTCCCCACCAGGAGGTTCATCAACTTTGGTCGTATGTCTGATCTGCACTCCTACTGATCTATAATGAAACACGCAGTGCACTGAAAGTCTATTTCAACACGACAAGATGTAGTTCTTCTAGCTTACACTGAGCAGACTGAGAACACTGTGACAAGCAGTGACTGAAGGCTGTGAGCCAAACGTCATCACCCACGCTCCACAGTGGTATGGCAGGCCTTTTCGCGAAGTCTCTCCTAGACCCTGCAAGATCTGTGACACAAAATACACAGGCCCATGTCTTTTCTATTTTCAGCAAATCTCTTTGTGAATATCTTTGTTGTCGGGTGTCCAATAGTTACCAGGTAAACCAAGTTAAATTTATTCCACAGCATGGACTAGACAGCTTCAACAGACAAGACACTAACCTCAAATCCTACCTTTCACTTATATTCCCTTTTGATTAAGAAGAGCAAACTGTAGAGAATACAAAAACCATATTTAGATAGGACTCAGCTACCAGCAAGATTATCATGAACTTCTGAATGCGTTCTGCTTCATACCCCCAGAAAACTTAAACCAGTTCTTCCATTCAGTTTGGTAATGCCGCTGAAAGAGGAAATATGGAGGAAAGGATGTGTATGTCAATTAGCAAAACTTTCTCATTCTGCACAAATCGGCCATATCCTAAAACATTCAATACACTTATAGAGAATATAGAGACACAAACTTAGGAGACTTAAAACCAACATCAAACTTAAAAAGCAAAACTTTTCAAGTGCTTTGCAGAGGAAATTTCTACAGAGAGTCCACTTAAGATAATTTGCATTAAAATGTTGTATTACTTCATTAAAATAAAACAAATATGTATTTTCATATGTATATGTATGTATAAATTGATTTAATATATACATATATATTTTGTATATATTATGTGTATATTTATATATGACACACAATATAAAATTGTATATTTAAAATTATAAATTTTTATAGAAAATATATTACATATATATCTATAAAAGAATAAATAAAATGACATAAGGAGCTGGGCCCTTTTAAAGTCTCCTGATTTCTTCAAACACTGAAGGTAGTTGTTCTAACTCCGGCATACTGTAACTTCTAAGTTCTTTTTTGGACTTGGTAAATCAACTGAAAACTGGTGAGGAGAAAATGTTTTCTGTATTTTTGTTAAAAGGTAGAGCTCAGTACAGGTTTATCATTTTTTGCAGCTGTATGACTTCTCTTTGCTTGCAACAGCGGAATAAAACCCTCAAACTCAATTACTGTATTGTGACCGTATTACTGTATTACTCCAGACACTAGGTGCATAGCTGAAGTAGCGTGAGTGCGTTCCAGTCACTGTAATGCATCTTGCACATGGAAATACATTAAGGAAGAATATGAGTCTGACTCCAACATTTCTTCATGCTCAATGTTAAGTGCAACTGCTACCTACAGCTGGAAGAAAAAGCCGGCTGAACAGAGCAGCGTGAGGGAAAACCACCAGTTGATGGCTGAGAGAGCAGAGAACCTTGAATGGGGAAGACTGCAAACACCCATGGTGGCAACAGCCCGGGGTCAGGCACCGAGTAAAACTGAATGGGCTGATGCAGAACGGAGTATTCACGACCTGAGTTGGGGGGAAGCTGCCTCAGACGATGGCGAAGTCGAAATTCACAGACTTTCCAGACAGAAAACTAGTTTGGGGCCACCAGCACCCCCACCACAGCCTACAGCAGGGCAGAAGGTGCAGCTCTCTTTACAGCTCCTCCCTGTCAAATTTCACTTGTTTTTACACTCAATTATGTGCAGCAATAGCCAAGGTATGCATCTTAATTTCTGCTGGACCTGTCTTTTTTTCATCATAGCAACTGTCAAGTGACTTGTCTAATACTTTGCTTTGCCTTTTAAACATGAAATAAGAACTTTTAGGGGGGAAAAAAAAAGAATCCAATAGAGAAAAGTTCAAAATTTAACCAACCAGGAAAAAAATTATTAAACTGCAGAAGAAAAAAGAAGAATTAGGGGAAAAGCAAAATCTTTTAGATGCAGTGTAATCGGGTACAGGTATTGAAGCTTATGAATCAATACTGAACACAGCAAAAGGAATAAACTAGCAAGGTTTCTACCTCTCTAGTATCTACCTGCTGTATCTACTGCCCATTTTCAGTAACAAGGTTATTCTCAAACATACCTGTTCAAGAAGTTCCTTATATGTTATTTTCTCTTTGGTGTTTGTTACAGGGCTGTCATAAATAATAGCAATTTGGTCTCCTCGTCCATTCTCAACATGACGATCTACAGCATTGTAACAGATATTCAGCTCTCCACCTACAAACCTAAAAAAGAAGTAGGAAGTACATAACAGCCAGCCTTCCAAACTGATAACACTATTTTTTTTGCATTTTTTTTCTTTGAGGAATGAAAGCATTCAATTAAACTATAGCTCATAAAACATTATACTCAGTTCAGTGAGTCATTTTTTAATCTATAACCTCACAATTTATTCAAAAAGCTAAATAAGCCTATTAGTTAAAATAGTGGAAGTACTGTACTTCAACTGACCTAACTAAGAATCTGCTAAATTTGGTCTTGATTTAACTTACTTTGCATCAATCATTCTGATTTTTATAGCTAATGTTTCACAGAAAAAGCATACATTCACATAAAATAATCCGACATTATGAAAATGTGTTATTACACCACTTTGTATTGGCATGCACACATATCTTTTTTAAGAACAGGTTCAGGACTCAAAATATTCTTATTCATCCTTGGCAATAACAGTTAAGCATACAAGCATCTATATTTAAATGAAACTGACCCCAACAGTTATAAAATCTTATAAATTTGTCTGACATTCATAATGCATTTGACATTACCGTGTTTTACATCAGTGATTTAAAATCCCCTATAAAGTGATGTGAGTCATAGCCTCCTCAACGACCAGACATTTACAGAAAATTCTCATCTTCTAATTAAAGAAAAACACTTCACAAACTCAGGTTTCATTTTTATTGTCATTTTACACAGAAAAAGAAAATTCAAGCGTAGCATAATCCTCAAGTAAGAAAATACAGAAGGCAACAGATACAAAGATGGCTCTACTATCTGAAAGATGACACGGAATCTAAAAATTAAAGTTCACTCTAAATAATGCTCTTTGTGTTTGTTTTTCTATGTGCACATATCTCTCTACAGCAAAAAGAAGAGCAACACACAGAAAAAACACACTTGCGAGCTTCCAAAAAGTTCTTTGGGGACACTCACTGTCATAATGTGATAATTATACTGTGTCTGGAAATAAAAACAGATGGCTTAAAGTAACCCACTACTAGTTTAAAAAGTGTTTCCTTCTTCACGTTTCCTGTCTAGTAAAGGACTGCTCAAAATTAGGATATTTGATATATTATTCATACATCCATATGGACATGTGCCATAGGATAGTCTTTCTTGTTAAAGAATGGCAATTATTAAACCAAAAGCAGTCAGGATGTGAAGTATGCAGCAATCTTTTACTGTGACTCCTTTACAATGCCATTAATAAGGAGAAAGTGGGGGACCAGGAAAGCAACAAAACCATTCTGTACTGCAAACCCCTTCCCATAAAAGAACTTTGTGAACAATAAAGGATTGGGAGTTGTTTCATGTGATATAGACAAACTCTGTATTACTTTCATAAAAGTTGTGTAGGATTCAGGTCATCCATTGATTTTTATATCGATCGCTGCAGGATGATATGAACAAGGGAACAAGAGAGCTACTATGCATAACCACTAAAGAATGGTCAAAACATCAACAATTAATTACCGGAGCTTGGATTCTTCTAAAGATAAATGGCAACATCAACACTGACACATAAACGTTTAACAATCGCTTGTGAACAAGTATGTGAAGAAGATGTGACTGCGAGTTGAAACAAATAACAAGACTATCTGGACAGTGTGATAAGAGCTTTGCTACCCTGTTTAGAAGGAGGGTGGCTCTTATGGGATCAGAGAAGCAGAGGTGCACCTACCATGACCACAACTGCAAGACTTTGGCTTCTCTACTGTCACCCAAGGACATGCTCAAATACCTCATTCCGGCTGACAAATAAAAGCTGCCTGGCTTTGAAAAGCTGCCCTGTGCTGCTGCAAACTTCTGTTGAGCCAGTGATTCCCAAGGAGATGAATACCCGTGGGGAACTTTGATTCGCTTGAATAAGCTTTAGCTGGAAAGAGACAACAGCATGAAACCAGGACTTGGTTTTGGAATAAGGACATGAATGCGATGCTTCTATTTAAAACAGAGGTCTAGAATCAAAAAGAAAATACTCCAATAAACAGCAGAAAGATCAGAGGTGGATCTGCAGGATGTTTGTAAGAGCTCGCCAGTAAATCTTGCCATACTAAGCAGGACTGTAAAATGCTAATGTGTTGCTAACCAGGCAATTATCTCAATGCGGCTTACCAACTGAGTCCAAGTCTGAAGAATCTTATTTTAGGCTGTGTTCCTAATGCTGAGAAATTAATAACATGCAACAAATGGAGCAGAGGAAGATTAAAACAAATAAAAAGAGTAAACAGCAACAACTCTGATACATAAAGGAAACTGGATTTAGTTCACTAGCTGTCTCTTTGAAGAGTTCATCTACCTTCCACTGGTGCTATGGTGGGAAAAAAATGAGAGGGTTCTTCCTGTCAAAAATGACAGCAGAATTTAAAACTGGTTATAATACCAAAACAGCTTGCTTCACAGCAACATTTTAAAACAGTAATTCTGACAGTATCTACCTGTCTTTTTGATAAGTCTTTTTTCCCATACATCCACGAAAGCAGCAGCCTTTGATAATCCCCATTATGCATAATTTATATCTAATAAGGTTTTTTTTAAAAATAATTTGAGTGTGGTTACCCACATTAGGACCCCCTTTCGCCTCTTTAAAAGCTACCTACAGCAGCCACCTAGGAATTACTGCCTCTTCGTGACTGGGGCTCAGCACCTCCTGTCTCACCCCGGCCCTGAGGTCTCACAGAGTTTCTGCTGTTTCACAAACATGAATCTGAAGCACATGCACTTACATCTTTAATCATACCTTAAAATGACTACTCTATTAACCATTTAGAGGTACGAGTAGAAGAGGGCACAAAAGCACTGATCTTCCGTTCATGTTTTACTCTTGACAAGTCAGTAAGTTGGTCTTCCAAAGTGGACCGCCATTACATACAGCTTAACATCTACCACCTATGGCCTGGAAATTTTTTTTAGTACATTCAGTATTTTTTTGGATGTGACAACAGCTTGCTTGCTAGTAATGAAATAAGTACAGTAGTGAAGAAGGCAATGGATAATTATCTCTTAATTCACTCAAATATTCAAAACTTATGCTTTAATTTCCAACACTATCTGCTATCTTAAGAATCAAAGTAGCTGTATTCAAAGATACTTTGTAGTCTTCATTCAACAGCTCAGAAGGCAAGACAATTAAGAATAAAAAAAAAAAAAAGTTAAAGGTTCTGAATAAAGCTGGCATATATGCAAAAGAAAAAATACATTAAAATTATTTTGCACCATAACTGTAAAAAAACCAAATTGCTAAAATCCTTTTATGCCATGCAGGGTACATATACTTCTCCAAGCTGCGTTGCCAGGAATCAACTGGATTTTTTTTTAATTTTTCTAGATGAAGTGAGAACAGAAGCTGAATAAAGTGTTAGACAAAACCACAACAATATTAGATATTTTGAAATAATATTATGTTAATTGATCTAGCCACATTTTTTAAAAGTGTATGCAACATTTGAATAGCAATCTGTGCAACATTCCTAAAGTTCAAAGGTGATTTTATATTGCGCTCATGTCTTCAAATTGGAGAAAAAACACAACTTGCAAAATTGCCTTCTGCCTGCATTCATCAGGGAAAAACTGTTTCATTTCTAAAGAAATACTTGCTTAACCTTACTGACTGGGATTCCACAAGGCCCCACAATAATCTGTTCAAGTGTTTCACTATCTTTAGCATTAAAAAGATTTTTCTTTCTAACGTCTATAACCTACATCTCCCTTCTTGCAGTTTAAGACTTCTAATTTTGACCTCTTCGAAGCCAACTCGGAGAACAATTTTGCCTTCAACTTTATAGCCAAATTCTCTGTAGCAAATGTTACGTGTTTTAAACCTCACATCTCCCTTTTGGCTTCTACACCAAACAATTCTAATTCCTTTACCTTTTCTTGACTAATCATGCTTTTTCACTCTTCTCATTATTTTTGATGTGGGCAAAACCAAATGATGTTTTGCACCGTACCAGCCACTGATGCAGGTAAGAACAGTCAATGGTACCTGGGATTTCTGCTTCAACAGAACAGCCAAGGGACGGTGACACTGATCACATACCTTTCGGCAATCATTTTGCAACCCACTGACATAACACCGGTGTTTCCAATGGAAAGGACTACAGAAAATGCACCAGGGCATGCTGCACGTTTCTTTCATGCTCTTACAGTATTTAGAGAGGACGAATTGGCATTTGCCTTATAGCTCATTTTAAATACATTGACCGCCTCCTTGAACTTCTTCAACTGAAGTAAATGAGACTGGAAAATACATGAAGAGTATCTTTTTCCATAAATCTCACATTTGCCAACCAAAACAAAAGATACTGAAAATAAATGGATATTTATTAATTGACCTAACATGTCTCCAAAATCAGAAAAAAATTCTAACTCAAGAAGCACACAGATGAACTTCTTAATAATATTTTTAAGGTCTCTATAAACTGCTTTCTAGTTAAACCTCCAAACCAGTACTACATCTTTACCCTGTTGACCAACAAGCTACATTTTTCTTGGAAGCCTGGTGTCCTCCTCAGTGCTGTTCTGTTCCTCTTTGTTTTCTCTTCAGAATGGCACTGTCCCGCACAACATCCTTGTCTCTAAGAAGAGAGACATGGATTTAATGTATGGACCACTTGCTGGATAAGGAATTGGCTGGATGACCACACTCAGTTGCAGTCAATGGCTCAATGTCCAAGCGGTGAGCAGCGATGAGTGGCGTTCCTCAGGGGTCGGTACTGGGACAGGTGCTTTTTAACATCTTTGTCGGCAACAAAGACAGGGGGATTGAGTGCACCCTCAGCAAGTTTGCCGACAACACCATGTGTGGTCGACATGCTGGAGGGAAGGGATGCAGGGGTACCTGAATACGTTTGAGGGGTGAGCCCTTGCCAACCTCATGAAGTTCAACAAGGCCAAGTGCAAGGTCCTGCTCATGGGTCAAGGCAATCCCAAGCACAAATACAGGCTGGGTGGAGAATGGATTGAGAGCAGCCCTGAGGAGAAGGACCTGGGGTGGCAGTTGATGAGAAGCTCAACATGAGCCGTCAATGTGCGCTCGCAGCCCAGAAAGCCAACCGCATCCTGGGCTGCATCAGAAGAAGTGTGGCCAGAACGTTGAGNGTCCAGCTCTGGAGCCCTCAGCACAAGGAGGATATGGACCTGTTGGAGCGGGTCCAGAGGAGGGCCACGAAGATGATCCAAGGGCTGGAGCACCTCTCCTATGAAGACAGGTTGAGAGAGGTGGGGTTGTTCAGTCTGGAGAAGAGAAGGCTCCAGGGAGACCTTATAGCAGCCTTCCAGTACTTAAAGGGGCCTACAGGAAAGATAGGGAGAGACTCTTTATGAGGGAGTGTAGCAATAGGACACGGGGTAACGGTTTTAAACTGAAAGATGGTAGATTTAGATTAGATATTGGGAAGAAATTCTTTACTGGAACAGGTTGCCCAGAGAAGTTGTGGATACCCCATCCCTGGAAGTGTTCAAGGCCAGGCTGGATGGGGCTTTGAGTAACCTGGTCTAGTGGGAAGTGTCCCTGCCCATAGCAGGCGGGTTGGAACTAGATGATCTCTAAGGTCCCTTCCAACCCAAACCATTCTATGATTCTACGTCCTCTGAAAGAGCCTCCTGTATCCTCTCTCTCTCTTATATTCAGTCTTTTGCCCAAAGAACTTACCTATGTGTCATCCTGCCGAGCACACTGAATGCTGGTAACCATCCGGGACTTCAGGGGAATTAAAGTACTACACTAGTATCACATACAGCCTGTTATCACTTACAGTGAACATAAATAAAAAAAGAATTAAAATTCCATGTTGTACATTAAGACATTAAAGAGGATTACACAAATTTGAATCACCTGATGTTTCATTATCCACACCAGAGCAACAGATACCTGACGTCCAAACAATAATTACGACCTGATGTTGAGTCTTCAGAGTTGCATCTTTGCATAACCCCACAGAATCACAGGGACCTCTGGAGGGCACCTGATGCAATGCCCCTACTCAAGCAGGTCCACCTAGCCAGTAGAACAGGACCATGTCCAGATAGCTTTTGAGTATCTCCAAGGATGAAGAGTCCACAACCAACTCTGTGCCAGTCCTCAGTCGCCCTCTGAAAAAGTGTTTCCTGATGTTCAGAGGGAACCTCCTGTGTTTCAGTTTGTGTCCATTGCCTCTTGTCCTGTCACTGGGCATCACTGAAAAGAGCCTGGATCTTCTCACCCTCCCTTCAGTAATTTGCTCACATAAATGAGATAATTTCAATCCATGGCAATCTACAGCCACAGAGGGAGAAAGATGCAAGTGAGACATGAAGCCAGAAAAGACCCCTGTCTTCAGCGCATGAAACGTTATCCCTGCCCTAAGACCAAACAACTTGCATCTGAGAAGTCACAATGTTTTATTACTTTCAGCAAGCAAGCTTATCATGCTGAACAAATCAAACCACATTTGTTTGACAGAATCTGATAGCAAAACACTGCTCACTATCATGCATTACAGTCTCATTCCCTAGTTCTTAAAAAGTAACCATTATATTTACTTCTTCACTATTATGTTCAGGAATGCCAGAACCAGTGAGCTTTACTGGTCTTTAATTATGCAGGCAATCCTACTTGCCCTTTTTGAAGAGTACCATGACTTGGAAATGAAGGTCAGTGGACCACAGGTCTCCCTATGCATCCATTTTAGTACTTCTGACTGTTATACAGCCAGACTGACTTAAAGGGATTATCCTGGCTGGGTGCTGTTTAACATTCATTTTAAGATATGTAAACAATTTTAATTACTAAAGATGCCAAGCAATAACATCAGACCAATAAGAAAGCGCTCTGCTGGTTCTGTACCTCTTCATTCGGGCAGATTTAAGAGTGATTAATATATTTAACTATATTTTGAGAATGATTAGTATTTGATTAGTAAAATCAAAACAGAAAAATACAAAAATGGCAAAGAACACCAATGTACCAAAGACGACCCTCATCCTGCATTGCCTTTTTTTATCCTTTATCAGCTTTTCCTTGAGAAAAGAGCATGATGTAAACTTGCTGCAAAAGAGGTGGCGGTGGTCAACACAAAATTTTAACAGGTAAATTGCCTTTGAGAAAGTACTGAAAATTCTATCCGGTAAATTATAAGATACCACACTCTGTCTTAGGGCAGTTTGCCATTCACCAAATGGCGATACGTATTACATCGCCAATGCTTTTGCCAAACATTACCTTAATTACATCCTTTTAATTATGACCTACTTAGATAGCATTTAAGATTAAACAACTCTGAAAGCCGCCTTGTCTGTGTTTTCACGCACATACCTCCCCTAGCACCTGATGCCCAGCCTGTCCCCACGCCTGGCCAAAAAGGGGTGGGATGGGGGAGCATCAGGCGCACACTCCCGTGTCACCCACACACGCAGAGACATCACACCTGCACAGGTGTATGTCACACCTGTCACAGGTGACACAGGCTAACTCCCTTCTCACCCCAACACACTCACCCACGCTGCTTTTAATCATTAAGCTTAACCGCATGTAATCATTAAATCCCTCCATGCTCTGCAGCCATCTCCTCCATCACCGCCTGCCTGCTGACCACCCCGAATACGTGCTGGGGCGGTTTTGCGTTAACGAGGCGACCCCCGCACCCAGCACACCCCCGGCCGCTCGGCAGCCCCCTCTCCCCGTTACAGCTGGGCTGGGCCCGCCCGGCCCCGGCCCCCGCCGGCCCGGGGGGACACCGGCAGACTCACCAGGAGGCGCTGCCCGGGCCGCCCCTCTCCAGGGTGCGGGCCCAGGGCTTGTACCACTGGATGTGCTCGGCGGCTGCTCCCCAGACCTTCTCGGGCTCCGCCACGGAGGACCTGAAAACTTCCTCGTACTCGCCCAGCGCCCGGGAGGAGGCGGCACGGCAGCCGGGCGGCGGGCGGCGGGCAGCGGCGGCCCGGACCGGGAGCGGGCTCCCCACGTAGGGCCGCCCCGGCCGCC
>VYZM01005832.1:21743-68271 GCA_013398915.1 Dromas ardeola
CGACGGCGGAGGGAGGCTGGGAAAGGAGAAACCGAGAGTTTCAGCTTATTTTTGACTTAACGATTCGCGCGACATGTAGCCATAATACTCCTCGAGTGTTTCTTTTGAGAGACGTTCTTGCTTTGAGAAAACTTCCCCGTGGTAAAATGAGGCATCCCGTTTGTACCAGGAGAAAAAGTTTATTTCCACAAGACCTCCGTCACCTGTAGTGGATCTTTTGTTTTGCTCGTTCTGATATATATTTAGAAAACCTTCCCGAGTTCGGTGGTAATGTGTCAGAGTATTATAATGCACAAGTCACCTAAGTCATACACCAGCTTCAAAGATTTTTTTTGTTCCTTAAGAAATTACTTTAGTGCTATAATAGGTCTATCCATTACAGGTCTCTCAGTAAATCCTTCCTGCAATCACATTATAGGAAATGTCATGCGGCTAAGGGGAACTCTATAACGTGTTTTATATTCATGGTTAACTTAGGCATCTGTTACTTGACTGTTCTTGTATTAGTGCAATAGGAATGTAACAATATATAACACTACAGCTCAAGGAATAAGGGGATGAGAAGAACTAGACTGTTCACCCACTACATTAGGTTTAATACATGAAATCAATTTCTTATCCCATCTCAAAAAAAAAAAAGAGGGGTGGAGGATTTGGCCTATGGGGTTCAAGTTCATCAGAACTTTTAGGTCACCTTCAAAATCACTGAAAATTGTGATGGAAACATGACTAATTTTTTTGGTGTCTGCTTAGAAATCAGCACACACAGGCTTGGACTTGAGGGTGTTCATGAGCCCCCTGTGTGGCTGAATCCAGTGCAACAAGTGACGACCTGAGGTGTGCAACCAGTGGACTTAATGAGAGGTATCAATTGCCTCAGCCCAATTTGTGAAGCCCACTCCCCCAAATCAAACTGTTACAGGTACGTTATGTCTATTCCCGAGGAGCAACCCCACATATTAATTGCTTTACAAGCTACCGTCTTTGGATCACCAACACTTTGATGCCCATCTAGTTAGGAAGGGACCTATAGCAATTGGATGAAGCCAGTCTCTGGGTGGTGATAGCAATCTGTTTCTGAGCTGGAACAACATCTGTCTTTTCTCTACTGGGGAGAAAACTGTGAGGCTAGGCTAGCTAAAATATAGGCACTAACACTGAAAGAAGTATCCTGAGATTTAAACACCTAATGGGTTGTGTTTGGTGATGCCAAATATTTCTTGTGGTGGAGAAGTGCAATGCTAACCACTTTTCCACTCTGTCCATAGTGCATGTTTAACGTGAAGGTATAAGCATTTGGCAAAGGAATTGGCATCGCAACAGTAAACACTCTGGTATTCATTTTGAATATAGGTCCTACTAGAAATTATACACCAGGGGCATAGGGGATACAGATGAACTGAATCGGCACATGAAGTGCATTAAATTCCTATTTTAGCTAACATCCTAATATCTGTTTCCTGAAGGAATATTTCTAATGAGTATCTGTGGAACATACTTCATTAATTAAACTCATCACAGCCCATACTGATATCTAAAAGGGTGAAGAAGGGATTGCTAGTTCTCCCAATGGCATGCTAGTAATTTAAGGTTCACTTGCAAATGCTGTTATAGCAGATTTCTGAATTGATGAATTTTGCCTCTAAGGATTTTTTTCTTTTTTTGCAAAACTTTATGCTTCTGAAATTTACACTCAACAAAGAATTTTGAAGTAATGCCAAGTGATTACCCTTGCAGCTGTAGGCTTCATTGAAAAACATGTATGTTTCTAGGCATAGATCTAGCAAAGAACAAACTGTGAAACGTGGCCTGGGTACCTGCAATTGCAAAATAATTTATCTGAAGCTTTTCTTTTGTTTAAAAAAGCATTTTTTCCACAACTGTATCCTTTGGTGTAAGGCATGCATGTTTGAAGATATATGTATGTTGAAAGAAGATTAGCAGAAAAGCATTATAAATATCATCTCCTGTACACTAAATGCTCCAACTGTCCTAGTGTACAAGACTTCCAAACTTTGGTAATTCAAATTTCAGTTAAAGTCCTTTTGTAAGCACAAAGTAAAACTGTAGTTAAAGAATTAGTACATATTTTAAATCCTTTTGCTATGGTTCTATACCACCTTTTGTCGAACTCTTAGGCTGTATCTATTCCAAAGAACTGCCAGTCTTGCAGGAATAAGTTTCGCTGTCCTGTATACCATTGATGTCTAAAACATAGAGTTAGTCACAGTTTTCTACAACGTGCAGTAGTGTGCAGAGTTAATTCCAAGTCAAAATAAACTTTTCCATCTTCCTGAAAGGTGATTGAAGTAGTAGTAGTAACCAGCACCTTCTAAGGTACATAAATAGATAGAATTATTCTTCCAGTTTGATAACCAGTCTTAAATATATCCCAGCATTACTTGAAAGCCACTAAAAATCTTATACAGTATTCAAAATAATTAAATTATTACTTCAAAAAATACATATATTGATAGAACTTTTCAAGTAGGTATTTTGGCTATTTTTAGTGAATATAAAGCATGTCATGGTTTGTCCTGTAATAGTAAGATCTGGTCATAGGGAAAACCAAACCAAAATGAAACAAGCAAACAAAAACAAAACAAACAAAACCCCCCACAAAAATACCTGTATTCACCACTCTTCTTTGTTTGACTGCTGCCTTCCGGCCTAAAGATGCCTTCCTGTCAGAGGTCTTCCAAATACTTAGTTTTTTGAGCACTCGAAATAGTGGTGCAGTGCAGAAATCAGTGCGTCCATGGTGGATCACCCGCCTGCCCGCTGAAGTGCTGGGAATTCATGACCTTCTGTTTTATTTCTGTCTTCTGGAAATGAGTGTGTAGTGTGCTGGGAGACAAATGATGAGAAGTTATAAAAATGCTAAAATATCTGTCTCTGCAGGCAGAAGCCACTTTTTACAGACTTCTGGAAAGCGCTGAAATGAAAATCTGACTCGATCCAGGTGAGAATGAGTTAGAGATCCTCTGGGATGAAAATGTGATTTTAGTATCAATTATTACTGATGGTATCATTTGATTCCTCCCTGAGGAGGTCTTACAGTTCAGGACAACCTGTATTTCATCCATATTTTTCCGGATCTAAGTTCTGTTTCAGAAAGCTTCTTGGGCATATGCTTAGCTTTATTCATGTAGGTAGTCTTACTCACATGAGACCCTGCTAAATCTGAGCCAACTGTTCAGACAGCTTTGATGAAACTCTGCTGGGCAATGAACTTTTATACTTTTAAGTTCTAAGAAGACTTTGAAAATGTGAGAAACAAAGCCAGATAGATAATGGGGATTTCTTAATTTAAAAAAAAATACTAAAAAACCCAACACACCACCTGACAAATCAAGTACATGAAATCAAAATAGTTTCATGCAAAAGCAAAATTTATGGTATGTCCTTCAGTATTTAGGCACGCTTGAGGAAAAGAGTCCATGGTAAATTCCATAGAGGACAAGTAGAATTTTAGCTTCTGCTTTGCATTTCTGCTGCTGTGGATTTAACTTCCAAGCTTGATGATGTAATTTTATAAAGACTGCCATTGAACTTTGATTTTGAGGTAATTCATGTCACTGAGCTGCCCAGCTTCCTGAAATTGCAGATTATTGATTATTTGTCTCTACAAGAGTAAAATCTGCTGGTTTATCCAAAGCTGTTCCTGTTTCTTTGATATGCTTCTACCACCATTTTCCAGATCACTGCATCAGAACCATCACAGGCATAATCACTGTTATTACAAAACGTTCAACATTCAATATATATTCTTTGAAGGGGACAAAAGGACTTCAGGCACTGGCATTCTTCTTGATGTTCCTTTTGAACTTGATAACAAAAATAGCAATGGATTTCGCAACTGTTTTTTTTTACCGAGAAAGTTGTCTTTTTCACAGAACTAAGAAAGAGTCCACTAGCCCTCTGTCTAAGTTTTAATGTCACTATTGGCATAAAAATAAAATAATTTTAGAACTGCCTGTTATATCAATATTTCTTATCAGCAACACTTTCTCAAATTGAGAATACAGCCCCAGAAGTATGAAGTTAGCCACTACTGGCGAAACTCTGTGCTTAAAATTTGCAATGACTCTAAGTCCTATTTTCAACCTTCCTTGCCTAAGATGAAACAGGAAAGCTGTTCTTTCACAGAATATCCAGACTTGCCTGGGTTTAAGGTAGAGACATACTGTCTTCTGCCTTGGAGGGACTGGGGAGGGTGAGGGGGCTTGTACATAGCTAAGATGGAAAGAAAAAGAAAAAGAAAAAGGCATATGCTTGACATTTTCAAAACAGTACCTAAAATCTAGTACTGAGCTGCTTTCGCACTCAAAGCTCTGCGTTTTGCACAAGAGCTCTGGGTACATGAGGAGTGCATAACTTGCATTATTGGCTGGGCTAAAGACTCCTAGGATGCTCCTAGGAGCACGGAGTTGGTTGGCACAGGTTTAGTATTTATCTTGTTGCCTGTCATATCCCTCTGCAAGAAGCTATCAGTCGTATTGCAAAGGCAGCAAACTTGCCTAGGAGCCTGGTCTGAGGTAAATTATGGCTCAACATATTAATATATACTGAAGGGCCTGGTTTTGTATAATTGATGTTGGCTTAGTCTGCTCCATTTCTGGTTATCTCCCAAAGTTTCATTCTTGCAATCCCATTCTCAACAGTTGCTGGATTTTGTCCTTGTGACATATTTCACGATCGTTATTCCACTACATAACTGTATGCACCGCATGACAAGAAAAGCTAATGTTCAAACACTGTGGCGATACACTGATTTAGTTCATCTGCAGAATTATCGTGCAAGCAAACCAAAAATTAACACCTAAATTGACTAAGTGCAAAGTCAATAGCATATTTCATTACAACTGTCATTTATTTGTGTGTGCTATATTTTAAGAATGCAAGTTCATCCAGAGCCATACAAAAAATAATTCTGTGAATTTCTTGAATGATCCCAGTTTTGAGCAGCTCAGACTGGAGAAGAATGGATGAAATTTCACAGCAGCTTAGGGAAGAAATAGTCGCTGTCACTCAGTTTGCCCCAAATAACATCAGTAATAATCTCTGGAAATAGCTTTTTCTATAGCTCATCTTGCAAATTAGCATGTCACAGAATTCTGGAAGAGTCTAAATAAGAAAAATAGGCATGAATTCAGGCCCAAGAATCATTTTATGGAACAGAAAAACTCTTATTGGTAAGCCAGCACCAAAACCGTATGTCCAAATACATTCAGTTGTACATTCAAGTCCACATTTTCTCATGGCTGCACTCTCTTATGGTGCTGAACTAGGCTGCCAGACATTTACATTTGCACCCTCCAAAACACCATTCCACAATTAAGTTTCATGACTACGGAGATTTTAGATTGCAAGGTAAAATTTTAGTCTCATTAAATCTAGAGGCCAGAAGTCATTGATTATAACAAAGGCTACATGCCCACCCTCAAGATACCTTTTTTTGTTAATTTGCAGCGTCTATAGCTATTTACAGTTTATTAAGTATAAGTTGAGTATGTTGAATATAAATATAATATATTTACAGTGTATTGAGTATAGCTGATTCGTAGACGCTTATCCTACTTTTCACACATCAAGCAGAAATTCGAGTTAAAGGCAGTGAAGAATCTTCTGCCATCAGATAACCTATTTAAGTAAGCTCTCTGGAACTGGAAAAAGGCAGGAAAACCAATTTCTCTGTCAAATCAGTATCATAGAAGTGAAATTCAATGAGGCAGACATCCCGAATTGAAACCTGGTCATTTGCCGTATCACTGATGTCCTACTTTTCCTTCTGCAAGCACCCTGAAGTTTACTCATAGTACCTACACAGTTCTGCCTTTTCAGGATCAAAGGAAGGAATTTCAACACGCACATTGCATGTTCAAATATTTGCTCACTCCTGTTAAAGGAAAGCAGTGAATGACTTGTAGGTACATGTTTTAGATAGTGCACAATATTGGATCTTCAGGACTGATTTTTCAGTAATAGTTTTAGGGGGCTTATACTCAATATTTCTGCTCACTGAAATAGCTGGGTTACTTATAAATCTAAAGGACACTCAGCAGGTTCTTGCTCAGTTATCCAGTGTATGTATTTGGAATTATATAGCAAATTATATTTTACTGTGTAATTTAAGAGCAGAGGATAAATTTCCCATTCATTTTTAGGGTCTAGATCTCTAGCGAACTCTTCTAAAGCCATATAGTTGATCACAGCCTTTGAGAAGACTGAATTCATGAATATTTGTGTGAAATGTTTAGATGTGCATTATAGAGGGAGTTTAAGCATCCAATGTGAGGTTGGGAATTTGTTAGAACTTTAGAGCTAATTCTTATGGGCTATAGCCGAACAGATTGCTATATTGGCCGGCAAACCCCAAACGGCCCATTTGAATTGTCATCTCCATGTATGTCGCCTCCATGGTCTTTAGAAACCAGAGTCCAAAGTTTGACTTCTTGGCTTCTGGGAATATTGGGCCAGCAAAACCAATGTTGAGGCTTTACATCTCATGGTGAATATAAAAAAAAATCCTTGAGTAAAAGCTGAGTCCTTACTTTTTAAATAGATTTGGTTTTCATCTCACATAAAAATTTTACATGGACTCATTAACAACTGAAAATCATTTTAATATGCAGTTAATACTTTGATATTTTAAAAAGTCTCGTTTCTTGTAAGGAGCTACCCTGAAGGATGGTTCTCCCTCTAGAGAACACTATATTTCATACAAAACAAACAAACAAAAAAGCGTCCTTCCTTGTAACAATTGGAAAAGCCAGATGGCATCTTCTGTAAAACTCAATTCCCAAAAAGTTGACCTACTTTCTTGATAGATAACACATTTAATGAAAAATGAACTCCCAGGATTCTATTTTCCCAATAACAACATTTGCTCCCTTTTTATACCATTTATAGTTTGCTACCAAATGTCTTCTTTCCTTTTAGTTTAAGTATTGGTAAATCTGGAAAACAAAAGCTAAAAATCTGTCTCCTGGCATTCTGGCACTAACATAGACATGACAGTAGATAACAACGTCATGAATAAAATAGAAAAGCTTGCTATTTCTGCTTGCTAACTGCACCATAACCAAATATCACAAGGTTCAATATTAATGCCTATACAAACAATTTAGACCCTGTGAGCTACACAATCTCTGACCAACCTGAACTACATTTTAAATTTGAAGAAAGAAGTTGTTATAAAGAATATGAGATTATTGCAGATATTTTCTGAGTCTAATTTGATCATCCCTTACTTTCTTTTTCTGGCAATCAGGAGTTTTGAACACTAGGAAAAATTATGAGTACCAAAATTATGAATAAAGCTAAGAACATGCACATACATAGGTTAACTTTTTTAGGACAATTACAAGGTGGTTTTTTGTATCATCATTACCTAGTTTCTTACAGGGTTTTACTAGTCTTAAAAATCTTCAGATCCAAGAATCCCCATGAATGGAAAAATATTCCAATCACACACATTTCTTTACATTTTAGTAACGAAACTGCCTGACTAAACAGAACAGATAGTAAAATATATGGATAAATTTAAAGAGCTAAATTCATTTTAACTAAAGTTAATCAGAGAAACAAACAGTTCTTCATAAACGTTGATTATTTGTGGCAGTGACACGCTTACTTTCCTGGCAGATCCAAACATAAGAACAAAATCACAGTCTCACAACAAGTATATTTATTTCCAGCTATCAGATCAAGGATGTATTAAGGTAAGGATCAATCCCCTCTGATTTATGTCGCAATACCTGTAATACCAATTCAAGCAACAGGCTTGCTTGTAGTCTAAACAACTGAAAAACAAACATTATCCTCAGCCTTACTCTTCAGTATAATTCCATTGAAATTTCAATTATGATAGTTCAGAAAAAAAAAATTCTTCCTCTTTATATGCTTGAATATTTTTGCATACATTTTCAAGGCTTTTAGAATTTTTGCAAGATTACCTCTAGATCTATGAACATTTTGCAAAAGCACGTTTTAATGAGGAAAAAAAGGCATTGTAATATATAGAATACAAACAAGTGACAAAATCACAAGCATTAGTTTTCTTAATAACTTGTTTGCATCTTAGCCAAAGAAAGAATTACTCCATTATAACATGTCTTCATAGATAGTGGCCATCAGATTTTGGTTTCTCTGTGTACTTCCATATCGTTAGGATTAGGTAGTGTCACACAACAATAAAAGAATAAAAGAATAAAAAGCAGACTCTAGTACAACTTCAATTTAACAACATATCCAAACATGAAATTTCATTTTCTGTCACAAACTTAGCAATAAAGCAAAGAGACACCAGTTCCACTTTCCATATTCCTTACACATTTGAAGCTACAGACAGAAACCTCCCTATGACAGTATTGTTTATGATCCAATTTCACCCATTCAGTTAGGCAGAATCTCTCTTAATCTTCCATTTTTTTCCAGCTACCTTAACCTTTTGGGTCTCCTCTCTGACAAAGTTCAGTTTTGGCATTATTTTCTTGTCCTCTGAGGGCTCAAAGACCAACTCTTTTTCACTGAACTAGTATATACACTACTCTTTAGAGCATTTCGTGGTCAAGTCCAAACTGTTATCTTCAGTTTTGGTTTCTGTGAGTCAATTCCACCTCTGGAGCTCTGACTTCTATGTATTGCAAATGGTCATCATTGCAGTGCAGAGAAAAATACAAAGGCTTGAATATGCCTCTTCCATATATTCAAAATTAACTACATATTTGACGTGTCAAAACATTGCCAGCTGAATTTTAAATGTCATGATTCTCTTAGATAATAATTTTTCATGTTGGGTGCCTTCATTTGAGGACCACAACCATCCTATGAACATTAATGAATTTATTTTCTGAGTAACCCACTGAGATAGTATGCGTTAGAACCACATTTACACAAGGGTGAAGTAAAACATTAAATACTACAGCGTTATATGAATATAGCTCCACTTGCTATAATGATTTTGTTCCCAATTTATAATCATTACAAACCAAAACAAGTCAGGAAGTGCTCTGCTTCTTAGCCAAAATTAAACAGCAAGTCTTATGTCTAAGAAAACATGTAGTTATGTATCCAAATAAATATTTAGGCAGAATCTCTGCATCTAAATTCAAGAGATGGATCAGAGAAAGCCCCGAGGTACCATAGACTATGCTACCACAATGCCCAATAAAGTTACTGAGGGCACCAAACTCATGGGATACCTAGACCCTTCTCAAAGGCATTAGGTCACCTAAGTTGGGCATCTGAATTGCTCCCTAACGTTATCTTCTGCTGTATGAGCAAGCTGTTCAGATACAACCCAGGCTGTGGACAATAGTACCACCTCCTCCTCTTCCACCATTAACAGCAGTGAGGCCTCTTCGATTACTTGAAAAAATTTTTGCACACATTGATTTTTCAAGACAAGATTTGAGGCTCAAAATACAATGGCAGCATCCAGCCACAACCTTGACCTGGGTGCCTAAATTCCAGGAGCAGGGAGGGAAAGGGAACTCAGACATAGATTTCTACTTGTTCTTTCCTTTTGGGTCTCTGTCTGAAGAAAGTAAAGATGTAAGCACGAAGGAAAATCTTTGTCAATTAAAGAAGCCTGGCTTTCTGTAAATCAAAAATAACTAAAGGAGTACTTTGTCAGTCTGAAGCAGCTCCAGCTCACACCTCCTCTCTCCGAATTTCCATAGCTAACCTGTGCATGTGAAGGGGAGTCTGGACAGGAGGAAGAAGCAGCCTCATTTTGTTGTCCAAGGGTAGGACAGTGACTTGGAAATAGGAGCTGCATTCGCATTCCAGGCTTAGGTCTCAGGATTATTTCACAGAATTAGAGAATGGTTGAGGTTGGAAGGGACCTCGGGGAGGAAAACTGGTCCAACCCTTCTGCACAGAAAAGGCCACCTGGAGCCAGGAGGCTAGGTCTATGTCCAGATGACTTTTGAGCATCTCAAATGATGTGCCAGTTCTCAGACACCTTCACATTAAAGAAGTGTTTCCCAATGTTTGTGTCTATTAGCTCTTGTCCTGTCACTGGGCACCACTATAAAGAATGTGGCTTCATCCTCTATACACTCTTCCTTCAGGTATTTATATACATTGATGAGATCCCCCCTCAGCCTTCTCTTCTTCAGGCTCAACAGCCTTAGCTCTCCCAGCCTGTCCTCATAGGAGAGATGTTCCAGCTGCTTAATCATCTTAGTGGCCCTTCGTTGGACTCTCCAGTATGCCCATGTCTCTTTTGTACTGAGGAACCTAGAACTGGACACAGAACTCCAGGCGTGGCCTCAGGGCTGAGGGGGGGGGAAGGATCACCTGCCTCGACCTGCTGTCAATCCAAGACACCATTAGCCTTCTTGGCCACAAGGGCACATTGTTTTCTCATGTTCAACTTGGTGTCCACCAGGACCCCCAGGTCCTTTTCTGCCGAGCTGCTTTCCAGCTCAGTGGTCCCCAGAATATACTGATGCATGGGGTTGTTCCACTCCAGCTGCAGAACTTTACATTTCCCCGTGTTGAATTTCATGTGGTTCCTGTCAGCTCCTTTCTCCAGCCTGTTGAGGTCCCTCTGGATGGCAGCGCAACCCTCTGGTGTATCAGTTATTCCTCCTGGTTTGGTATCTTTCAAAAACTTGCTGAGAGTACATTCTGCCCCATCATCCAGACCACTATTGAAGATGTATTGACCCCTGTGGTACACTGTTAATTACTGGCCTCCAATTAAACTTTTTTATTGCTGATCACCAACCTCTGGGCTCAGCCATTCATCCAGTTTTCAGTCCACCTCTCTGTCTGCTTATTCAGTGCATTCAGCCATCAACAGCTTATCCTTGAGGCTCTTATGAGACAGAGTATCAAATGCCTTACTGAAGTCCAGGTAGACAATATCCACTGCTAGCTCCTTGACTACCAGGCCGGTCATTTTATCATAGAAGTTTATCAAGTTAGTCAAGCATAACTTCCCATTGGTGAAGCCATGCTGCCTACTCCTGATTATTTTCTTGTCCTTGATGATCCTGGAAATGGTTTCATCACCTTCACAGGGATGGAGGTGAGACTGACTACCCTGTAGTTCTCTCGGTCACCCTTGCCCTTCTTGAAGATTGGAGTGACATTTGCTTTCCTCCGGTCTTCGGGCACTTCTCCTAGTTGCCATGACTGATCAAAGATTCTCAAGAGTGGCCTCACAATGACATCAGCCAGCTCCCTCGACACTTGTGGGTGCATCCTGTCAGGACCCATGGACTTAAGTATGTCAGGTTGTTTAAGTATTCTCTGACCTGATCCTCTTCCACCAAGGGTACATCTTCCTTGCTCCAGACTTTTCCCATGGCATGTGGGGCCTGGGATTCCTGAAGGCCAGTCTTGCTAGTAAAGACTGAGACAAAGAAGGTACGTAGTACTTCAGCCCTTTCCATGCCCTGTGTAACCAGGTTCCCTGTCTCATTAAGCAATGGGCCCATGTTTTCTCTAGTCTTCCTTTTGTCACTTATGTAAGAGAAGCCGTTCTTGGTGTCTTTGACATCCCTGGCCAGATTCAATTACATTTGGGCTTTAGCTTTCCAAACTTCATCGCTGTATGCTCGGACAATGTTTCTGTATTCCTCCCACATTACCCATCCTTCCTTCCACCCTCTGTATGCTTCCTTTATGTGTTTTGAGTTTGGCCAGGAGTTCATCCACACAGGTCTCCTGGCATTTTTGTGTGCCTTAATATTCTTTGGGATAGAACTCTCTTGAGCTTGGAGAAGGAGATTTCTGGGTTTATTGCATGGGTTTTATATAAAAACCACAAAAGAGAAAAGGGACAAAGCCATTCCTCACAGTCATGCATGTGAGACACAGTGTTGGAGGTACTTGGTTCACTTTGCAAATTACACCACCTGCAGTGTTCCCCCAGCCTTTAAACAGCGGAAGTTCAGACTGCAGATGTGGAGTTAATTGCCTCATCAACCTAAACATTGATTTAGACATCTCAAACTTTTTTAAAAAATTTCTAAACCCATATAGCCCTTATGTAGTTGCACTTCAGTCAGTTGAACCCGAGGACTTTTAAATAGAGGGATGTATTTTTAGATGCTCTGTTTAACTGGAACTCTCAACAGCCTTGTAAAAAGAGGCACAACACAGTCGTGTTAGTGTCCTCATTTATATACAGTACATCATTTTTACACCTGTTTTGCGTGGGTCTCATGATTGAATAAAGCACAAAGCAATAACAAATAAATCGTCTTTTTTGATTTTGAACTTATGATCTAGAGATGATTAATGGTAGCTCATTAATCAGGCTGAATTGCTTATTTTACTCAATTCTAAGACTTATGTTCTAATGAATCCTTTACAAGAAAAACTCATACTGGTTACGTTATAGCTGTATGTGCTTGAGAGGGTATTTGTGCTTTGTTGTTGCTTTTTAATCATCTTTAAATTTACTACTTCTTGTAATGGACGCTTGCGTATTTACAACAATATTCTGTTCACCCCTTAGATTATTCATGCCTGAGTGGCTAGCCTACTGCGGAAAAAAGGTTTAATGAGTTTCAAGGGGATAGCACGGTAAAAACAGGAAAAATATAAAACATGTGCCTGAATACTAATGTAAGCCCCTAGCTAAAACATATCATCCAGCCTATGATAATAGACAGTCCCCCTAATGTACCTCATTTTTTTTAGGATACCTTTATTCCTAATTCTGCAGTATCTCCTTACCTAATGTCTTTCTAAATGAACCACACTGTAGCTAAGCATTTCAGCAAAGCACATCCTAAAACTGAGATGGTTGCCCCTACCCCGAATCTTTTACGCGTAGCAGCCCCATGTGTTAGCAGGGTCTTCTATTTCACGTTTTGACTTTCAGGAAGTTCAGCTGTTTTGTCACGGTGACTCCTATTGACAATGGACAACTGCCACAATGAAATCCAATATTGCCATATTCATCTTTGAATTAGACGCATAATCCCATCATTTGTTTGCTTCAATTGTTTTTATTCAAGAAAACACAGATTCCACTTAGCTCCTTATTTCTTTTGGTAAAATGTTTATTGTTTATCCTAGTGCTAAATTTATAATTAATCTTCACAACTTTTTATCTAATTGTATTTTCACACAGCTCAATAACGTTTTTTGTCTAAAAAATGCAAAATGGGAATGTCCAGTTTGCCACAAATCTAAAATCTGCATATTCACACCAGTGGTTTATATTTCGTATTTAATTCCTTCTCTCACTCACCTACAAGGATCTTGAAATTTCTTGAAGGTTTTTCTGTTTCTGCTCTCCTCTAGGATTCCTGAAGTCTTCTCTGATCTCGGTAGTGACACAAAGTATCCTGCAATTGGCTTTTGAAGTGTGTTAAATATGCTATCACAGCAAATTCTTGTGATCTTGCATTATTGAAGGCTCAAAAAATATTTTTTTACTCTTCCTCCGCTGTTAATCTGGCCTCTCATCCTGCTGTCTTTGAAATGTAAAGTTTATCTCCACTGACTGCTAGACAAAAAGCTTCACAGTGCATGCTGTATATTCTGCTCTTCTTAAATTCACTGCAGTTTCTCCTGTTTCCTTTTGACCCACGATTTTGCAAATGAACAAAAATGAACAGTATTAAATCACCTATACAATATTTTCATTCAGCATCTGTTAATGTCATTGTCTACCACTTCTTATTTCCAAAGGGTCTTTGTCTCATTTTCTAATACTTCAGTAAAACACCTTGAGGTTGAGCCTCCCCCCTTGGCTTGGGTCACTGAGTATTTCTGCCTGCCTTGCACAGCAGAGGCTGGCATTGTGCGTCTGAAGAAACAATGTCATGAAAAGCTGGAAGAAAAAAATGAAGTTTTGGCTATCACTTGAGTCTGATACAAGATCTAGTGTGCTACTTTCACCACATCTTTTCTGATCAATACTAAGGGTTTGTATATGTATACATCTAGAGGCTGCAGAGAAAGGCCTTTATTCCACACCATCATTGTATTGATCCAACAAAAATAACTCACATTTCTGAACATAAAGAAAACCAGTTTAAGTAATGACATATGCGTCATATAATCTGTCACATCCCTTTTTAAGTAGATCTAAAACGGCTCACGTTGCTCTGTAGACAAAGGTGTAGCAGAGTTGCCATACCAAAGCTTAGTTACTTGAAAGTGCAACATGGAAGGTCCTATCCGCCACCCCATTTGCTGGGTGGTTTACAGGCTGAATTTGTATAGCATTTGTGCAGTGATCCATTCAAGGCCCTCACCAAACAAGTTAAGATCTCTGTGAAAAGATGCTTTCAGAACAGAATGCCAGTTTTCTAGTTGCAGAAGAAAGCTGATGGTGGGGGTGCTACTTGCATCTATTGCCACTGCAGGATTGCTGCATATGGCCACACAAAATTAATCCTGGGCCATAGAATCCACAAGCTGAATTATTCTCAGGAAGTTGCTAGCAAGCTAATAGCCATCCACAGAGCAATGTCATGCATCTACTGTGCTTTTGAATTTCTGATACTTCCCCCTCATCTTAACCCAGGTGAACGACTTCTGAAGGAGTTCCTGCACTGTGAGGGGGAATGCAAAGATTTTTAGCCCCAGGGCCCCCTACCATTGTTGGAAGTGGTTGTTAAAAGAACTATGGGAGGTGCACTCCTGAAAAGGGTTCTTTATTACCAGACTTATATCTAGTAATTTTGTCATGGATTCCTACACTGTGGTAAGCCTTTGGAGAACTCCAGAAGAGACATGGCAATATCAGTAGTATAACGAACAGACAATTGATAGGACTCAAGAGACAAATGACTACTGCTGAGCTGCTAGCAAGTAATTTAAAATCTGTGCTTTAGCGTCTTCCTCTATAAAATGCAATCTTGACAGTTATCTCCCTTGAAAGTGTTTTTAGATCAATTGTTAATATCTGAGTTATTAACCATTGCTTCTGTGCAGCAGCATGGCGATCACTGTGCCCTCTATCTACAGGTTTCAACATCCTGAGGTTTTTTGCCAATTCCCCTAGTTACCATGGGCCACTGACATCAAGACTATTTGAATAAGTTCATGCTAAAAGTTAAGACACCTCTCTGGCTGCTTTGCTTTCTTTTCATGCTGGTTTTATATCAATAGTGCTTGCTGATATACAGCTTCCCCCCTCCTTCCACATTACTCACAACAATGCAGCCGGACTTGGGGATAACTGTAATGACAAATGACTTCTCAGTTGTCATATTAACTGGCTTTTGCTTCTGCATACATTTAATGCAATCAACAGATAGATAATCTAAGTCAAGAAGATCCAGTCGAAAGCTAGATGGCAGATCCATCACTTTCCTCAGAACCAGATGTACTAAATAGCAGCAAGTGAAAAATAGTCAGAATATGGAGAGTGTCACACAAAGACAGCCTTCTCCTCACACAGCCCAGGAAAACTACAAAAAGCTTCACCCCAAAATTATTTTCTATTTCTCATTTGGGAATCAGGAAGTTTTAACAGATATTAAATGGATATTTATAAGTCACATGATAAATTATAAACATAATGTATAATCACAAGTGTTTTAATTATAGAGGCAACCAGACATAAGATGTGTGCAAGGCTACACATATTAATACCCCAAAAGTAATGCATTATTACAATAGTTTCTAGGACAACCTGTCTTGGGCAATAGAGGTTATATTTAAATTAGCAAGTCATGGGGCACAATGGGAATGGATACACAGAAGGAAAAAGTTGGTGCCGAGAACCTTAATGCTAAAATACATATTTTTTTAAGAAATCTTACTTTGGATTCCTTTTAATCTGGTCCCAAACATTAAATTGCTATTAACAGCTGAAATGCATTAAGTGCACCTTGCAGCATATCTTCTGCTTTATCATCATCTGAACGGAATTCCACTTGCCTGCCCAAGGTCTGGTCTGTCACGTGAAATTCCAGAAATTGTTTGTTACAGAATATGCCATGCTGAATTTCTTTCTGAACACGTTGCAGAAGTTTTGAACTTCAGGTTTTGCATAAAATGGTAAAATAAGGTCTTGAGAGGCTTTGTGGTACCAGCCTACCTCCTCTCTCGGACAGAACCCAAGGCCCTGAACCTCAGCGAAATGCACTGCTGGCCAACTAGTGCTTAGTCGCTGCTCAAATGTACAACATAAAAAGGCACACTGCCAAAATAATTTAAGGACTTGAAAGCACTGAATGTACTGTTTTCTGATTGCATAAGAAATACTTTTCTGGTTGACAAACACAAGACAAAACAGCTGTTAGTTTTAGAGTGTACATTTTCTGTTATTTGTTTAACATGAATTACAACGCTAGTAAATAGAAGTCTTATTTCAGTGCAATTCTTTAAAAGGAGACTGATAACAAAAGGCAGTATCTTCCTGTAATATTACCCACTTTCCTCTTACCAACACTAAGCTGTTTTTATGTCAGCTAGCACTCTTTGCTGTAACAGAGCATTTGATAGCTGCCCTATTGTTGATAACGATGCAAGAAACGAGATATGTTGATCCCTACTCGTTCTGATGAAAGAACAAAAGAAAGTGGAAAAGAAGCAAGAAACAGAACTTTTTCTGACAACTCAGGCAGCTAAAGCTCAAGAAGTCAGTAATTAAGAGAACAGATAATTGAATATATTGAGTTGGACTGGTACAGAGGAGAAGCTTGGTGAATCTTGTGCAGACAGGAACAAGAGGCAATCAGAGGCAGCACATCTGACTCCCTTTGCTAAGAGCAAAGAAAGGAGAAGAAATTAACCACTCATTTGGCATATACTCACCCTTCCGCATGTACCACAAAAATCTGTCCAACCACAATGAAAATTAGCACAATCAGAAATAGACCTTTTTTTTTCTGAAACACACTTTCAAACAGAAAGATAAACTTCAAAAATTCTTTGTAGAAACAACTTTTTTGTTGCAATCTATGATTTTAGTATCTAAGCTGATGCAATTTGATTCCTATTTGTGAGGGAAATGCTTAACTGCAAAACTGAATGTTATATTAAGATAGCTTTATAGCCAGTCATGGCAATTATTTCACTCACATTAAATCATCTGCTGCTGTTTTTTTCTCCATGACGTTTTCATAGACTATCTTTGAAACATTTATTATTCCTAAAAAAAGCCCTGATGAAGCGATGTGTCCAGGAGAATATTTATGTAATCAAGCTTGGTTTTGGCTAGTATCGCCAAGATTTCTTTTTATCCAAATATAAGAAATGCAAAGCCTGCCCATCTACAAAAAGTAATCTCTATTCTGCTTTGGACATGACATTCAGCGTAAGGTAAATCCTAGCAGTGAGTAAACACAGGACTTCTGTGGACCCTATAGCTACAAAAAGTTCCCATTTCTCTGGAACATAAGGAATCTGAGGTCATAATCTTTCCTCTCATCTCTCAGACCCAGCTTAAAAGCTGAGCACTTTCCAAGGCATTAACTCACTTCCCCAGCCAGACTTAGGGTGCACTATGCTAGCCAAGAGAGCTCCACTTTCTACGATCCATTACTAACAGTCAAAACTGTTAATGCATTCCAGCTTGCTCACTTTTATGGCCAAAGCACTATCAGTATATAGGATACTGCTTTGTAGAGTTCTGCCGGTGTGAAAGTGAGATGTTACCGTCCCGTTCTCACAAAATTAGATCTCCCATTGTTTTTTTCTTTTAGCATCCTGCATCGTTTCACAGCAATACATTACATTGTCTCAGTTAAAAAATACTGGTTCCCATGATAATTTTGATATAAGCACTTCTAATGAATGTGTGAGCCTTTCTGAACCACAAATCAAAAAATTCATAGTCAATTAATCATAAAATGCATACTTCGTATGGTGAAGATCTGAGGAGAGAAAACTGGGAGCTGCACACGAGTGAGTGCGGACCATAAAGCCCATCTCTCCACTAAGGGCTGGGACAGAGCTGAGCAGTAGGGCTTTAGGGCAATCAGTATCAGCCATTGGATGCTCACCTCGGGGTTCAGAGTATTCGGCAGCTTCCCAGTTACCATAGTGCCACCGCCAGTTATGGGAGCTGCGTTTGATCTCTTGTGGATATATGCAAGACACACAGGTGGGTCACCTGTAATTTTGGTCTTGCTCATTTACCTGAATGAGACTTTTGCCTACAGAAGCAGCACAGGACCATCTTATACCAGTAACGATCCACAGAATCTATTTTCAAATCATTTAAATATATTAGATTTGGCTCAGCACAAGAGTAGGATGCATATATGGTGGACAGAGTGAAGTAGAAACGGGCACAAGCTGGAACATAGGAAGTTCCGATCAAAAAAAACCTCTTTACGGTGAGGGTGACAGAGCACTGGAACAGGCTGCCCAGGGAGGTTGTGGAGTCCCCTTCTCTGGAGACTTTCAAGACCCGCCTGGATGCAGTCCTGAGTAATGTGCTCTAGGCAATCCTGCTTCAGCAGGGGAGTTGGACTAGATGATCTCTAGAGGTCCCTTCCAACTCTGAAATTCCGTGATTCCGTGATTCCATGAAACACCATAACATCCTGGCTGGCAGAAGCCCTTCAGTCCTTACTATTCAGGGTAATCAGGATACAGGAAGGGTTTTGGAGTGGCTCCTTTTAAAAGTGAATATTGCACAACTGAACTTCCTTTACAAAAATTGTCATATACAAAATTCTATCAAAATTAGTTTACAATGATTTTAATGATAGAGAAAATGCACTTTTCCTTTCCTATTTTAAACAGAAAATTGTCACATACTTTATACTAGTGTTACGTATACCAAATCAATACAAGTATAATCAGCATTCTCCTTATGAAAAAATTAATTTATCGCAAAGACCAGGCATTATTTAAGATTTTCATTTAAAAACAGCATAAACCCTAACTTTGAAATAAGAAGTGTCAACAAACTATACATCTTTAATTAGATTTTCATTTATTTGCATTTAAAAAGAATAAAAACTTTTGAGATACCATTTTTCTCATTTGAAATTCTTGAAGTATTTCTAAGGATGGAGTGTCCTGCTGCTTTGATACTGCTGCTACTTATTCACAGAATTATGAAAACTCAAGCCTTAAAAATTTACTTCTTTTTCTCTAAAACTAATGGTATGATGACTTTTTTGAAGAAAGTATTGCAATTTTAATTTAATGCAGTGGATTTTTTTTTAATACAGCATTAAAGAGGAAAACAAATCAAAATAAAAAAATAGCCTTGAATTATTTCTAGAATATACTTTATTATCCAGAAAGACTTACAAGAAAAGTAATATAGAAATTATTTGAGAATATTTTCTCAAATCATTAAAGAAAAAAAAAGTCTGTACTTCATTTCTATTCAGTGATATTGGACAAATTCATATTTGTTTTCTTCCTGGTTTTTTTCCGATTCTTGTCTGTTATGTTTTGTTGGTGACTTATTTGTCCTAATTATAAACTTCCATGCTGCATTCTCTCCATGTTGTTTTTACAGAAATGAATGTCTGAAAACCTTTATTTAAGGTCATCAGAAAAATAGCAAGATGCTTTATCTGGGTTTCCCATTTTCTAGTTATTTATGGTCTTTGCTTTATTTTATGAATATAGAATAGCATAAATATTTGGCAGATTCAAACAAGATTTTCTGCAAATGTTTTTGAAATAGAAATGCAGTGGTTCATGCCTTCTGATTCGCTTGGGATGCCTAAACACTCATCAGCAAAAATTGGCCCTCTTCATTTTTCTTAGTTTTATTTTCAAGTTTCCTAACAATTCCATTGTACTGAAGTGTAGTTTCAGTTTGGTTTGGGTTTTTTGGGTTTTTTTGGTTTGTTTGGGTTTTTTTGACAAAACATTGGATGGTCTTGCGATGGAAAAATCTACTAAGATAGAAACACAAAACCCAGAAGTGCATATATAATGACTGAATCTCTCTATTTAGGATGCAATTACTAGAACTCAAACATATTTTTCTTCATTCAAAACTAACCTGGTTTAATGTTCATCTTCACTCATTTTATTTAATTTGCTGACCTGGAATCTGTTTAAAATATATATTTTAATATGAAATATATATTTTTCCTTCCCATCACAGACATTTCCTGAGAATTAGGGTAGGGCAGTAAAGAAAATAATTGCTCAGAGTGCCTCAGTGTCCCTCCGGGGAACAGTGGAAGTAATAGTCTACAGAAAAACAGGACTGTTGCTGTAGTTTACACATTCTGGTACGCTAGCTTTTCCCTTTTGCTCCCTGCTACATCCAACACTACAATCCAGACCCTTGGGGGAGGGAAATCTTGAGCATGGAAACGTAATGACAACCAAGACCTCGGGAGATCATCCTGTCCCTTCACCACAAAGACTACTGAGTGTGCCTGGACCTGAGACAGGGCTTGTTAGGCTGCTTTGCTGAACACCCACCGACACTGCCTCCAGGATCTCCCCCTCTTCTCCATAGCTAATAAGCTTTCATTTTAGAGAAGTCACGCTTTACCAATGTGAACGTTCTGGACCAGGGGTGGGGAGGACACATTCAAGGACCTTCACATCCTTCTTAAATTGTGGGGCCCAGAACTGCAAACAGTACTCAAGGTGAGGCTGCATCAGCGCTGGCTATAGTGGGACAATCACCTCTTTTGACCAGCTGGTTATACTTTGTTTGATGCACCCCGGATGCAGTTTGCCCTCTTGGCTGCCAGGGCATGCTACCAGCTCATATTGAGCCTGCTGTCGACCAGCATTCCCAGATCCTTTCTGCAGGGCTGCTCTCCAGCCACTCCTCTCCCAATTTATACTTGTGCCCAGCATTACTCTGTCCTAGGTGCAGAATCTGGTATTTGGACTTTTTAAATTTCATCCCATTAATCATAGCCCAATGCTCCAATCTATCTAAATCCCTCTGCAAGGCCTTGTGTCCGTGAAAGAGAGTCCACAGCACCTTCCAGTTTGATATCATCAGCAAACTTCCTAATGGTGCGTTCAACTCCTGCATCCAGATCACTGACAAATACAATGAACAGAACTGACCCTAGGATTGATCCCTGAGGAACACCACTGGTGACTGGTCACCAGCCAGATGTAGCTCCATTCACTATGTCACTTTGAGCTCTGCCCTTCAGCCGATTCTTCACCCAGCACACAAATAATGTCCACCGGCACGCAGCACAAGCCATCACGGAGCACTCCAGCAGATTCCCTTACAGCGGCTACTTGTGCCATCATATGGGCTGCTTCAGCCTTAAGCACAAAGCCCAAGAGAGCAGACATGGCCTGGTCAAGATCACTAATTCCTCAAATACAATGTTTTCTGCAAGGTTCCCAATACGGTGAAGGACACTCGGTTTTGCATTGTTGATTTCAAATTATTTCTCTACTTCTATCAAAATAATATCTATGTGAGCACCCAGGCCAACTTTTCAGAAGCTACCATGGCATTCATAATGCTGTCATTCATTCATCTGGGTGGGTAAGCATAATAGACCTCCTGAAGCATCTCCTAGGAAAGGACTTGGCATCGCCCTTATCCACAATGCTTTTATCTCATAAAACAGATACATGGGATGGTCTTCCCTGCCTGTGGAGATCAATCAGAAAGTCCACTTTCCTATTTATCACTTTTGGACAGTGTTTTTACTATGGTAGGGTGAAGGATTCAGAAATGCGTGCATTTTTTCTTTTTGCTTTGAAGTGACAAAAAAGAAACCAAAATAAGTATTCAGCTGGACTAAGAAAGAATTCACCTGCTCTCTTAACATCTTGAGCTCCATTAAGTTTCTGTCCTTTCAGAGGTCTAGAGATCTAGGTAAAAGTAATCAGCTGTGCTGGTGACAGAATTACAAATGCTATTCTTGTTTTTAACATTCAGAATATGGGTTCCCTGTTTAGTGTATCACTTAGAGATTGTCAGGTACTGCAATAAATAAATTCATAAGTAATTAAATCTCTGGAATTTTGCAGAATTCAGGGACTGTATTTATGTCAAAAAGGAAATGAGGGATTCTCCAGCAAATTCTGTATTACTGCTGAGAGGATAAGCATTACAGAAAGAGGCTCAAAGTTTGTTCTTATTGTGTGTATATTTGTGTATTAGCCATTGGACTTCTGGTGTTGAAAAAGATGTCAGAAAACTTACACAAACGGAAAATGGGGAAGTAGCATGTGTGATTCTTTAATCAATTGCAAGGTGAAGTAAGAAATGGAATAACAGGGTTTAACTTTTTGTTGTTGTTATTTGAGTCTAGTGGCAAGGGTCTTACTACTTATGTCTCAACAAATATTTAGTAGAATGAGGAAACAAGGTCAGAAATTAGGTAGATAAAGAATTAGGTAGATAGAAGAGACCAGCGCATTCAATTATGCACCAGTAAGAACATAAAAAAGGATGCATGAACTGTAGTAAGGAAACACCTCCAAGAAAGGAACCTCATGATTCTCATCATCCAAGGACAGAGAGGCCATACCTGTCTATGTACTTCTAAATCAAAGAGCGCTGGGACCAAAGCTTGCCCCTAAGGCAAAGCAGCACAGACTGGCTGAGTCCACGCTATTCAGCTCTTAGCTCTGGGATCCACGTGGTATCTCTTTTCTTTTAAGAAAACTTCTTTTTCTGTATGGGTCTTCTTGCTTCAATGTATCTGAAATATTGCCGGGGCTGTGTTACAGCCTATCCAAGTGATAAAGTCATAGCATGAACCTCAGAGTGTTTGTGGCAAGTCTTAGGATGCGGGCATGAGGGCGTATTGGAGAATGAAAAGCTGACACTGTGTCAGAACGGGGAAGAGGCAGGGAGGTACCTTGTATGTTCTGCCTGCAAGGAAGAGTCCACAAAAAGTGTTACCCCCTGAACCATCCATGCCTGGGCATTATCTTGAAGAGTGTTAATTGGTATGGAGAAAAAAAGGGATCGGAAACTGCTGATAATTTAGCAGAGGGGACTGCCCAGTGATTAAATACATTCCCTGGCCCTGTTCTTTAGCAGCACAGATACAAACACTGAGACCTGCCAATTAGTAGGCTAACTATTTAGATAACTATGGTATTAGCTATCTGTAACTCACACATATTGTCTCACTTCTGCCTTGACAGATGGCTTCCTTGTCTTCCTTGAGGAAAGAAACAAGAATACCTGCATTTCCTAACTTCTTAGGAAAGACAATTAAGTAGTAAGAAAATGACAGAATTTTAAACAAATATTTAGCTCTGGTGTATAAACAAATAAATGCTAGGCAAAATTTGATGTTAACAAATTCATCATAAAAAAAAAGCTGCATGAAATAAAATGAAAACTACTTTCATGCATTGCAATTTTCTAATTAAAATATGACTATGGCAATGTATTAGCATGTATAAAAATACATAGAAAATATTAAAGAAAATACTAAGAATTAAATGGCATTATGTAAATTAAAACATGCACCTACATCTGCAATGCCAGCAGAATCAAAATACATTAGAAATGAATTCAGAGTGCCATATGATGTAATACTAAAAGGATATGAATTGTATAATTCAAAGAGAAAGGAAAGAGAGAAATTTGTTGGAGGTATAGAGGAGAATGGGTAGTGTAAGTAGGTTACTTAGATGTTCCTATGTACATTCTCAGAGTATAAAGGTAGGTAATAGGTGTTGAAAATGAAAGAAAACACCTATCTTGTTAAGGATCCATTTCATTCTCATCCTTTCATAAGAAGAATCATTCCAGGATGGAAAAAGTACTATGATATATGTGTTTTTCACAGGCTCTTGCAAAGCCCGTTTTTTGGTACTTTGTCTCAGTTCTGCCCATCCACACACCTATACATCACCATTAGCTTCATGACTACAATGAAAGTAGTAAAAGGGCTGCCCACCGCACCTGATCTGAGAGCTCTTTCTGTGGCAAGCAATGGTAACAGCACAAGGAACCCTTTCATCCAATTCTACAGAGCAACATGATCAAATTATAGCTGGCCTGAGGACCAGGTATTTCACTGTTCACCTTGCTTCACATACCTCTCAACCGTAACACTCTTTAGGTGGACATCTCCAGTTTTGTTAAAGAATTGAATAAATAAAAAAGGAACCCCAAAAGAAATCTCATTTCTGTATTTTCAACAGATTTTCATACAGTTATCATATTCACACCGTGCTAGTACATTGGTCTCCCCAGGTAGCATCTGTTGAAGACTAGAAGGATTTTTATATTTTGGGACAGTATTTTTCTATACATGGTCTTGACTCAAAAATAATTGTGCTGCTTTAACGCACACTGACAAAATTCTTCTTTGTGTAGAAACCAGAAATAGAAAATTACAGCCCAAGAGCTAATGAGTCACAAAATCATTATTTGAAATCAGGTTTTAAAGCAGAAAACATTTTGCAGCCTCAGTATCACTATTACCCATGCAGGAATACAAGTTATTAAAATTAAAAACATAAGGGAGAAAAGCAGGACAAGCAAGATAGGCTGTTTTGAACCTGTAATAGCACCAACAACAGCATTGCTTATAAATGTTCTCATCTGGAAAAAGAGAAAATGGAATTCTAACATAGATTTTCTCCCTCAAATCATATTCTTGTTTCATTGTGGAGGCTTTCCGTGAACAGCTTTAGCTCTGTTTGAGCGTATAGGTATCAAACACAGAGTGAATGAAAGAGAACGTTTAAACAGGAGCAGTAGCACAGACCCACAAAAGGATTCTGGTGCCTAACATGGGGTGTAGGCTGAAATGGGGGTCTAATGTATTTGCTGTTATCATTGTTCTGTGGGATTTACGCAAAAGTGACAGACTCATACAGCCTGGGTACTTTTAATAATAAAATTCAAGCACAGTTCAATCAAAAACACAGTAAGTTGAGTTACTTCATTCTGCTGTTTCTACATTCAGTCAGTTTATCTTATTAATACTCAAACACCTGAATCTCTTCAATATTTTTGCAGTGCTAAGATAACCTTTAGGTAATTTCTGGCATCGTACTAGAATACTATCAGGAAAGCAAGTTTCTGCAAAACAAGCAAAGAAGAAAGTATCAAATTTGTATTCACTTACTGAAAGAATTTCAAACACCACAATATACATTAAAAAGAATTTCAGTCCTTTCAAAGAAGGCAATATGATGTAGTAATGATATAAGGAGTGTTGAAGGACGACTGACTAAATTACATTCATTTGGTTTGAAATTAAAAGAAAATGAAACCATTTCTCCCTAAAGATTGGTATTTCCACTTCAAGCACCTAGAACTCTTTTAAAGTACTCAAGCCCTGCCACACAGATGTAAAGCTGCAAGATTTTATAACTCAATCAAGACTGTTCCGTTCTCTCATTGAAACAAGAAAAGAAAATGGAAGTGTGTAGGTGATGCAAAGATGAAAAGAAAGGTTCAAGGAGGCCACTGGGCAAAGTGAATACTAGTTCCTAAAATTTCCATTACATACTTTTTCAGCTTGCGGAGCATACTCATGGAAAGTCTCTCATCAAGCTCAATTGTGCCCGTTCCTCTGCCTGCATGTGGAAGAGAAACATTTTAAGCAGTGCCTATTCAGGGCAGCAAAGCTTACCTTTCTCCAATTGTTCAGGGAGAATTTTCAATCTAGGCTATAGTTATGAGGTCAGCCTAGAAAAGACGTATTTTCACAAGCAACAGAAAGTAATATTCCTTGTTAACGTAATAAAGGGAGAAGTTGCACTGCTGCTGATAACGGCGAGATAACTCAGCACATCACACCAAATGCTTACTCATCCATTTCTCCAGACAAACCTACAATGATACAGGCAGAATTTTTCAGCTCTAGATCAACAGCTTGTATTCCCACCATAGCTCCCTTTAATGACCTGAATACATCAATTTATTTCATTTCTAGGATTTCTGAGCATTGTTTCAGAGTGGAAAGCTGAAAAAGTATAGTCGTATTACACAGATCCCTGAAATCTTAAAAGTTGTTTTACTCAGAGATAGTATTTCCTTACTTCTGGGTCTGGCTGCTCCCAATGGTGGAGCACAACAGCTCATAAACTCAATATGAGACAATAAAAATGTATAAATGCAAGAAATTTAAGATTTTGCATGAAATTTCTTCTTCCACTGCAATAACTTTCATTACTTCATTTCTAATTAGAAACATTTTCCATCATAAAGATTGAAAGGGCATGAAGGTGTGTTATATTCCAGAGTTTGCCTCAGGTATTGACAATATGTTTCCCCTCTGTACTTCAGAGAGTTGACTCTTTTGCGGCCATTTTCAAGGACAGAAATTACAATTTTGTTTTTAATTCAATTACTAGTAGTAGTTCTGTGAGTTCAAAATTGCCCAAATTACTATGAGAAAATGCTCTCTATCTTACTTTTCACTTTTTCTGAGAACCACATATAATGGCTTATTCCTGTGACCACCAATATGGAACTCATTTAAAATTCTGTATCAGTGCAAAGTTATCTGTATGTCAACCTATCAATCTTTCAAATGATTTCATGCATTCTGTTGCAAAAGTGTCCAGTAAGCAAAGATGTGCCGTATTCCTTGAGTGGAAATTGAGATTTTTCAAATAATGCATTTCTCTCGGTTTTTAGATCTTAGTTGGAACTTCGGTAAGAATTTTGTGACAGAGATTTCCCCTGTTTGCATTAAGTCAGAAATCGCTCCCATTGTTTATCACCTCTTAGAAACCTATAATTCTTTTTGCTTTTTATTTTCTGGCTCTTCCATATTACTGAGTACTGGTTTGAGTCTTGTAAACCTAAGATCTTGTGTGTGACATGTCTGCAGCAGTTCCAGATTATTTAGTTAATGTAGTTATCACATACATTACAGAAGGAATCTCTATTCATTGAGAAAACACTGTAACTCAGTATTGTTAGATTTATACTCAAGAAGCACCAAACCCAAAATGGCTACTGCAGAATAGCAAGTGATGTATATACCTTCTTTACACAGTAACATGGGGACTGGGTGGACACAAAGGCCATTGCTATGTGTGAACATCACCAGTAGAGAAACAGAAGCCTCTGCTCTCCCATTCACAGAGGATGTTAAGGGTAGGGAGAATGACAGTGGGAAATGCTGTAAGGAAACAGCATTTTCTATGCTGTTTAGTAACAACATTTAGTGCAATGAACAGTTCCTGTACTAAATTCTCTCTTTCTTACCAGTTCCATGTCAATACAAGTGCAGTCAGACCTTGATTACTATTGTAGTGAGCAATAAGTAGTTTTGAGACAATATCAAACAAAAGCATAAGTAATTCTGTGATAACGAAGACACAAGACACACATTACAGGTGCTGAATTTCAAGAAAAGACAAGAAGTAAACAAAATAACATTATATGGATTTTTTCCATGATAAGTATTTTAAAATCACCCACTAGTTTTTAAAAATATTGTGGTTTGGAAGTAGAAACCCATGAAAAGAGAGGTTGAATACACGCAAGATGAGAAATGAAAACAGGAGAATCCCTGAGCATTTTATGTGAAATGCCTCTGTCTTTCTCCTGGAAGACCAGAAAGCAAGGCTGCTTTCCTACTCTGCTTTAGTTAGCCTGGCAACAGGCCATTATGTCCAGTATGAGTGGGGTGGTCTAGCGTCTTGTTATTAGCATTTCTCCACCTAACATTGCTATTATAAAAAGGCCATTCCAGCTTTCTAAACAGGAAGATTAAGCTGCCGTAAGTGGAAGTATATGTCATTCCTTTTGCCTGTGTGATTTATTTTTTGTTTTCTTTTGGCTACTGATCAGGACTGCCATTTTACTTCTACATTAACCCAACTTGAGTGCATAACATGACAGCTCACAGTACTACTCACGACACACCATAACCCTATCTTCCTCACTGCACAGGTTAACAAAGACAATTTGCATGAATAATTACAGTGTCGAAAGGAGCTAGAGACCTAACCAGTATGTAGCTACCATCTCCATGTGATTTTTTTTCCTAGTTTGTCCTTTAGAAACAAAACAAGCCACTCGCCACAGACAAAAAAACTGAATTCAAAGGTGTTGTGTGTCAAAGTAATGCTTCTGGTGAAGTCTTGCTCCCTATCAACCTCTTTTATAGTTTACACTTGAAATTTCCAGCTCAAGGTTCTCAGTTAAATTGTTTCAGCTGTTCATCTGAAGAGCCACCCACTCATAAGTAAAAACAACTACTACAAAAATAAAGTCCTGACAGGAAATAAATGAAATTCATAACTCCCAGCACAAAACTAGTGTGTTTTTTTTTCAGGAGTAGCTTTTTTCATTTACTACTTTACTCTTTCTCCATTAAATAAATATTAATTATGGTGTTTATCTATACTAGTGCTTCATTCTCTATTTCCCAGAATTTGCAAAGTTATCCTTGGATTTGCGATGGCGAGGAGTGCTTTTAAACAGTATTGTATTTTTCCGTATGACTTAACAGTTGTATAGAACATAATGTAGCAGGCAGGAATCTGCATGTATTTAATTAACACTACCAATCTGCCAGTCCTACAGCATTCACCTTTAATTGTGTTCATTATATAGTTTGATTGTGTTCAATACAGTTAGGTTTCTAAACTTAGTATGTGCCATAAATAGTGTTGCTCATGGCACAGGTCTCCTGTGCAGTATTCAGGTCTCCCTGCAGTACTCAGGTCGGCAGATTTGCAGTTGTCCTGTACCAAAAATGAAAAAAGACATTGAAAACCAACCTCCCTAGTGCACACAATTTTTCTAAATTTAGAAATTTATTCAAAGTAGCTGACCAGATACAGCATGATAGTTGTGTCCCATAAGAAATTGTCCACATCAAACAACTGTTGTGTACAAAATGTCTTGCTATGGTAAATTCTTTTGGGGGTTAAAAAACACAACAAAAAAGTGAAGGCAGGATTTATTCCAAAGCCTGTTAATGATATTTGCAAAGAGCATTTATGAGTCAGAATGCAAAGTTTGCTCCATGGTGACTTAATTTGCCAGCCAAGAAGTGCTCTCAAGCTCTGCTCATCAGAAGATTGAAATGCAGCCTTTGGGATCAGGCTCAGCCTATTAGTCAGAAGTTGAGAGAATTTAGTGAGGTTAACAGACCAACCTTAGAATCCTTCTTCCAAAATACCATTAGTTTTTACACTTTGCCACTCCAGTAGAGCGAAATCTCAGCACAATGCAAGACAGATTACACATGCAAATGTCTATTAATAATAAAGACAGGTAGGTGTGTCTCTTTCACAGTTCAGGAAAATTACCATGGTTTCTGAAGGCCTTATGAACTTCAGAAGCCCATTGCTGAATATAACATAATCTAGTTATTTAAAGGTTAGGTGACAAATCAGTGAGATAGTTGTCTGTATCAATAATATTTTTTTCTTCAAATGGATGTCTTCTAATGCAATGATTTTATTATCGTCTTCTAATATAATTTCTTGTTTTGTCTTGTTTAGAAAGTTAAAAAGCCATCATACATCTCTCCTCTTACGTGGTCTCATGTAATCACATATAAATGTCCTTCAAAACACTCCTAGTGCATCCTCTTCCTAATTCATGACTACCAATTGCCAAGTCTTCCTTTGAATGCTGTTTGTGTCTTCAACAGTGAAAAACTAGTAAAATTGGCATTAGCAGTACTGTTAAGGTGCTCTTCAGGGGAATTCACAAACAGATATGCATCTGTAGCTATGCTTAACTGCTAGAATCACAGTCTGGTTGAGGTTGGAAGGGACCTCTGGTGGGCATCTATTTCAATCCCCCTGCTCAAGCAGGGCCACCTAGAGCTGGTTGCCCAGGACCGTGTTCAGGCAGCTTTTTAATAGCCCCAAGGAGACTTTTTAATATCCCCAAGACTCCACAACCTCTCTGGGCAACCTGTGACAGTGCTCCATCAGCCTCACAGTAAAAAAGTGTTTCCTGATGTTCAGAGGGAACCTCCTGTGTTTCAGTTTGCCTCTGGTCCTGTCACCAGGCACCACTGAAAAGAGCCCAGCTCCATCTTCTTTACACCCTCCCATCGTGATGAGATTCCCCCTGAGCCGCCTTTTCTCCTGGCTGAACAGCCTCAGCCTTTCCCTCATAGGAGAGATGCTCCACTCCTTTAATCATCTTAGCGGCCCTTCACTGGACTCTCTTCACTATATCCATGTCTCTCTTATACTGGGGAGCCCAGAGCTGGACACAGTACTCCATGGGTGGCCTTACCAGTACTGAGTAGAAAAATGCACCACTATGTGGTACTTCACACTTCAAACATACACCAGCACTTTCTGCAGAGCGGAAGTGAAATAAATAAGTTGTTTCGGTACTTCCAGGTTTCAGAACCAGTATTTCTAAATTTCTTTTTCAATTACTATACTAGATACGCCGACAGCAGTTATTTTAATAAAACAGACTGTGTGGTATATTCATCTATTACGTGTAATTCTGCACATACATACACATCTATATTTCATACAGGAAAGAGATATTCAGAAGACCCCAGTTATGCTGAATTTAGTATCATTTTATGCAGAGTCTCAGCTTGCTCTGTGTTACCATAGGGTTTAAGTCTTTGTTGAATAATTCAACACTGTAGTTTTCACTGTTGGAACTTTCATTTATGCTGCTATTAGGTTCTCATCTGACAGACAGCTATGGTCCTTGTAACTCTCTTCTTATCTGGGGAAGTAATTTTGTTTTCTTACCCAGTGCTCATGCCAACCATGCATATCATTTCCCTTGTCTCTCCTTCCGTAAAGACATTTTCTCTGACATTTGCCTCTTGGATTTCTTAATTTTAGAGAAGATTCAAGCCAGTGACTACTTAAATCATCTTCAGGCATATACATTCTCCAGCAGCTGTTTCTATTTAGCCATGCTTCTTGAACCTCAAGGAAGTCTATGAGAGGCCTGTAAGATTTTTTTTCTGCTGATACAGAAAATGATGAACTTACTTGAGTTTGAATATCTTCTCTTTCACACTTGCATAGCCCAGCAGAGGTCTTAGTAATTCTTGGACACAATTTTAAAAGGGTTGCAAGATTACCATGTAAACAAACAAGTAAAATAATATATGTCTTGTGTACAAAGAAAGCTTAACACTTTCCACAAACAACCACCAAAGGAAGGTCTGAGAGTGTTATGCAATTCTCAGGAAGTGATCTGAAAAACAACAGGACTTTTTTCTTTGAAGACTGCTGTCAGGCATCTATGTCATTTAATAACTACTCAGGCAAATGGTCATGACAGGCACTATCCTCAAATGATGAATAAGGGTTTCAATATCCTCCTTCCATCTGCAAACGCTCAAGCTGACAGGTACCTTCAGGACCCTCAGTGATGCTTTGCTGATTTTTATCACATTTACATCGAGATAAAACTTTATCAGCAATGTGTCAGTAAATATAGCAATGGGTAAAATAAGAATTTTATATATTTCAGATTACATCTGTCAATGTCTTATGCTTAAATACATACTGCATCAACTTGTCTGTGGTGAACTGATGTTCTTTATTACATCAATTCTATATTACATCAATTCTATATGAGATAAATTTTTGATGGAACACAAAATTTTGATATATTCAAGAGACAAGCTTACCAGAGATTTATTCATATTGATTTCAGGGCTATGCAAACATACATTGGACTCATCCTCTTATCAGAAAATTCCCTGTTATCAAAAGGTTTTCTTCAGATGTTTGCTACTTTGCTTTGATTATATTAACAAAATAACTTAAAAACCCACTCATTTTTAATATTATAATAAATTCTGCCAGGAAATGATCAGGCAGGATCTGAATGTTAAGCAGAGACAGTATACAGAGGTTTCATATTAAAAGTTCCTTTACTTTTAAAAATTAAATACTTTGGTAATGGAATAGTTCAACGAAGCATTCATCTGAAATACCCAAAAATTAAAAGCACCACAATAATTAATACAAATACTTGTTATGAGGAAATAAAATAAATAGGACCGATAAGGAGATGACATTTTGCTCCCTCATAACAAAAACTGAATTGCAGCTCAGGGTTTAGAGGGACCTATACCCAATGAATACAGAAAAGGTAAAGCTACTAGACTTCTATTGGCAGAATTCACAATAAGAGGAAAAGCAGTAATTTTGATCCTAAAAGTAAGTTATATTGAAAGATGAGAAAAAGTTATCAAACAGTAAAAATGAAATAGCTTAATACTAAAAACATGTTATTAATTTTTATAAAAATATATAGGCTTTTGTTAGGCTTAACAAAACTTATGTATATCCAGCATATGTAAATCACAACATACATTGCAAACCCAGATGTAATGCCACATTGCAGATTAATGAAGAAAAAGCAAGGTGTGGTGTGTAGGTGTAGGAAACATGAAAATGAGCCCAGGAGTGTGGAGAATGATACTCATCCTATGAAAAGACCTGGGATGCTGATACCTTGCTGATTAGACTGTTAAGACTTCAATTAGATTAACAGTAAGTTCTTTTTTGCTTTGCCTATGAGGTCCTCCCTTTTTCCCATATGATGATTTTGAGTGTAACAAGTTGGTGGGACTTCAAGCACCTATTCTGTAACTCAGATGCAACAGATTGGAAACAGATTGAGACAGTTTGAGATTGCAAAGGGGTGAATGGCTGGAAGAAAGATAAATTGCAGCAATGGACCATCACAGATTAAAAGGAAGAAAAGTATAGGTGCCATTTTCAAGATTACAAAAATAACTTTTATTACTTACATAAATATATTTTAAAGACATTTTTATATGCATATATTTCTCTGTATTAAGGGGGAAGACATTGTTATACAGTGTGCCAAAGTAACACGTACCCTTTTTTTCAAGATCTGGAGAAGAGAAAAACATCGGGCCTAAGAACAACATTCAAAACTAAGATATAAATGACGAAGGGGTCTGTAAGAAAGGGAGAAGTGATAATATAATTCATGTCAATTTGCTGACAGTCAGCCTCACAGCCTGCTCTGCCAATCACCAAGAATAGCAGCAGTCACCCAGCAAGGAGAACTGATTACAGGCAGTGAAAGGTAAGGACAAAGAATTTGTTCCTTTGCTGGGATTCCTGGCTCCTCAAATGCTGAATATTTATGTTAACTTATCACCGCAGTTCACATACTTCAAATGCAATGCATAAATTATTCTGTGTGTTACTGAAAAATAAACGGCATTTTCTTTGTAGTTGGCTATTCTGGACACAATAAAGTAAATTATGGTTAAATAATTGATGTCTTTGTTGCTGTCTTTTCTAATCCTGTGACTGTTAGTGAGAACAGTGACTTAAGTTTCTAATTATGACGAATCTCTCTTCCCTGTGGAAAACAGATCAGAGCACGAAAGAAAACACACCAATTCAGGTAGCTGCTGTTACAAGCCGCGTGTAAGATGACATCATCCAGTGCTAAAAGACTACAAACACGAAATATGCTTTAAAGGTGTGTATACCAAATCAGTCTGCTATTGCCTGAGATTGTGAACATATGTGTGTTGCTAATAGGCACAGCAAAGATAATTAGAGAAAGTCCCACAAGCATCTCCTTGCAATTTTTGCTGTAATAGGTCACAAGATGCTTCTCGTTTTTTCCTCTGGGAGACTTTAGAATTACTCGGATCCTTTCAGAATGAATGCTAAGTGATCCCTTCACTTCCAAAGCTCTCATCCATGCAGTTTCTTAAGTCTTTGCTCAACTTTTCCCCAACCAGTCCCACATTTTTGGAACCTTGTCGGACTGCTGACAGGATGAAATACATAGCACTTCACATAGACATTCCTTGCTTCCCATAAGCTGTGTGAAGACAGCAGTATAATTCATGTTTCTTCATAGATCTCAAAGTCTGACAGTCTCAATGTTACACCAGTTGTCTAAAGCTGAATCTCCACTGTGTTTGGAGAGGAGTAAAAGAAGAGGAAGTAGTTCTGAAGAATTTGCTTCCTTTGAAACATCCTCCACTATTGATGATCTCTCTTGTCATGTTTTAAGTCTGTCTGCACCCAAAAAATCCTTTTGGATTCATTCACTGTTTCTTGATCCCCAAACATGAGTCAGGAAAAAAAGTATGAGTAATCAGAAGGTTGTAATCAAGTGTGATCTATCATTGGCACAGTGCTGCCAACAGTCAAGATAAGCAAGCCTCATCCCTGTAACCCGGATAGAAACAGAGGCCCAAAGTAAGCAAAATTCATCTCCGTACAGCTGTCTCATTCCTTTGCTAGCGATGTGCTGGAACCCTCTGCAGCAGTGCTTTCCAGTGACTAGAAAGTCATGGCACTCCATTGGATTGCTCAATGACCAAGGATGGATACTTACAGGAAACCCTATGAGACAGAAGAGTCATGCTAGATCCAAATATTGCAGGAAAACTCAGAGCAGCTTGAATGTGACCTTTAGGCCTAACACTGACCAGTCCAAAGCAGAAAGCTGATGTTTATCATTTCCAAAATCTCTGACCATCTGTTCTCTAAAGCTTTACAATATTTATATTCTGCACATGTCTAAGCAACAAGGCCAGCTTTGTAGCTGACTTATAATCCTACTCCCTGAAATTACTTCATTATATTAGGAAAGTAGTCTTAAAAAAAAATGGGGGTGGGAACCGTTTCCCTTTTAAATTGCTACATCTAACATCTGGAATGTGCCTATCTTTGTTTATGCTGTTCTATATGACTGAAACCAAGTCCCTAATGAATATCATTTAATGCCTGCAGTATCCTGACATTGCACTGGTTGAAACATTTAAATTCCCATTTTTGAGATAATTGAAGCTTGGCTTAAACGGGCTCCACAACATTCATTTTGGTACGAACAAAACAATAATTTTTCCTCTTTTTTTAATTCTCAGTGATGCAAGGCTAAAATGCCTTCCAGTGCCAGCTACATTTTGTTTTAGGGTTAGTGAAAAATGAAGTAATGCCTTTAAAATGCCGAACAGCTGGTGATGGAAGCCTCATCCAGGAGATTCTCAACACTCGCAGTTCGGCTTTGCCCTGGAGTATTGCCCATCTCTGTATTGAAATATTTACCAACCCACTGATGGGCAAAACACATCTTTGCTTTGCCTGGTCTCTTGGATTTCTTCAGTTCCTTTGTCCTTGTGGATGCTAATAATCTAATCCATTACTAATAACATCAACCCAATAAACTATTGAATGCAATTGATAAATTATGTCTCAAAGAGTAGTTGCTATGCTCAGCATAAAGGTCAACTGTTCTTCTTCGCTTGTCCACAATGCTGTTTTGTTTAGCCAGCCTGTAAAATAATGCCCATTGTGTTTTCTTTAGCTGCACTCCATGTAATTTATGTTTGCATGGGGGAACAGGAGGAGTGGCTTTGAATAATGCAAGTTCAAAAGCCCAAGAGTTCTCAACAGAAGCATTCCCCTACTCAACTTTCCAGGGAATTAGCACAGCTCAATATCTTGCAGCACTGGATACTAAAATATCCTTCACGCCTCGCTGCAATTCATTTGGTGTGTAAACATGTACACAGAGACTCAGATCCTGCATGTATCACTGAAAGTGGTTTTAGACTTCATTTCTCAGGGGTTGAATGGCATAGAAACACAGTTAAAAAGCATTTTCTGCACTTATTATTAACAAAGTCCCTTAGCAGGCCAGTCTCGCAGCACAAAATCCACTTAAATACTCTATTGAATACACTATAGTAGATTTACGGATGTAAACAGCCTTTAGTTTTTATCAGAAATACCAACACAGGCATTAAGAACGGTAGCGTTGGGACCTCTAGGTATATCAAACATGGCATTTTAACTGAAGTCGGGGGAGCAAGGAATAATAGCATGACTATCAAGGAAACTCGGGGAGGAGGGGAAGGACATCGAACTGCCATATTCTGTCTCCAGAGAGAGTCTTACTGCATCAAGTCATCAGACTTGACAGAGCTAGCCAAGGGATATTTATTGTGACACAAAAGCAGATTAAAATTTGACTTTTTAATAAGAAAGCGTTGGCTTTTAAGCTCCTTGTTGTTGCCAGACCTTTTGAACCATAGCCACTTTCCAACCTGCAAACTGTTTCAAGGTTTAACACATACCTGTTTTACCAAACCTTGTATCAAATGCCCATCCTATTCCTATGCCCAGAAACATGGCTCAGCAGAAAGAGAAGCAGATAGCTAATAGCCCTCTTCCTTCCTGGTGGGAATGTCTTTCAATGGGGAAAGCCAGTCAACACATGAATTTCGAGCAGTATGATCTCAGGAAGTTAAAAGGTGTCGTAGAGCAAAGGGTTAGTACTGCCCCTTGGGCTCCTCAGCCACGACCAGCTAAGGTGCCTCTGTGAACTGTGGCACAGCAATTTAGCTTGCTTTGTTACTCCTGCAGGATCTCACAATTTTTTTAGGGACATTCTCCATTAATTTTAGGATGCTCCTAATGAGAACCAAAAGCACGGTGGCTCCACTGCAGCTCAGCTCTGCCCCCTTGTGCATACAGCCTTATGGTATGACCATATAGTGGCTACCATGTTACTCCATCTCAAGCCATTTACTTCAATACAGAGCTTGCTCACAGCTGAAAAAAAATTGCATTTCGGTGTCTCCTGCCCTCAGTGTTGCAACAGTATTCAGTTTTACAGCACTAGCAGAGCAACAGCCATAGAAGTGGAGGGGGCCAGTGCAGGTCCAAGTGGCCAGGAACGCTTCTAGGGGCTGTGGGTAGGTGATGAAGTCCCACACCTTCTTCTCCTACTAAACGAAGGCAGGATCTACCCTGCCAGCAGACAGCATTTTGTCATATAACACAGATAAGGGCTGTCAGAGCCCCATCGGGACTGCTGTCTCTCGCTGCACGGCAAGCAGTGAGTGCACACCTTTGGCATGACTGCGGGGTTCAGGAAGGCAGCCATAGGGCAGGGATATGCTGTGTGCTACTCTCTCTATTTTGTTGCCCAAGCTGGTTAGGCTTGAAGCCAGCTCTGTTTCTACATTATTGGCCTGGAAGATGAGCAGTGTGTTGTGGGAAAAGCTTCTCCTTCAACAAGTACACAGAGTGAAAATGTAAAGCGCACATAATTGATGGGGGATGGTATTGCAAGGTCTGGATACAGAGGGGAAAATCCTTACAGCTCCACACCTTGTGGTTCTAATCCTGCACCAGAAGATGAATCTGAATCAAGATCCTGAAATCCCCTGCTCTTTGGAAATTGTTATCTGTTCATAATAATAGTCCTGTTCTCTTGGAAATTCCCTGGAGTACAGCCAGCTTCAGCAGTTTTACATAAAGACAGTTCCGAAATCCCTCACAAGCTAGGGAAACAGAACCAGCTTTTCTTTTGCATGGATACTAAGAATCCACAGGTATCTCTGGAGGGAAAAAAGAAAACAGACTTTAAATCTCTCACTGGCCCATCTGTGAGATAGAGTTTCCCTTCTTGCTGCCAGAGAACTCAAGCTCAAAATAGTCTGTTCAGCCTCACTTCAGTAGGAGAAAAAAAATGAATAAACTGCAAAACTCAGACCTTTTGCAAAGAGCAAATGAAAAAATGACAAGTCTAGCAAATTCCCATCCCACAGCCTGCTGATAACAGTGCCCTTCTCTTGCTATTGCCCTCAGTTTCTGGACTATCCAGTCTTCTGATACCCAGTTCTCCCTGTCTGAAATCCACTGACATTGCCTTAGTCATGCATATCCAAGTCTAACTCTAACTGCCTATGCAGGTTTCACACACAGCACTGGAGAGTGCAACACAGAGACGTTCAACCTTATGAAGTCCGCTTAGGTTCAGCAAAGCTTATTAGTTCAGTTGTAGTAAATGATGGGCATAGAATATTGTCTCACACTCCATTCTGGTTAGTAACTCAGAACGGAAGGGAAGGTCAGGAGACATTCCCCAGCTGGTATGGCTAAACCAGACCTGGAGATAGAAGGTCAAGCTGCTGGACTCAAACTTATTCTCATCACCCAGACTTCTCAAGTTTTTCCCTCTCTCCTAGCACATGAGATATCATCGGGTGATAAAAAGAGCAGCTCACATGATGATAGGAAGAACTGCAGTAATAGGCTATAGTAACAGTATTAGGCTGGTCCAGGTGTCTTGTATCTGCATGTCATTGCATATGGGGCCTCATCCTGCTACGTTTTCAGCAGTGCACTTCCTCTACTCACTGGCAGATAGCAGTTTAGGTCAATTGGTGTACCTAGTAAAGAGGATCCTGGAGAGGGAAACTAAATGTATTCCACTGATACAAATGAGTGAAATGCAAGTGTCACTGCAGGAAGAGTGCTGGACAAGATCTAGGTATGAATGACTTGTTCTCAGGGTATGGAATTTTCAAGGTAAAGAAAAGGTGAAAATAAAGATCAGCAGCACTTCTGCATTTCCTCAGATGAATCCTTTTGAGGATTGCGAGGTTTCATTCCTTTACCATATAATCAGTGCTGTTCCTTTGCTGATTTTACTAGCTGATTTTATTAGCTTCATGGCTGGACCAGCAGAAGTAGATTCAGCTATCTTTGCATAATGTAATGTGTAATCAACTACTTAGGGTAGACCCTCAATGCATCTGGGGCAATTCAGTACGTGAAGTACATACAGTGGCCAGGGTGAAGGTACAGGAGGGCATTGTACAAAAAACTAGTATTACTTAGGACAAAGGACAAAGTTGGATTCAGAAAAAATAAGCAGAGCAGAACCAAGCCAGGACACGATTTCTCTCTGATAATTTCTCTCCCCCACCCTGCCACCTCACCCTCTAGCAAAGCAGGAGGCCTTGGTCAGGGATACTCTTATGGTCTACTTTTCTGTGCTACTGCAGGGAACAAACCACAAGGGACAGATGGGTTGGTCCCCATGCCCACACTTGACTCTGGTACAATTCCCCAACTCACGTAACACTCACCAACTTAGGAGTGACTGCCTTGTCTGTTATTTCTCAATATAGGCAGAGTCAGGAATCTAGAGTTTCACTGGAGGTCACAGCAGAAGGGTATTACTGGAAAGATGCTAAAGAGGCCTATGAATTATTGAAAGACTGAGGGTGTTCTTGGGTGGAGACACAAATGGCCTGGAATGCCCTCACATGAATTGGCCACTGCCAATAAGTCCAGTGGTCACTATGCTGAGAACCGCTACCTCCAGCAGCTGCTCACAAGGCACGATTAACTATATGTTCTTGAGGGCAATTTGCTTGACTAGGCAAAGAGATGCAACAAAAGGTGGCTTCTTGTGCCAATGCAGGGAGATGACACCATCAAACAGAGGTTCAGTATGAAGCACTTACAAGCTCACTGCAGCCACTGACTAGGTGAGATAGTTCTGACCATCGCTGCAGCAACTAAGACAGACCTGAGGAAAAACTGGAGGCTCCTGGTTTGATGATAGCTGTTGATGTGACGGGAGTGCTGTTACAGTGGGACTTGTTCATCACCAGTGGCTGTGGAAAAAGCAAGGCAGAAGACCCCTGTGGCCTGGTGTTAATCCCAGCAGTATTTGTCTATTTTAAAGAAAAATTTAGCTATAAACTGTTGACAGTGCTGCAGCACTCTGCAGAGAATTTGTTCTCTGGCCTGGAACGGAACATGGGTCAACTTGAAGGCAAATTTGGTGGCTTTGAATGTGAATGAAGAGCAACTTTTCCAGAATGGTGTCATCTGAGGGCTCTGAGCAGATGGACAACAGCATGTGTTGGAGAAGACTGTTAGTATAGTGCCAAGAGGAAATGTTCCTCTGAATAGTAAAAATAAGTTATCCAAAGAATCAGCCAAGAACCTTAAATCTGTACATTTCAGGCTTCGCTGAAGGCCTTCCACAAGTAAAATATTGTATATGTCATTTAATTAGATTCTGAACTGACTCAGGCACGTGTTCTCATGTTAGTTAACTGCATTGAAGCAAGTAAGTTTGCCATGAGAGCAAGGATAGAGTATGCCCAGATGTTTGCAGGATTAGTCTTACAGACTCTCTGGCTCAGGAACTAAGGCTTCAAACTGCCTCCAGACAAACAAGTTTGCTAAAATACTGGTACTACACATAGTTGTACCAGCATCTGTATGCATCTAAAACCCACACATGCCCTGAAGCTGGTTTTTGCCTCTGGGATGCACAAGAAAATGGAATAACTTGGCAAGTGAGCGCAACTGCATTGCAGTGACCAGATGTGATTTAATTGTTCACAATGTCACACAGATCAGCCCTGATGTGATGTTGATTGGAGATGCGGAGATGATCATTAAACTGCTTCTTAGACCAAGACAACTTAATCATATTTCCCCTTGGCTCTCTTTCCTTCCGAAGACAAAGTATTATTCTCAACAAAAACCATCAGCAGCCCTGGCATTCTGGTCCCCAGCAGTACTAAATACTGTCATCTCTTGTGAACACGTCACTAAAAAAGCAGAGGAAAGCTTCAGTACAATCATTATCTGTCTTCAGAAAGCTAAAATAAAATTAATCTTTTCCCTTTTTTTAACAAAAAGCAGGACTGAAACAGAAATACTGCCGAGTTTCATTTTAGTCACAGCACTGTTTCTCCAAGTTGCCAGTTTTTTATTCTTCGCCAGTTTGTTGGTGCTTTTTAGTCCTCAGAGTGATAAACCTGGTTATCTGTGTAGCTTCATCAGGTAATCGATGATTTCAGATAATAGTTAAGTGTAACTTAGACCTCATATGTCTGTAAACACATCAGCTTTGCAAGCAGCTTGCTTTTCTTCACTTCCCAATTAAAATCTGAAAATGCACTCTGGATCCCAAAAGAGCTTTTTAATCATATTTTAATTTTTACAGCTCAAAAAAGTACTTACAGAGTATACTAAAATCAGAGTTAATTACAATAACTCCTTGCAATCAAGGTCCCACCCATTTTCAGATGCATATCATAATGTCACTGATCTCACATGAAAATTAACACAGGACTAAGAGTTTCAGGAAATACAAGGTTGATAGCCAGTGCTATGTGTTGCACTGTTCACACTCCCAAATTAATTAGCTGCAGCAGTTCTTTTTTTTCTCTATGCCTACATACTTGACTATGCACCTCCTTGTAACTATCACTATTAGTTCAACACTGATAATTCTAAAACTGTTTTAAATTATATGTTCTGCTGTTTTAACTTCCTTTAAAGCTAAGTATCTATTTCATGTATAGGATGGAAACAATGAGAAGCCCAATCAATAAATATATTCCCATGGACAAGTCTACTTTTTTTTCACTCATAGGACTGTTGTTAAGAAACCACAGTCCTTATTGATCCAAAAATTCTATACAAAATGCATATTAATAGACTGGACAAAGAAGGTAGGTGGATAATTCATTATGCTTCATTATGAGAAGGGCAAATCAATGCTTTTGTTCAGGTGTTCAAATAACAAAAAACACTGTGTAAATTCATATATTATGGGTATGTTAAGATTACAGGTACAGTGCTTGAACTGGCATTAAACTAGCTAACTGAAGATGTCTGTGGGAAATGTACACTCTTCTCATAATTTATACTCTTCTCAAAGGTCTTCAGTACTGACAAACTTTAGGTTGAGACCCAATCCTTAAAACAGACAAAATAAGTAAGTCATCGTAACAAAGGGAAATAGATTCAAGTTTCAGATTTCAAGGGTATCCAAAGGTGATCATGGATCAAAGGTCTGATTTGTAATTGCTTTTAAACTGCTCCCCACCTAAAAGAAAGGATGGACCCTGCCTACCAAGGTGCAGCCCACTTCCCCAATCAGAAAACGTAAGCCTACCAGCAAGAGGTTTGCTTTTCTTAGCTTTTGCAATAGTTATTTTTAAAGAGACTACACAGACTTACAGGCTTCTATAGAAGCTCACTGGAAACTGTAGAAACTCACTGGATTGAGTGGATCCTCCACCTGAATTTCAATGTAGCCCAAGATTTTCAGCAAAGCTTGATCCTGTTCTCCGCGTTGTCAACTGGAGTTGAATCTTTAACAAAAACAGAAACAATAAAGCATTTTTAAAGGCCAAATTTGTTTCAGTGTTTGGGAAAAAGGTAATTGCACTATCTACAAAAAGTAATCCATTACACGATATTAGAATGTAAAATGAGTCCACTAGGAAAGTACAGTCCTGTGGTACAGTGTGATACAGTGGAAAAGTCCTGAACTATACATAGCTATTCACCTGTAGTAGGACCTTCCAGCTCACCTGAAATATTATTTGCAATGATATGGCTCTCCTGGGACAAAATGAACTGTACATGTGCGTAATGCCCATAATTCTCAGAAAGCACTAAATCACATTTCTTATGGGAAACTGATGCAGTTCTTTGCCCAATAAACAAACTGCTGTAAAACCATTAGATGTCTCAAATAGCAAGTTCTGCCATGGAAACTGCATGGCAATAACAAATGGATTTTAAAAAAGGAAGGATTCTTTCTGCCGTAGATGCAAACTGCCACTCAAAAAGCAAATCTGAATGATGACAAAAATCCTGTCTTCTGAGAATTCACAGCCCGTATTACAACACACTGCAATCTCTTGCTGAAATGCAAGGCACAAGTGAAGCTAATGGTTAGCACAAAAAAAAAAAAAACCCAAAAGGCTGAATGCATGTTCTGAATCAGCCATAAGGTGTGATCCAGGGTCTTGAAAGTTGTCTGTAGCTGGAATCTTCTCTGAAATAACCTAGAGTTTCATGCAATGTGTAAACATAATCAAACCGTGTTTGATGGGGAATGACTGCTACAGCTGATCATCCTGCAAACAGAGTGCAGCATTCCCCAGAGCTCACAAGTTGATACAAGAGAAGTGTTGATACAACTTGATACAAGAGTAACACATTGCATTTAACAAAAAGGGGCATAAGCAAGATATAACAATAGTATATAAAATAAATTATCTATTTTGTTGCCTCGGGGTGAAATAAAGCATCCGCCCAACAAACCTTCCAATGTAAAGCTGTATGTGAAGAGTCCTGCTGCAAACAAATTTCATGGGAAAGGTCGGTAGGAACCCAAATGTAAGTACCTAAGGTGAAATTTAGCCCTGACAAGACATTTAGTCCGATGACTAATAACCGGAACAGGGCTAAAAGGTGTAACACGGTGCTGTGTAACCCAAACACAGATTTAGCTTTGCCACTGTGGTATGGCCTCTTGCCACACATCTCTGTAGCCACCAGAAATGGGGCTTCCACCTCTGTTAGGAAGGGCTCTGGTACTGAAGCAAATAGCTCATTTACCACAGTATTCCAGTCATGGGGCGGCATCCCAGTTCCAGTGAGTTAATTATCCCACGTGAAGCTTAGGACAAGGGGCGATGTGCTACTCTGGCAGCCAACAAGAACATTCAGAGCTGTGCTAGGTTTTTCCAGACTGCATTGCACTGTACTGTGTGGAAATAATTCTCCGGCCCTTGTAGCACCAATTCTTGAGGGAAGCCAAAAGGCTATAAAAGTCATGAGAGTAATAGATCACAATTGTTATCTCATCTAACCTCCTGAATACCTCAGCCGTTCTATTTTTCTTTAGAAGTTAGATCAAAGCAAGCCTTTTAGAAAGACCTCTGATTTCTGTTAAGATTTCAAGCAACAGTGAGGATTGGTCCCTATGTTGTCCTTATTGCTAGAACAGTACATCTTACTCAAGGTTGAATTTGTTAAATTTCCAGTCACAGGATCACCTTATGTCATAAGGCTATAAATTTAAAGACTATAAATCCTTCCACTATTATGCCTGTTCCATATACATGGACCTACACATAGTGATTCAGTTCCTTCTTACCCTTTTCTTTGATACACTTTGACTGAGGTCCTTAAACTTCATGTCAAAGCTGATTTTCCATCTTGAAAGGAAAACACCAGATCTGGCCTCAGTATTCCAGTCAGGTGTTTTATGGATGGTGCTATGCACACAAGAAAGATCATTCCCCTGCTTCTATTCGCCATTCCTCTTTTTACATATTGAAGGATCACATTAGCCCTTTTGGCAAAATCGCACCAATCGCTGAGACGGATATGTGAGAACACACCTCTCAAAGACAATCTCCAGTCATGGAAGTAACCATTGCGTTCTTCATCACTTGCTTACGGCAGCATTAAGACACATTATTTTTTAAATGTAACAATTTAGTCCAGCTATTCAGAGAATTTTTATCAATAATTTGGACACTTTATTACAGAACCATAGAATAATTTAGGTTGAAAAGGACCTGAAGAATAACCAGTCCAATCTCTTGCTCAAAGCAGGGTTAGCTTCACCGTAAGAGCAGGTTGCCCAGGTCCTTTCCCAGTCAGGCTTGAAAATCTTGAAGGATGAAGATTTCACAGCCTCTCTGGACAACTTGTTTCAGGTTTACCCACCTTTTCTATAACCTGTGTTATCTAAAAGCATAGCCACTGAAGCCTCTATATCCACATTTTAGATCTTTGAACAAAACTAAATTTTGTTTAAAAATTTAGCCAGAAAAAGTTTCCAGGCATCCTATTAGCAATAGCCTTGTTCACTGGCACCTGACCACCGACTACATGTTCAAGATGTGCCAGTAAGCCAGTTTCTAGTCCATACAACATAGAATCATAGAATCATAGAATGTGTTGGGTTGGAAGGGACCTTTAAAGGTCATCTAGTCCAACCCCCCTGCTGTAAGCAGGGACAGCATAACATCTCTTAACTCAGTCTAGTTTCATTAGTTCAATGAACATCATGTGATATTGAATTAAAAGCTCCGATTCAGCCCAAGGAATCAACAAGAGGACTGGGAGCCAGAACAGTTGCTTCTGTCTAAAGTACCCAGTCCTTCCTTCCAAGGATCACCTTCCAACACAGCACGCTGGCACTCGTTCTCTCTGACTGCTAACTTTTGCTACGAGAGTCCGCTATTTCTCCTGGAAATTGGCCCTGGAAAGCAAGAGCTACTGCACAGCTCTCTGCCTCATTCCACCTCCCTTTCTCCTGTTGCTGAATTCAGATGGACAACTTCTGCAATTTTCTGAGTTCAGACACTTAAAGTATTCCTCAGCTAGGTCTTTAACATTCTCAAGCATTAACTATGCAGCTATGCTGATTAGAAAATGTTTAATTTCAGCAAATGCTGCTTTTCATCTTCCTTGAGTGCAGCTAATACTCCCATTCAAGTCTCTCATCCAAGTGCCAATTAGCCCCTGTGGCAGAGCACATGAAATCTGACCAGCGGTAGATAGAAAATGCATAAATGCAGAATAAGCTTATTGCTTTCTACAGACATCCTGATAAAACCCAAACATTCATTTTGCTAAAGTTATATGTTTCTAAAAAGTTTTATATTTGGCAATAACACTACATATTTATTAATAGAAAAGTTATCGTTATAACTGTATTTTGCTTCAAAATGTCAGTTTGCAAGATGGCAGTTTAAAAGAGCAAGTCTGAGGGCTATGAAGTCCTATATGGAAAGCAACCTGGTTGGCTAATTAATTTGGCACCTTGCTTTTAATATTATTTAAACACACTTTTATACCTGTAATAGATTTTTTTCAAGTGTCATAACAGTTTGAGGGTTGTCACATTAGGTTGTTATAGCTCCAAATGCGTACTTGTTCTCCGTTCAGGACTATAAATCCAATATACAGTAATGTGACTACTTAAGAGGAGCTGTTGCACTTTATGTCAATCCAGCTGCTTTGCAAGTACATAAAATCTGCATAATAAAATCTGCATAATAAAATCCTTACGTTAATTTTGATTTTAAAAGCTGACTGCTTGCCAGGAACTGATTTCTTGACTTTGATATTTTAGCCAATTGAAACATTTTCTTGTCAAGATACCCAAATGGGCTACTATTTATTGTTTATTAATTAGAGAAAATTGTGCTGAATTCAGTTTATCAGAAGTGGGTATTTCATATATATTATTGAAACTTCTCTAATTTTAAAGCGGCTAAATGTATTTTTAATATGCTCTGAAAACTTTTAAGGGCAAAATTTCCACAGCTTCCCTAATTATCTATACTAGTGCTTAAATACCCTTGCAGTTGAAAGCTTTTATTGATGTGCAACCTTGAACTGCTTGTACTTTCAAGTCCCCTGCAGTTTGTGAGATCTTGGGTAGGTAAGGACAAGAGTGCTACCTTTCCCTTGCAGTCACCACACTCCACCCCATCCCAGTGCTCCTTGGCCAAACACAAGACCGCAGCTACTACACAGGGCAATAGTCAAAGAGGACGTCATTCTTTCTTCAGTCGTTCATCTACACCGTTGTTCCCGGTAGGGAAGGCAGCAGAAGCTCTGTGGGACTCTCCCACACCTTTCTTGGACAGCAGCTGACCAGGTTCCTTTCACTTCATGTGAAGGATGAGGGTAGACAACTACAGGGCTGCCAGGAAACCCCACAGAGCTCTAGTGCGAAACTCCACCTTCACACTCGGTCTTCTGCCAAGGCCTCCAAGCTCACACAAGCTGCAGCTGACCTGCACGTAGTGGCCACCACACGTCCGTGACCAACCTCTCAGTCTGTAATCGTGAAAGAAGACTCAGCCCCACGCTGTGGAGATGTGCTGGCTGTGCTTTACGAGAGGAGGACCTTGGGTTTCTTGCAGATGGCCGGGCTGCACCTAGCAGTTAGGAAAGATGCGACGGCTGGACTCATGGTGAGACCCACAGTTTGGTCCGTCCACAAGGACACGTCCCTTCGGCCGAGGCCCTGCACCGGGGCCAGGTAGCGCCTCTCCCGGCTTCGCACCCGTCTTTTCCTCCCCTGCGGCCAGCTCTCGGCGCGCTGCCCCGCCCGGACGCACCGGCCATGCCCTTG
>VYZM01005832.1:69437-79897 GCA_013398915.1 Dromas ardeola
GGCTGGCGGGGAGGGGGGTGTGCGGGGAAGGGAGCAGCGTCTGCGGTTTGTTAATGATGTTACCCTACAAAGCGGCGCCTCGGTGTATTCCTGTGGGCAACTACTCGCTTGGTGTTTTGCTTGCCTTGAGACTGTGTCGGTAACCTTACCGAGGGTGCTGAGATCTTGAAGTTCTGTTAAAATTCAGCTTTTGCCTCCAGGCTGTTAAAATCGGACCTCTCCCTCGCAGTGCATTTCTGTGCTCCTGATAAGGCTCGGCAGAAATGTTATTAGATTTCTGTGGGTTACAGAGGAGAGTAACTTACCGTTCTGATTTGCTCCTTCGGCTCCATCAGTTAGAGAGGACCAGCAGCTCCTGATATAGCATCCTGAATTCTTCCTGACTTGCATCCAGAGGCTCCAAGAGGCTCCCAGCACATATAAGGCTTGTACTCTTGAAGGCATGATTGAGGCCAGTGCCTTACTGTTTTTTAAATGGTTTTAGTTTGTTTTTTGTTTTTTTTTTTTTTTTCCAGAGGATTAAGATGGGCTTTCAAAGCAAGACAGAGAGCTTCTTGTTGTAAATCCTATGCAAAAGAAACCCAATGAACTTAGTTTTGAAATGATAAAGGAGAGGTAGGCACCTTTACTGGAACCCAGCTGAGAGCAAAACAGCCCAGAGAGTACCCTAAATACGGTTTGCTGGGTGGCTTAAATTCCAATGTTAGTAGAAAAGGAGAAGAAAATCTAAAGTTATTCTTACAGAAATAACAAAGTGCTAGCATGCACTTTAAATTAAACTGCTCAGAAATCCACTGTGTAATCTACGGTTTCACCCTAATACTGTTTTCAGTAAGCAGGACAAATCTATTTCCTGGCAAAGGGTTGAACAGATGGCAGTCCATTAGCAAACCTGGCTTTTCAAAGGAAAGTATTACTGTTTCAGAATTACACATTCCTTTTCATTACTAAAACTATACTTTAAAAAATCCACAATACACAAAAATGCAAATTACTCCCAATTTAAATATAAGCATCTGTTTTCTGTGTCCAGGATGTGCCTAACCATTTGGCAGCGATACCAACATTACAGTCTCCCTGGTTGTCAGCCAGGGCTGATATTAGTGTGAGGGAGATAAAACATCACAGAATGATAGGATGTGACGTGCACAAGGAAAATACAGACAAGAAGAAATAGATTTAAATGCCGCACCTGGCCTGCAGATGGCCATTTCGTCAGAGGGATACACTTTTGTCACCTATAACATGTTGCTGCTACGTCAAGTGAAGCGGGTAGGCTGAAGCAAACTAGACCAAGCCCAGAACTTCCAGATATTTCCTCTTAGTCTTTCTTTCACAGCCATGGAAAATGGAAAGTTCTGCATGGTGAGATTTTCCAGATTGCTGCTGCTTTTATTAAAGCAGACGCAGCTATGTTTACTGTCACTATGCTTTGCACAGCTCAGCTGTGATCTAGGCACAGCCCTGAAAAGTCTTGTACACTCATATCCACTTTGCCGTGTCCCACAGAGAGCTCAGCGCAGCAAGAAAATAGCGAGCGTTTCAGGAGAGGAGGCATTAATAACCTTGCATTTCTGAGGGAATTGCTGCTTGATCTCTGGCCAGGAAGTGTTTCGCATTTCCCCCTCCTAAGGGTCATCGAAACGGTAAAACATCATATAGGTACATACATCAGAAATCTGAATTACACTGTGACGTGGTCTCCTCCTGGACAAAGCATATACACTGTATTCTAGTATGGAGATGGGAGCTTTTTTAAAGCCTGACGTAAGTGGAATTCAAAACCTGTATGGTACAATGAATTACCATTTAAAGGTGAAGGGCATGTTGTGTGTGAATGATTGAAAGCCAATTACATTCTGGAAGATTACTTCAGTCCAAAGCACAAGAATTAATTTCCTTAATTCCTGTCATCATGTGCCTTTCTACCTGCACAAATGTGTGCAAGTTCCATTAGGGCTCTTTAATATGTGGAACAAGTTCACAAAATAATGGAAATTTTAATCACTTACAATTTAATCTCAAAGGCTTTTGCCTGACCTTTGCGTGGTGCTCTGCTGGGAGGAGGGGAAGGAGTCAGCAACTGCTTCAGGGAGGAAATGTAAAGCAGTGGAGTGACATGGGTGTACCACTCCGGGAGCTTAGGGAGGGTGGCCCCAGCGTTTGGGCACTCTGGGAGGGGAAAGAGCCTGCCTGACGGACATCTTCCAACAGCCAAGTAAGTCTTCGCAAAAAAAAAAAAAGTACACCCTTCCAGTCTTTATTGCAAATGTCTTACATCCTGAATCAGTACCACCCCATCAGTAATCCCCCGTGCCCATCAGAGCTAACTGGGGGATATTTTTAGGCCGATTGAGAGTTGATATTAGAGATTTTGAAGACTATACCCTGCTATAGGTTGAAACAAAAAGTTACAGTGCTGCCTTTCATAAAATGACAAGCAAAAAAAGTAAGGTTGGGATTTTTTTTGTTTTTTCATTTAGTGTTCTAGGTTAGGGATTTTTAAGTATGTTCTCATCTTAATTTACCTCCGTTAAAAAAAATCTAAGTGGTCACTCCAAACCAGAAGGGAAGTATTTAAAAACACCTATACAATTACTTTTCACTTCTTCCACATATATTTCTTTAGTAAGAACTTGATTGACACTGATTTTTGTTACAGACAGCTTTCATTGTAGTTAGTTGACATTTTCCAACAGTATTTGTTTGAATTGGCAGTACCACTCATCATATCTTGCTTCTCGCCCTTCTCTGCATGGGACGGGCAGCGCTGCCTTTGCCTCTCTTCTCAACGTCCTTTGTCTTCCACAGAGGCATTGCCTCAGCCTGCCCCGTGACCAGCAGTTGCTGCTCTCCCCTTTATTATCCAGAGCCCCATGTCTCCCTCACGTGCCGTCTTCTGTTGCCCAGTTCTTCTCAAAGTCTCAGCACAGTTAACTCCATCGCTCTGTGCATTGCCCGTAACCCTTATCCATTTTCACTGTTCAGCAACCCAATTTCCTCCTCTAATCCTCTGTTCTTCCGCTGTCGCATGGCTGTTGCCATCTCACCAGCTTGTTGTTGTTGCAAACGCTGCATACGCATCCAGTGGCAATGTTCTGCTCTTCTCCAAGTGCGGCGTCATCTCCTCCAGCCAGCTTAGCCTCCTCGCAGTTCTCCGAGGAGCTCCCGTGAGTTCCTGTGTGCCGCAGGTACACATTGTGAGCAATTAGAAGTGAAAGGAAGCTTGTGGTGAGTGTGATCACTTAAAGGGTGTGTTAGCACAGTCTGATGGAAACATTTTCTGCAAGCACCATTAGGCTCCCAGAAATACGTTGGGAAGGAATAGATTTCTGTGCTTCCCTTGGCACTCGTTTTAGGAGTGGTCACATGGAGGCCTGCAAATTGAGGCAGATGTCTTTCTAGCTATGCATAATAGATGTTCCAGTCTTATCTGAACTTCTTTATTTTGCTAAATGTCTGGCAAATTTTTCATAAAGCTTATCGTACTTAGAATTTTACTTGTGCTCTTCCCTCCAAGATGAAAATCTGCTCTGAAAGAAAACTGACCGTGTATTTGCTGAGATTGCTGCAAAACCTCAGTCCCTGTTCCTCTCTGCATAGGACAATGGTAGTGGCAGCTTTGAAAGGGCACTTCTCAAAAGTTCTCCTTGCGTTTGAAGATATTCTACAATTAGCCTGTGAAAAGAACATCTCATGATTAAGAACAAGGGAATATCTTTTCATGTGAAGGGGGGCTTTCAACTGTCTTTTGTTAATAATCCATGTCCTATTACGTTTCTCCTTATATAGTTACTATTCATGTCACTGATGGTTTCGTTTCTTCATGTGACTGAGGATAAAAGAAGAAATTTGAATAGACTGAATATACAGTGCTGATATTTAAATCCCTGTGAAGTTTCATAACAAGGTCATAGCTATTGGCTATTGACAACCAAATTTCTCTTGCTTTCAAACATATCCTTGGAAACTGGGAAGACGTTTTGCTATTGAGCTGTAATGCGTAACGGAACTCTGTTGTTGTTTTATGAATTCAAACAAATATTTTTCCAGTGGAGTGGGTGTCCCAAAACTTCCTGAAAATCCTTTATAAAGCATGATGTTCAGTGGTGATAAATAAGAGTACGAATTGGTTTGGAATCACCGTTGGCTGTTAGAAGTGGTAGACAAACTCTACCAGATGTGGTACTGGGTGGCGCCTGACCATTAATATATATTTTTATTTGCTAGAGTACTACTCCTTCCTTCTTTCTCTCCTCTTCTTGTCATTTTTCTTCTCATTACATTCTTATAGCCTACATAAATGGGGATTTTTCCCTGTCTATGCCCATATATATGTATATAATAGAAATTGCATTGAACAGAAGTTGCGTTAGACTGTGCATATATTAGTATCATGTACATTTTCTTGGGAAAAAGTATATCATGTACTTATCAGGAAGAGAAAATCAAATTCATACAGTGTGAAATACGGTCCTTGACAGAGGTGCAGCGTAAGGCCAGATCTGTCTGGCAGGGGGTGAAGCCCTGTGGAGCAGTGCTAAGCGATGTGCTACTCCCCCGCCTGGCTCCCTCTCTGCCACGGGCATGTCTTCTCTTCAGCCTAGCCTGGTAAAACTGAAAAATACTTCTGCAAGTGCCACACGCTTTAAGTCTAACATTTCTCTGCTTCGTATGCCAACTGAGGACATACAAATAACCAAATTCATTCTTCCAAGAAAAAAAAAAGGCCTATTGTTTGTAGGAACAGGAAAAAAAGTGATAATTCTGGTCACAGACTGAAATGTTTGGGTTGTTTTTTTTTACATCAGTGTGTCAACATTTATTTGATAATTTTTTTAATGTATTTTTATAAGGAATGGATTAAGGTAAGCGGATTGAGCTGCTGATTTATGGGTGGTGACTGGGGACGCTTTGTGAGGAACCGTGTGGTTGCAGTGCTGGTTGTTAAGCGTGCAGGTCAGCTGTGCCTCCTCCAGCTCTGGAGCTGGAGCAGGAGCAAGTACCTACCTACATGTCATCTTTGGTTTTCACGAGCTGTGTAAAAATGCATGGTTTCAAAAGTTAAATGCACGTGTCCAGCTTAAATGTCTTCGGCCATGCAGGCCTGGCCTGAAGAGGTGTTGGGGCACATGGCGGCACAGGAGCCCACCCCTTGGGCCAGCCTTGCCCTCTCAGAGTGGGTCCTGTCCTCCGGCTCGGAGAGAGTCACGGCGATGCGGAAATTGTGTTTTGTCAGGGCACAGTGGGTGGAAATGAATGGAAGTTCACTGAATCGTATTCAGTGTGCAGCAGGTGCTGCAGGACCCTGTCACTGCTGGTTGTCAGAGAGCTGTGCCTGTACAGACACATGGAAACATCTTCTACGAAACTCATGGCATCTTTTGACATTAAGTCACCTTTGTGGAGTGTAGAGGGGGAGTATCTTAAATTTCCAGTCACGTTTCCTTCAGAAACACGTAACCGATAATAAGGTGGATCTCTGCAGAAGCTGGATCAGGAAACGTTTGTGAGGCACCTTTGAGAGGGCAACCAGGCTCACGGTTGACCAATGCCTGTGCAGGGACCTTATGTTCCTCCTGCTCTCTCAGGCTGAAAATATTCTTTAGACATGGTAGCAGTGAAGTAATCATTTTAGTCCATCTGAATTTATCCTGTGTAGAGCAAAGTGGTCAGCTGAGCTCGCCTGCGTGTGTCTTGCTTCTGCTCCTGCAGCTGGGTGAAGTGGATGGAGGCTTTGGTGCATAGGTGTGGGATTCACCATTTGCAACAAGTTGCAAGCGTGTTAGTGATTAGAAAACACAAGGGATGCTATTTTTGTATGTAGTTAATGTATACTCTCTATCTACAAATAATGTTGAAAAAGAAGGGTTTGTTTTATAAAGAACATCCCTATGCTGGATCCTACAAACTTCAGTTTCACACTGATGTCTGAGGGACATTTGTGTAGCTACAGAAAAAAGGATTAACCTCTTAATGTAATTGTAAGTAAACAATTTGCTTAATTCCGTCTGCTCACTTGAGTTGGACCCCTCTGATGACATTATCAGACAGAAACTTTTTTTTGAATGTGACAAATTACTGAAGTCATCAACTTTGTGCAGAGGATAATTTGTCCTTTTAGCTCCCTGTTTCAGGACACATACATGCACATGTCTCCTTAACATACATGACACTCATGCAACTGCAAAAAGATAATACAAGCTTTCGGCTGACCTGTGTTATTCAGATACAAAATAATGTTCTTGCAGGTAATGCAATAGAATTTTAAATATGAATTATGTAAAACTGTTGATTTTAGTTACTCGTTAAAGCACAAATAATGAGAAGTTGGGGATTTAAGAGGAAAACAAGCAAAGGCAGGTAGACAGCGCTTTGGGAAGCACATAACTGTAAATTTCTAAGTCTGCCTTCCATCACACACAGTTAATTTGTTTCACATGATGCATTTTTGACATTTCAAAAATAATGCTTGATGATGTGCTGTAAACTGTACATGTATGTTATAAATCCAGGCATTTTCAAAGTTAATCTCAGTCAGCTTAATCTTCTTTTGAGATATTTGCTGGAGAGTCAGCCTCTGAATGAGAAACATTTGACTGTTAATTCTCTATTCAGATGAAAAGATTTGATTCAGAAATGCACATTTACATACTAACAATATTTTCCTGAGTATTTAAACCACAAGCTCAGATCTTAGATACGTTAAATACAGAGGGAGGTGTATGTACGTAGTTGAGAACTTGTTTCACCAGAGTCCAAAACAGAGTGGTTAAAGAAACCCCAAATTTCTCAAATGTAATTCCACTAAGTTACCAGGAAATGCAGACAGCTTCTCATAATGAGTTGTTACTTCACTAATAATAATTTAAAAAGAGAGAGAAAATTTTGATTCTGGAAACTGTGTGTCCAGGAGAGATTAGAGGAAGATTGTTCTTTATTATTTAAAAGATGGAACAATGAAGTATCCGTGAATACACAGAGCATCAAAGCATTGATTTTAATTGTTTCTCTGTAAACATGGATAATTGTATAAGGAAGAGTGTTGCCCAGAATAGGCTCCTAATGTATTTCTTCTTAACCAACATTACATTTTTACTGGTTCTTTTCAATAGAAGCCCTTGTTTAAGCACTAATCTTTCACATCCACTAACTCTTCAATTTTCTTTTTCAACCATGTTTTTTGAAAAAGAGTAAATCTCCTAAACCTTAAGGTATCAATCCCTCTACAATTTCTTTAGCATTGCAGAAGAATGTACTTGAAATAGTATGGTAGATGACCGTGGCCATCAGCAGCAGTCTTAGCCCTCAGAAATTTATTTACCATCATCTCTTCACTTTTCAATAGATTTGGCAGCAGTGTTTTTGTCAAATGCTATTTACTGAATCAGCACAGGAGCAAAAGGATAATATAGCTGTTCTTTGTTATACAGAGTCAGACCAGAGGAACTTAAAGAGGGCATGATGGCTTTAAGATCTATGAGTCAGTCTTTGGAAAAAAAGGGGGTTGTGTTTCTGATCCCTGCTGTAGCCTGATAGTCTTGTAACCCAACAGTAATAGCTCTGGAGTTTCTACTAATTTATACAGCACATTTTGCTTCCTAACAGTGCAACCATATCAAAGTATCCTAGGTACGCTTCTCGTATGTTAGGTAGATACCTTGTGAAATCAGATTGCAACCTGAGATGAGTTCCAGTTCTTCTGCTCCTGTTGTCATCGTTGTTCAACATGTAGGACACCAAGCAACAGCACTGCAAAGGTGACAGTGAGCTCTCTGTTTCTCACAGGGGTTTGCGGTTTCAAAGTTTTGTGTTTAACTTGCAACAGCAATTCAAGATAGTCACGGCGTTCTTCTAAGGTCATACTCATTTCAAATTGAAAGTTAAGGGTAGCCAGTTGTTGACATCTACCAGCAGCATATCTGTACCACCTAGTTTTGCAGGGATTTATTAACAAAGGGTTTTATTTATATTGCTTTCTTCTTGCTGTTGGAGCTTTTCACGTACACGCTTTCAAAGAACAGGTTTTTTCCGTTCCTGAAAAATGACTAGTATGTAGCCAGCTACCAGAGGGATTCAATCTGCAAAAAGCAATATCCTTAAATCCAGGAAAATTGAAGAGACAATATTAACTCTCTTCTTGTTACCTGAACCTACAGATAAAGTCGTGTTAGGTATAAGTATGCAATGACTGCATCGCATCCATTGTATTGCACAAATGCCATCTTTTGACTGTTGTTTTACTGGAGTTTCAAACCACCTAGAAAACCAGAAGATAAAATCGTGATGCTAGACTTCAGGTGACAATTTGTATTGTCACTATGTACAGTAGCCAGTAGCCCACAGCCATCTTTCTCATCTTTCTGGTAATAACAGAAAAAGATTAAGACTAAGATTAGCTGGAGAGATGAGAATTGAGGAGAGGCAGCAGGAGACTCTAGTAATGGCATACGAGCAGAGAAGAAAGTGAGAGTTACTGCTTTGGCTCAAACACGGTGCCTGTTGTGAAGGAGAATTAGCATCCCCAAGTTAACCTTACCTCCCTTTGCGAGACACCTGTTGGGGCCTTTTTTTCCCTCTTCCTGTCTTCTTCCCTGCCAACAAAAAATTCTCTGATGCAAACAAAAAACACACGCTGAAAGTGTCAGTGTGGGAAAGGCATGAGGTTGCCCATATGGCCAATACTTTTGTTTTGTGATGTGCACATAGGATGCAAAAATACTTGCTGTTGCGTAGGTAGGAGAGCAAGAGAATGGATTTCAGCTGAGAGAAAAGTGTGTTGTTTTTCATGCTGTTTTTCTTTGTTCGGGCAAGCTTATTCATTGTAATTATTACTGTTTTCCACTTCTCTAGCATAGTCAAAATTTAATTCCTTCACTGATTTTAATGTTTTTCTCTGCATGCTTGTGGTTTAAAACACAAAAGCAAGTATTCTATTAAGTAGGGTCCTTGGGGTATGTTAACGTACCAGCCTTGTTTTCTTTTAATCTGGGATCAGAACCTCTAAAGTGTTTGCGTGTGCAGTTTCAGCAAAGTGTCCAGAGTGCTTTTGGCTAGTGTTTAAAGCAGCTCCACTCCAGCATGGTGAGCGGTGTCTGCTGAGGCGGAACTGATCCTGCAAGATCAAGTGGTGTGATCAAGGGACAGATGAGGCTGGTGGAGAGTTACCAAGGCATCTCTTTACAAGTTAGCGTTGGCTGCAGGAGGCAGTAGGCAGCTTCCTTGCTTTCACGTAGCTTAAATTGTGAAAATGACTTTATTGAATAAAGCTTTAATTCAGTAAGGCCGGGTCTATTCACCATACTGAATTTCTCAGGGACTTACAGCTTTGCTTCAAAGGATTTTCTTTTTGTCATTTCATAGTTTCAGGAAATCAGACAGAACACCATTTTACATGTCCTGTGTAGGCAAATAACTGCTTGAAACACCCGAGATCTCTCTTTTAAAAAAAAAATACTTACAGAAAGACTGAGAATTAAAATAAGTAACAAAAAGTCTGAAACTACAAAATATCCTGCCTTCTGCAGGAAACAAGGGTTATATTTTTTATTTAAGGAGTGAATATATACTTATATATTCATTATATATAATTTATATATTTATTTAATACAAAATAAACTTAAAAAAACTGTTGTCTTTTTATATCATATTTGTAGCTGACTATCCCTAGTGAAAAAAAGGACCAGAATCATGCCTCATCTGTTCTATTCAGCAGTGAGTGGCTAGCTATAAATCATAGTTATGAACACAAAAAGCAGGTGTGATTAAGCAATATAAAGTCAAAACTATATACAAAGGAAAAAAAGGGAATTTTAACTTCCCTTTTCTCTACAGCTGATGCAAGGGAAAAATCACGACATCCTGCTTTAAGTACTGCATTAGAAAATACCATAGTTTTCAGTGCTCTTCCATTCATTGCATTTTCAGCTTTATTTTTTAATCTTTTCTCTTAAAGGATAATTTGGTAACTTGTTTCCACACCAGTGCTATGCATTGAACATGCATAGCCTTCTATACAAAAGCAGTGGGTGCTGTCAAATGTAAAGGGTTGGTGTACCTGTAATTTCTTCTTCGCCAGAAGATGGCAAAATCTTCTGGTGAAAATTTTCAGGCTCATATTTCTGCACCTCCTCATCCTGATGGCTTTAGAAATTGCAATGAAGCTAATGATTTGGAGGAATAAAAATATATCAGTGTTTAAAAATGATTAGGTTTTAAGGTTAATTTTAAATGGCCATATTTGAAGATTCTGAATTGCGTTATTGCTCTTCAGGCCTTGAATTAAGCCAGTGAAAATCATCATATTGAACTTATCCGGAATTACCCCTTAATTCAGTCTTTACTGTTTTGTGATTTATTGTTATTCCTTTAAAAAGCAACAATGGAAATGTGGCAGTACCAAGGCACTTGGTCTCTAAGTATCTGATGAACTCTCAATAGTCTTAGGAACCCTCTCTCTC
>VYZM01005833.1:0-12198 GCA_013398915.1 Dromas ardeola
TTCCTAAATCTCTTTCAAATATTAGGATGTGTGAAACCAAGAATGTGTTCCATCCATTCTGATGTCTCATGATTTCTGATGTTTTATTTTTGTTGGTAGAATGGTTCAGGTTAGAAGGGACCTTCAAGCCCACCCAGTGTCACCCCCTGCCCCGGGCAGGGACACCTCCCACCAGCCCAGGTTGCCCCAAACCCCGTCCAACCTGGCCTTGAACCGCTCCAGGGATGGGGCAGACACAGCTTCTCTGGGCAACCTGGGCCAGGGGCTCAACACCCTCACAGCAAAGAATTTCTTCCTCATATATCATCTGAATCTCCCCTCTTTTTGCTTAAAACCATTCCCCCTTGTCCTATCAATAAATAAATAAATAAAAGATGTAAACCGTAAGCAAGTACATTGGTGTCAGCAAGGGTAGCCTGGTGCACAACTGCAACAAAGAAGAGGAGGAAAAAAGTCCTTGGGCTGAGTTAAGATTTTATTCATGGACCTTCTGCAGCAGAAATGGCTGCACAGTTGTCATTCACAGAGAAGGAGCAACATGTGGGAGGCGATGCCTCCGAGGTTCTCCTTGCCGTGTTATGCACATGTGTTGTTTTTCAATCTGCAAGTGATTCTATTTGCCCCTTTTACGTTATCTAGGAATGATAAGTAAAAATTGTGTAAACAACTGTAGCAAGTATATATGGAGTGGGGGAGACAAGTCCCAGTGACTTCTAACCAGTGACTTGCAGAGCGGTACCCCTACACACCTCACCCTACAGGAAATTCCTTGCCTGGTATATGACTGTGGTACACTTCCCTGCCTTCCTCCAATGTTATCTTTGGATTTCACAAATTTACAATTTTTGTTTGTTTTGCAGTCTCCTGGCTGCTGACAAAATGTCAATGCAAAAATGTGCTGACTGAGTTTCTTCTGTTGGGATTTTCCAACCATCCCAGCTTCCAGATTTCACCATTTCTGGTGGCTTTATTAATTATCTAATGACACTGACTGGGAATGCACTTACTGTGCTGGTAATAAAAGTGGATCCTCGCCTTCAGTCCTCCATGTATTTCTGGGTCATCTAGCTTTTGCTGGTGTCTGTTACTCCACAGTGGCTGTCCCCAAGATGCTGAAGAACTTCCCAGAAAAGGAGAAAAACATTTCTCTTGATGGCATTGTAAAATTTTATACTTTTTTTCTGCTAGCTTGTGCAGAAGTTTTTATGCTCTCAGCAATGGATTATGACCAATATACATACGGCCATATCACCAATGTGCTTATGATGATATACAAACCTTTTCATTACACAAGGCTGCATCCAACTAGTATCTGCGGTGTGGGTGATGGGATTTTTATATGCTTTTGGAAACAGTATTCCTCTTTTCAGTTTAAGCATCTGTTAACCCAATACAATAAGTCATTTCAGCTGTGCACTTCCACTGTTGCTGGACTTGTGCTGCTCTCAAACTTTCATCAACTTCTATAGGCTTTGATAGGCCAATGTCAATCCAATACAGCATCTTAACACCCATGTCAAACCCCCTTATTTATACTCTGAAAAATAAGACTGTGAAAGAGAGTTTGTTGAAAATGACAAAGAAACTCCCAGTTTTCAAACAGCATAAAACATGACCTAAGGTTCTAGTTGGCCCATTTCACTAGTCTGTTGAGGTTCCTCTGGGTGGCAGTATGACTCCCTGGTGTATCAGCCACTGCTCCCAGTTTTGTGTTTGTGGTGAATTTGCTGAGGCCCCATCATAAGGATAATTCATGAAGTGTTGAACAGGACTGGACCCAGTACTGACCCCTAAGGTACACTACTAGTTACTGGCCTCCAACTAGACTTTGTGCCGTGGATCACAACCCTCTGGGCCTGACCAGCCAGTTTTCAGTCCACCTCGCCATCCGCTCATCCAGCCCATAATTCTTCAGCTTCTCTATGAGGATCCTATGGACAACAACATCAGAAGCCATTCTGAAATCAAGGTAAACAACATCACAGAATCACAGAATAGTTGAGGTTGGAAGGGACCTCTGGAGGTCATCATGTCCAACCCTCCCCTGCTCAAGCAGGGTCATCTAAAGTCACTCAGGACCATGTCCAGACTGCTTTTGTATATCTCTGAGCGACGCTCCATAACCTCCCTGGGCAACCTGTGCCAGTGCTCAGTCACACTCACAGTAAAAAAGCATTTCCTGGTGCTCAGAGGGAACCTCCTGCTTCAGTTTGTGACCATTGCCTCTGGTCCTGGCTCTGGGCACCACTGGAAAGAGCCTGGCTCCTTCTTCTTTGCTCCCTTGTCGTGGTTCAGGCTGAGTTGGCCAATGACAAGACGACAGATGTCTTGCTCCATTCTCTTGCTCCAAGGAGAGGAAGAAGAGGGATAAAGAGATGTATGAGTTTAGAAAATCAAAACTACTTTAATGAAATATTAATAATAAAATAAAAAGGAAACAGTGAAATACATACAATATATACCAAGCCATGTCAAGCTCCCAGGGAGATGTCACTGGCAGGCACTGGGAAAGGTCCAGACTGGACCCAATGGGACCTGGATCGGGGGCCACACTGTTGGGGATTGAAGATAGATGAACAAACAGGGTCCTCCTTAGACATCGGTCATTGAAGAAAGAGAGCCATTGAAGAAAGAGAGCCTTTGAAGAAGACAAAGCCAACCAGATCCCCTTGATCCCTCAGCTTTTATCCTGAGTGTGGCAGCTGGGATGGAACACCCCATTGGTCAGTTTGGGTCACCTGACCTGTCCACGCCTCCCCACAAGTGTGACCCTTCCACAGAGTAAACACCCACCTCAGCTGACCCTGGTTGACACAGCAACAAGTGAAAGCAAGAGCCTCCTTCACTGAAGAGAAAGTCGGCTCTGCTCCACTCCAAACCTGGACATCCCCCGCATCAAGCGTTCATACACATTGATAAGATCCCCCCAAGCCTTCTCTTCTCCAGGCTGAGCAGTCCTAGCTCTCCCAGCCTTTCCCTGTGTGTGAGGTGTTCCAGTCCCTTCACCATCTTGGTGTCTGTTTGTTGGGCTCTCTCCAGTATGTCCATGTCTCTCTTGTACTGAGGAGCCCAGAATTGGACACAGGTCTCCAGATGCAGCCTCACCAGTGCTGAGTAGAGGAGAAGGATCATATCCCTTTACCTGCTGGCAACACTTGTCCTAATGCAGCCCAAGATACCATTCACCTTCCTTGCAGCAAGGGCAAAAAAGGGCATATCTAACTACTCTTCCCTCTACCAAACCAGTCCTTTCATCAAAGAGGGTTATTAGGTTGATGAAGCGTGATTTCCCCTTGACAAAACTATGCTGACTACTCCTGATGACGACATTCATGTTTTTCATGTGCCTGGAAACGGTTCACAGGATTAGTTGCTCCATCAACTTCCCAGGGACCGAGGTGGGGTTGACCAGCCTGTAGTTCTCTGGACCCTCTTTTTTGCCCTTTTCAAACACAGGAGTGACATTTGCTTTCCTCCAGTCCTCAGGCATCTCTCCCAGTCACCATGATCATTCAAAGATTATTGAGAATGGCCTCACAATGACATCAGCCAGGTCCCTCAGCACTCATAGGAGGATCCCATGTTCCATGATCCATAAGTTCATGGACTTATCATAGAATCAGAATGGTTAGAGTAGGAAAGGACCTTAAAGATCATCTAGTTCCAACCGCCCTGCCATGGCCAGGCACACACTAGACTAGATTGCTCAAAGCCCCATCCAACTTGGCCTTGAATGCCTCCCAGGACGGGGCATCCACAGCTTCTCTGGACAACCTGTTCCAGTGTCTCACCACCCTCAGAGTAAAGAACTTCTTCCTAATATCTGCTACATCTACCCTCTTACATATGCCTGGTATTCCCTGAACTGATCTTCTGATCCTTACTCCAGCGTCTCCCCCTGATCTCTACTGCCTGGAATTCCTGAAGGCTCGTCTTACTAGTAAAGACCAAGGTAAAGGCTGCATTCAGTACACTAGCCTTTTCCACGTCCTGTGTCACCAGGTCCCCCAACTCATTCAGCGATGGGTCTGCATTCTCCCTGGTCTGCCTTTTGTCACCTTTGTACTTAGAAGAAACCTTTCTGGCTGTCTTTGACATCCCTGGCCAGACTGAACTCCATTTCAGCTTTGACTTTCATAGTCAGCTGTGACTGCGTCTCTGCATGCTCAGACAGAGCAAGAATATTTGAAAAGCAGTAATTCTTAATTACCTCATGCACTTTCCTCATGCAAACTGCCAGCCAGATGATTTAGGGAATATACCTCTGTGGCCAAACAGAAAACCCCCACCCACGCACATGCCTGCAGGCACATGCACCACACACGGGAGGAACGCTCTGAAAAGGCAAGCAGAGGCTAGGAGCCCTTGAGGCTCAGGGGAGGATGGTGGAGCAACTGTTCACAGCTGTTGCAAAAGAAATCAAAATCATCTCAATATCAAAGGAAACTGGAGGGTACTTTTTTTTTTTTTTTACAAACAGGCAAACCCTACAACAAACAATTGTACTTTAAGAAATGCAGACCTAGAGCAGGGCAAAATCCATTTTGGGGTTATGCTTACTGTTAAAGCAACATAGCTTGTGTATTTATTAGGGTGGAAGCGAGCCTCGCCAGGCCCAGAAATTTGTTGAAGACCCAGCAGCATCACAAGCAAGAGCAGGAGAAGCGGAACAGATGTATGTCCAGCCACACGGCTGCAGACGCCAAGCTGTCAGGTACACTTCTGCCTGACCTCAGTCCCTGAAGGGAGCACAGCATGGGGAGAGGCCACACTGGAGCAAGTTTATCCTGAAGGACTGCAGTCCCCTGGAGGACCCACGTGTGAGGAGGAATGGGGAGCAGAGACAAACTGTTACGAACTGACCGCAACCGCCCGCCTCTCTGAGGGGGAGGAGGTAGGAGATTTGGGAATGAAGGAATGAAGTTGAGTCCAGGAAAAAGAGAAAGGTGGGGGTAAGGTGTTTTAGTTTTGTCTTTGTTCCTCACCATCCAATTTATTTTAATTGGCAATAAATTAAATTTATTTTCCTCAATTCCAGTTTGTTTTGACCATGATGGTAATTGATAAGTGATTGCTCTGTTTTTATTTTGACCCATAAGCTTTTTCATCTTATTTCCCCCCTCTGTCCTGTTCTATTGAGGAGGGGGAGTGAGAGAGCGGCTGGGTGAGTGCCTAGCTGCTGGCCAAAGAAAGCCCACCACACATGGCTGAAGACATATGCGTTCACACGAGCGAGAGAATGTGAGAACTCACACAAATAAACAATCCATGCAACTCACGGCAGACTAGAAGCAAGATGAGATCCTGCTGTACACAGTGTACAGTCAGGGATTTGCGGCTCAAGACTGAAACCTTTTGCAACAGGAGAATATTAATGGCTCCTCTGTGGTGTTTCCCAACTGTGATACAGCAGCTTCCTTCTTGTTGCACTTGTTTGACTTGTCTTTCTAGATTTTTCAGGATACAAACCTAGACTTTACTGGAGTTTATTAAGTGTTAAGTACTTCAGTCTTGAGTTCACATCACCTAATTTTTCACCTGTGTCTTATATTGAGTTACTACACCATCACAGGGAGTGCTTCAGATGACCAGCAGATACCTACCAAAATGTAAGAATCTTTCATTTCCAGAATGAAGTGGACAAAAGCAGTGGGTGGGTGGGAAAGCCTGTAAGGTAAGCTGTTATTTTACTATTGCTTACCATTTTTATGGCGATGTAATACATTGGTATCACAGAATCACAGGCCGTGATGCCCAGCAGGAGCCAAGGCAGTCAGCACACATGTGGACACGCATCGACGCTCTCCTCAATGATGGCTTTGCATCCAGAGCAGCAGCAGGTCGGGACCACAGAACCACAAAACCACAGAATCACAGAACGGCGGGGTTGGAAGGGACCTCTGGAGATCACCCAGTCCAACCCCCTGCCAGAGCAGGGTCACCCAGAGCAGGTGGCACAGGAACGCGTCCAGGCGGGTTTGGAATGTCTCCACAGACAGAGACTCCACCACCTCTCTGGGCAGCCTGTGCCAGGGCTCTGCCACCCTCACAGGAAAGAGGTTCCTCCTCATGTTGAGATGGAATTTCCCATGTTCCAGTTTGTGCCCGTTGCCCCTCATCCTGTCCCCCGGCACCACTGAGAAGAGTCTGGCCCCATCCTCCTGACACCCGCCCGTTAGCTATTGCTGAGCATTGCTGAGATCCCCTCTCAGCCTGCTCTTCTCCAGCTGAACAGCCCCAGGGCTCTCAGCCTTCCCTCAGCAGGGAGATGCTCCAGTCCCTGATCACCATCGTAGCCTCCGCTGGACTCTCTCCAGCAGTTCCCTGTCCTTCTGGAACTGGGGACCCCAGAACTGGAGACACTGGACTCCAGCTGTGGCCTCCCCAGGGCAGAGCAGAGGGGGAGGACAACCTCCCTCCACCTGCTGGACACTCTCTGCTTGATGTCCCCCAGGAGACCATTGGCCTTCTTGGCCACAAGGGCACACTGCTGGCTCAATATCATATTGCAATTCTCTGTGTTCATAACACCATTGTTACTCAAGCATTTTTAATGATTTCTTGAAAGTCTTTTCAGTTACTGGGAAACCAATGTATGTAAAATTACATAATTTTTTTCCCTAATGGTAGTAAACTAGATAGGAAAAACAGTAAGAGAATATCCTGTTATTACTGTTGACAATTATATCAAGTACTCATACAGCTCTGAAGACACGGGAGGAAACTTTGCTTGTACTATACTTAGATTGCTAGTATGTCCTAAAACATACTGCATTGTTTATATAGACCATGGATAAAAAAAATTCATTTAACATATGATTTAATCATATCAAAAAGTTGCTGCCTGGAGACCTAATTCTACTGGGAGCACATGAAAATTCAAATACCTCCACGCATCAGCTGTAAGAGCCTTTGGAATCAGAGAGGAGATGTTGCCTCTTACAGAGGAAAGCAAAGTGGTTTTTTTTTTTTTCTCTTTTTTTCTCTCTGTTCATAATTTCTCTTCCTCTCTGCCTTTGGAATTATTGCCTCTACTGAAGAGAGAGAGAAAATTCTACTCATTTTAGTGACAGAAGGTAATATCGTAATTTCTATTTCTTATTCTTAGTTGGTTCCTAAGGCAAAACCAAAATATAAGTGTGTTTCCATGGTTTATTTTTCTAATGGGAGCCTGGAACTGCTATTATGCTATACAAGAGGAATCCATCCTACCTACCTTTAGACATTAGCAATGCAGATTTTTATATCTGAGTTACTCACTCACTCACCCGAGAGAAATAGGAACCCCTGGCAACAGCAATTCTTATGTCTAAGGTGGAGAAACATTAATTATACTGAGAGTATACTGGCTTGTTTCTATTGTCTATAGAAAACTTTGGCAACCGTAGCTGCCTATTTTGCTGATAAATATGTTGAAAAATGAATCACAGGGTCTGTCTGTCTACCTATGTCTTCCTATCCTTCTCATCTCCTCATTTTCTCTTTCATCATTGCTAAGGAAAAGAAAAAGACATTTCCAGAAGTCCTGAAAACCCCAAGACTTCAAAATCTTAAGCTATTCTGTGTTTGTTAGTGATATGGTTTGACTGCTTTGTAGGTAGCAAGAGTCTTCCTTCATCTGTGGATGGAAGCCAAAACCCCACTGGACATACAGATATCTCCATGGTTGCCTAAGCAATTTATTTCTCATTATTAGTTTGGATTTTTTGTTACACATACATATATATACATATATTTTCTCATCTCATGCATGTGAATCCTGAAGAGAAAATGTTAATCCTTAGTTCTCTTAGAGTAAAACTACACTCCAGATCCTGTGGGCCACATTATCTCAATCCCAATGGTGTAAATACAGGGAAAAAAAAAAGTACGATTCTATATGTAAAGTATCTTGTGCTTTTTATGTGCCTTTCAAAAATCAGCCAAGTATATTTTGCCTGAAACAGTCCAGGATGTTTCCCAGACAAATAATTCCATTAGCAGATCTGATGAGCTGATGAATTCCCAGGAAATGTCAGGAAGGTGTAGATGCTGGCGACCACTTTTAAGTGGGCAGCTGTTTGTATGCTGAGCATCTTTTTACTACGCAGAGCTTATCTAAAAGGAAAACTCAGAATATGGATTTTATATGATCTGATGAAACAAATGTAAATGCATGAACACCTTTATTAAATTAAACTTTTTTAGCTTTGCATCATACTTTTCCAGGCTTAACAATGTAGGTAGATCATTTCTGCTTGAGTCAAACTGTGAGCTGGAAAGCCACAGGATCTCCATATCACCTGGCTTAGAGCACCAAGAAGTAAATGAATTTTAGCCAATTCCAGGTATCCAAAAATTTGGTCATTGTATACTTACTTCACTATTAATGATACCGTGAATCCTGTCACCCTTGGACATCCATCTTAGAAGGAAAGAAATTGTGTTTCTGTCTTGTGCTTTATTTCTTGTCACTCAATATAAAGTGTTTCTAAGATGACTGTCTGAGTTTTAGATGTCTATAGACATTTAGATGCTGAAGTGAACTGAGAGACATCCAGCCCATCCGAAATGAAATTCTTCTCTTTCATCATAGATGCCGCTCTTACAATAAGGTGACCTGCCCTTTGGAGGTATCCATTTCTTTCCATATAAAATAAACATGTATACGTCTATCTTCTGTTCACCTAATTTAGAGAAGATGAATCCCAGCCTGTGATGGTTCAAATGATCTTTTAGAGGTTCCGCATCTGAGATTTTTTTTATACTGGGGTCACTGTCATATCCAATCCAAGTTTCACCTCGTGTTTTAAACCACATTTTACTTGGAGCTGTAGCTATTTCTGAGACCACAAGTTTGTCCCAAGCTACTAATCCTTTTGTAGTGTGTTTTTTTTTTCCTCTTTTAGGATGGGACCTGTTCAGGAAATGAAGCCAGGAAACCAAACCGTCACTACTCACTTCTTACTTGTGGGGTTTACCTTCCAAGGCGAGATGCAGTTCCTATTTTTCACGGTGATTTCCGTCATGTTCCTGGCCATCTTGATAGGGAACTTTCTAATTGTTGTGATCACAACCATTGACCCTCTCCTACACACGCCCATGTACTACTTCCTAAAGAATCTTGCCTTGACAGAGATCTGCTACAGCCTAAGCATTATCCCCAAGATGCTCACAATTCTGCTGGTGGAGAGAGAAAGGATTTCCTTCACAGCTTGCGCCTTGCAGCTCAGCTGTGTTATTCTTTTTGTCACCTGTGAATGTTTCCTCTTAGGTGTCATGGCTTATGACAGGCAAGCGGCAATATGCCACCCATTGCATTATGCCACCATGATGAACAGGGATCGCTGCCTCAAGATGGTTGTTGGGTCTTGGCTGTCTGGTGTCCCCGTGGCTCTGGGATTCACCGCATGGTTATTTACCCTGCCCTTCTGCGGGAGAAACGTGGTTGATCATTTCTTTTGTGATGTTCCTCCTGTGTTGAAGCTGGTGTGTGCAGACACAGCCTTGTTTGAACTACTGGTTTTTATTGCTATTGTCATAATAGTGATGATTCCCTTTTCTCTGATAGCCATCTCTTACTTTCGCATTATCCGTGCTATTCTTCAGATACCCTCGGCTGTGGGCCGGAGGCAGGCCTTTTCCACCTGTGCAGCTCACCTGGTGGTAGTGACTCTTTTCTACAGCACAGCTGGCATCATTCATCTACGACCCAAGTCCAGCCTCTCATCCAACATGAAGAAAATGGTTTCCCTGTCTTACTCGGTTGTCACCCCCATGCTCAACCCCATCATCTACAGCTTGAGGAATCAGGAAGTCAGGCAAAGCCTGAGGAGATGCGTTGACAAGTGGTTACTTAGGAAGCAGATGGCCGTATTTTCTCTGTCCAGGTGATGGATTCCTTGTAGCCGCACAGAACTAGTGTTTCCCTAGTAAAAAAAAAAATAAATGGAATTTATGAATGAAGTTAAATGCTTTTCAAAAAGATCTGCTGTTAAATCCATAAAGTACCTGGCCATTTTTACTTGGTATATTAGAATAAATTATAGTTGTTGCAACTCTGTCCTTGCAAACAAGTAAAGCTGACACAGTGTAGGAATATTACAAAAGTGGATGATAAAATTCTTATCCTTCCCCCTCATTGTACCTCTATGCCCATAAGTATATAAAGTCTCTGTCTTGGGAAAAAATAACTTTGGTTTCCTCCCCGTCAAAGCAAAAGTAGAGACTGGAATTTCTCCCCCACACCCCAAAAAAGTTAAAAACCAACACCAAAGCTCAATAATGAGTTGAGAAACAAGTTAGTACCTTATGATTGGAGGGGAGGAGCTGTGCCTCCTGGAAGTGTCCTCCCTACTGATGGGACAGATAAGAGTCATAAGATAAGTGTAGACATGGTCTGATTTTTTTCCTCTCAAAACAAAGATTTTTTCCCAAACTAGCTAGTAACTAGCTCGCTTTAAAACAGGAAGGATAAACTGAAACATCGACAGCAAGCTGCAGTAGTTTTGTTTTAATTCATTCCCATGTCAACTAGGCTGAAAAAAAATTTATGGGAGGGGATTGTTTCTTAACTCATTGAACCTGGTACTTTCTGTCTGATCCTTTTTCTGAGTGTTCATTAAAGCGAAATGTGACTTGTGCTTTTATTTTCTCTCTGCTTGTTTTGATTGAACTTCAAGCCCAATTCTGGTCTTGCTTATGTCCGAGCAGCATTTTCTCTTCCAATTGGTGTCATTTATACCTAATTTACATCACTGTCTCTCAGACCAGAAGTAACAAAGGCATTCTATGACAGATACAAAAGGACAATTTTACAATTCCTGGTGTATTGGGTGTACATGGCAAGGTTTTAGCAGTGGGGAACTGCAGCTCCTGGAAAGCCCACACTAGAGCAGGTTTATCCTCAAGGACTGCAGCCCCTAGAGAGGACCCACGCTGGAGCAGAAGAAAAGCGTGAGGAGGAAGGAGCAGCAGAGGCCAACTGTTATGAACTGAACATAAGTAAGACTGACTGTCTTACTGTCGCTTCCTCCGCTGCTGCCATTCCACAGGTCAGTTGGCCCAAGCAGCTCACACTCGCTGCAAGAACAGCTTGTCCACATTTATAGGGCCTGGTTTTTGGAGTTAAACCTGGCTTGGGCGTTCCCTGACTTTGTATGTGCCCAAGCCTTTCAGACAAAAAGACTCTGCCTGACTGTCAGCATTGCTCAACAGTTCTTTGATTTGTGTTTGCTGTGAGGTGTCATTATGGGCAATAATGAGGGTTATTTTCTCCTTTTTGATTTTTTGTTTGTCATTCTTTTACTTTTGAGTGTCACTTTTTAGTACTTGCTATTCCAATTAAGAAGAAGGTAGTCTGACACATCTTTCAGGTACCCAGGGTCACTCTTCTATCTACAACTTTCCTCCCCTCATTGTTTGGGTCAATAACAGCTTGAAGCACACTACCAGAGCAGCATGTACAGTACAATACACCACTACAACATGCCCCCTCTTTAGACTTGAGATATTTAAGTGATTTCTTCAGATTCCTTAAGAGTTCATAGGTCATAAAATGGCCGTGTGACACAAAGTGAAGCAGAGAGTATCATAGAATCACAGAATGGTTAGAGTTGGAAGGGACCTTAAAGATCACATAGATCCACCCCTCTGCCCTGGGCAGGGACACCTCCCACCAGACCAGGTTGCTCCAAGCCCCATCCAACCTGGCCTTGAACACCTCCAGCGATGGGGCCTCAACAACTTCCCTGAGAAACCTCTTCCAGTGCCTCACCACCCTCACAGTGAAAAATTTCTTCCTGATATCTAATCAAAATCTACTCTTTCAGTTTAAAACATCTACCCCTTGTTTTATCACTACATGCCCTTGTAAAATGTCCCTCTCCAGCTTTCTTTTAGGTGCCCTTCAGATAGTGGAAGGCCGCTATAAGGTGTCCTGTGAGCCTTCTCTTCTCCAGGCTGAACAACCTCAACTCTCTCAGCCTGTATTCATAGGAGAGGTGCTCCAGCCCCTCTGATCATCTTCATGGCCTCTCTGGACCCACTCCAACAGGTCCATGTCCTTCTCATGTTGAGGGCCCCAGAGCTGGATGCAGTATTTCGGGTGGAGTCTCACCAGAGCGGAGCAGAGGGGCAGAATCCCCTCCCTCACCCTGCTGCCCATGCGTCTTTTGATGCAGCCCAGGGTGCGGGGGCTTTCTGGGCTGTGAGTGCACA
>VYZM01005834.1:0-25713 GCA_013398915.1 Dromas ardeola
CTGAACAGAAAGTTGGTCCTCTTACCTCAAACCAGCCAGCCACAAAGCTGGAGATAGATGGGAACATTGGATTACCAGAAAAAGGACAAAAAAAGAGACAAATATTGTCAAAGAAGCACAGAAACCACCTGGAGAAATCTTATTTATAAATATCCCATCTGTGATGTTTAGAACTTGATATCTCCCATCACTTCAATATAATAAAGAAGAAATTCTCCTGCCTCTCAGAGAGCTCTGCACAGTTCTCAGCCTGATATACCTGCTGCCTACATTTGTGGTGCTAATCAGGCATGTGTCTTATGTTTATCATTCCCTCTCCTTAGCAACCAGAGTACAGGCAAAGGAAGGAAATCTAATATGCAAATGCTTCATTGAAGATTCCCTAAAAAAGATTAATGCTTAGTAGTATCAACCACATGGAACTAAGGCTAACTCTTAACCTTGCATTTTTCTTTCTGGAAGTGTCACATCCTGAAGTTGTGTTCTTTAGAGGTAATTTGGAGATAATTTTCACGCTAGAAAGGGGCAAGTACTCATCCTCATGCTTTCTGAGAAAAAAGAAAATATAAACCTTTGTAAAGCAAAAACAACTAGGTAAATAAAAATCATGTAGTTTTCACAATCTTTAAATATTTTGGCTCACCTTGTCCTTTTGAGAAGCATACTAGTTTTTAATTCAGAGGGATAGCTAAACTGCTGGTGTCTCTTCTTTCCTTATTTTGGGCTTCAACTAGAATAGTCCCAAGAGGGATGATGATACGTTCATGGAAGAAGATATATGGAGACTGAAAATAAAAAGATCATGTCCAGGACTAAATAAAGCTATTAACAGAATAAAGCCAATAAAATATCTTTTATGATCACTAGGATTACTTTTAAGAATAACATACTTATTACAGTTATCTTGGTGAGAAAGGGTTGGTAGATGGAAGACCTTAAGTTCACCATTACAGCTCTACATTATATTTGGGGTTCCCCGTTCCTCTGTTACTATTCAACTTTTTACTGCCCTTTTTCTATGAACAGTTGCCTGGAGACAATGAGAGAACTGTTTGTTTTGTCCTTTTGTGCCCCACACTTCTCTGTGGGTGACCCTGGAAAAGGGGGGAGAGCAGGGAGGGAGGAGAGAAGAGAGGGGAAAAAAATCACCTCTTAATATATCTTCCAGTATCTCCATATGTTTGCTTAACAATACTAACAATGTGGGTAGCATAAGTACTGTTGAACTACTCTCAAAACTGTCAGAGTACAAGCACATGTGTACAGGCAATTACAGGATAGTAGTTGGCATGCTGCGAATCTGAATTCTACTTGACATTGTAGTAATTTAGTCATGGAACTAAAGCCTAGAGAAACAGATTTGCAGTCAAACTAGGCAGTAATGGCTGATTGATACTAAATAGTTGAGGATCTTCTCCCCCCAAAATAATACCGAAATCCAGCGTGTTGCTAAAGATAAGCTTGTTTTTAAGTGTGGGTTACAAGAAAATCACTGGATAGTAGAGAAGTACAAAGAATATTATGCAGAACAACATCATTTGCTAATAAGGAGAACCATGCACATCTTGAGCGATCCAGTTCATTAGATCCCCTAATCCTTACTTTGCATGGAAAATAATTTGAAGCTATATCCCTTGGCACTTAGGAAATGTAGTGTTTTCTTTTACAAAGCCTTGTTGCAAACAACAGCCCCACCTCTTTTAGACATCTAATCCTGCAAAATGGTTGTGGAAAGCCTCCAAAGGCAGAGCACTCAAGAGCCTCCACCGTGCAGAAGGCTCTGATTCAGAGACACCCTGCAGAAGCACTTCACTTCTCAAATATATTTTGAAGTACCGTATAGCTTTGCTCCTAACACACAAAATCAGGAGAAAAGGCAATGGGAGATCAGCAGCACATCTATAACATGATGGATTCGTAGCCCTACTTTCCTCAGAGAGCAGAAGCACCTGATCTGCAGTTATTGTGGCTAACTTGCTGTCCAAGTAACCAGAGAGAAATACATCTCATTTAATTTTATCTATGTAGTCTAACCTGTCAAATTTTTTAGATGTCTGTCACCCTAGGCGCCTTTCATAGATTCATTTGCCGCGTCACAAATGCCTATGTTAGAGGAAGATGGATGACTCTTTGGAAATGTTATTTTTCCCCATTTGATACAGTGAGTTTAACTAACACTTTGAAATCTAACTTTTAGACACTGAAGTTAGAGCTGATGAATCTGTCTCTAATTAATGGAGAGAGTGCAGAAACTCCAGAGGTTAATTCAACCCATCTATTTTAAATGCCTATTTAGAGGAGAAAAGAAACCATTTTCTCTCCATTAACTATATAGGGAGGCAAGTTAACTTGCTTAACTGGACACTTAGCTTTCGAACAGCAAAAGTTGCTAAGATGAAATATAAACCAAGCGTTCTGATGTCCGTAAGGGGATTTTTTTCAATCCCTTCAAATCCTGGAAAAAACCCTCTTAAAGCTTGTTTATTCAGACTTTACACAGAGGTCATGATTTAGCTCTCCAACAGTGAGATAAATATAATTCAGGCATGCCTGGTGACGCTTTTTGTTTGTTTGTTTGTTTGCTTTTTGTTTGTTTTGGGGGTTTGTTTTTGTTTTTGTTGGGGTTTTTTTTGAGACAAGGGAAAACACTTCCAAGCTAAGTATAACTTTTAACTTACTAGGTCATCTTCAGCTCCAAGATCAATACATAGCTGGAATACAACTGTGAAGGTCAGCTTGGAAAAACCCCACTTACTAACAAATTTCAGTATGGAAAAAAAGGTAACTTACAAATCTCCTATCAAAGGCCAGTACTTCAACCCACCTTCCTCTTAGCAAATCTAATTACTCTATGAGTGATCAGCATCTCTTAGGCTGGAGTGCTAAGTACTGAAGGTACATATTATTTCCTCGTAAATCTCGTTCATACGTAGAATTTAAAAGCGATTTAATTGGCAACACTTGTATTTTTATGTTTTACAGCACTCAGACGTTTCAAAAGGACACTGTCCTATTGCTGTTTTATGTTAAGAAAGCATAGGTCAGGGTTTTTTAAGCATGTAGTAGCCTTAAATGCAAATTAGAGTAAGAGAATATCATTCATCTGCAGGTTAAACTCTTCAGTATAATATAGAAAATCTAATCTTTGAGAAGATGCTCTTAACTTTTTCATAGCACGTGAGCGCTCAAGAATAAAAACAATGTTTCTCTGTTACTTAACTATTTTACATTTTTGGAGAAAACTGACCTGACAATTAAATCCATGGGGGTTAATGGAAAACTACAAAATTAATAGACCCTCAATAACCCTCATAAAGGCTTGAATAAACACACTTGATCCCCTAGATCTGAGAAATTCTTGGATCCCGTATTTGCACCCTGAATTAACAAGACAGAAGACAAGCTTCAAAATATACTATGCATAACATGTTGGTTTTTGTTTTTGTTTTTTTTTATTTAGTAAAGGTATCCAGGGTTTTTTTAAGATTTTTTTAATATTTTCTTGGAAGCTCCATTACACAAATAGAGTATTACAGATATTACAAACAGAAAACACCAAATTGTAGTTGGTCTAAATTTACTGTAATGGCCTGTCAAGTTTTCAGTTTAGAAACATTTGAGAGCTTCAGAATATTCCTTTTTTAATGTGCAGTGAATTCTGAATTTTTGTGCAGATGTTCCATCCAGATGCAGTTTTAATGTCCTCAAGTGCAGTGCAGTTTGTGCATTTTAGAAGTTAAAAGATGCATGAAAACGTATCATCTTCTGTTTGTAAAAAAAAGCCAACAAACCCTGTAGTTAAAACAGGCAGGCATGTTTCCAGAACAGCTATTCCCTAGGGAGACCTAACAGATTTTTCTTCTGGACACAGGGAGCTTATATTATGCTTTTAATGCTAATTGTGTTGATTTAGTGGAAAAGAACTTAGAAAAATAGGTGTTATGTACAGAAAACAGTTATTCTGCTCAAAAAAACCCTGAGTTAACCCTTTTCTCCAATACTCATTCAAAATGCTGTCTATTTGAGCTTGGTCTTAGTGACAACCACCAGCAAAACTACGAGCTGCTGCTATTTTATTCTTGCTGCCAATGATCTCAAGGAACTGCTTCGGCTGCCTGTGACTGCCAGCACACAGGAACATCTTGTACATGGAAACACCTTACAGCTGGGCCGGACAGAGCAAAATACATCAGTTTTTACGGTGGGAAACCACAAGGGATTATTTTAAGCCAGTCGATTGCTTTCCTGAGGAATGATGCAGGAGTGTGCTAAATGTACAAACCCTGTAGTATGTTCATGGTGGAGACTATTAGAAGAAGAAGAAAAAAAATGCCTTTGTGAGTGCATTTTAGAAGAGAGGTTTCTATTGGCTAAAATACTGCCTCAAAACATTTGGGCTCAACTTCTCTGTGATAGCCTTTTGGAAGACATTTTGTTAAGAGAGTTTCCATTAACAGGGCGTAACTAGGTAGATGGTAAGTGGATCTTTTTCTCATTACGGAAAGGAAGAAAACAATATAGAACTTGTTCATGAGAAGGAAAACTCTGTGATAAAGCTTTTGAGCTTCAGTAGGTCTTTGAAAAGTAATGTGTAAGGAAGGAATGATTTCTATTGTCACTATCTTACACAGTGAGTGCAAGAACTTTTAATATGTCATTTAAGCAGGAAGGCAAATCAAATGAAATAAACTTTTTATTATAATACCTCTGCGGCTACCCATCACTCAACTTTTGCTAGCTAAACAGAAGGAAGAAATACTTTATCACAAAACCCAACCCCTAGACCCTGGATGTACAACTGATCACATCCAAGCAGAATGCGAGATCTGATATGACGTCAATTTGAAGTGAATTCTTTACAAGCACAAATTACTGCTACTAGGTCAGCCGAGCAGCTCAGGTTCATGTTAAAGCACACCACGCTGTCTGGATTTCTCTTCCATCTAGAGACCTCATCTCCTGCCAGTCTGCACACAGCACGTTCTTTCTCAGGTAAAGAAAGGTAACTATTGCATCTGGCTGTGAATGTTAAGCTTAGTGTATCAGAAACCTCTTCAGATTATCTGCTTGTAGTAAAGGCAATGATTTTCCCCTAGGCTGTATTTATCACCTACTTGTGTTGTATGAAAAAAAAAAAAAATTAAAATCCACAGCAAAAAAAATGTTGATGCTACTATAGATTATTCTTTGCCATGGCAGCAAGAAGATCTTACAGAAGCATCCAGAATTATCAATGACAAACACTAAGAATTCTGAATAAATATTTCATGTTCTGCTTCATTTTAGTGATCTGTATTCCAAAAGAACTACATTATTTCCTACCAAGTACATTTATCTGTTTGTGTGCATTAAAAAGCACTTCTTCCTGTGTTAACTTTTTTCACGTGACAGAAATTAGATCCTAATTTGTATCCTAACTCAGGATATGAGTGCTTAGCGCCTCTGAATGCTGGGTCATTTGTCTTAATTTCCCTTGGACACTGTTTCCTGAGAGCATCCTCTTAAGTACTTCCTACTTGGATGCTTTTGAGAGTAGAATAGAGAATGGATGCTATTTCCAATGCTATAAAACATCCCTAGAGGGAAATGAGATGTACCCTGTACCCACTGAGCGTATTTTGATGTTTGTAACAGGCAGCAGGTTAACCGTGCAGCATCAGGTGAAGGAGCTATCTGAGACATATGCGATCAAAAATAATTCAACTGATGTGACTGGAGATTTTCTGTCAAAATACTTTGAGAATTAGTAGCAGTAGTAGTCATACTAAAAAGAGTTCACAGCAAAATATAACTGGAAATCTGGATGTATGGAGGGAAACAAAATTAAAAAATTGAGGACAGAGCAACTTATTGCTAAATAATTCTCATCCAAAACCCATCGGCTTCCACTTGATGCTATTCGTACTGCTTCACTATGTTCAGGTAACTTTGAATATCTTCAAGCTGTGGAGGGCACTGAACATACACGGGCAAATTCCCTACATCTTAAATGAGTTCTCCAGCTGCCGGGCAATTATACAAATGGTGGAGAATCACATTCCCCAGACTGTTTTTGTTTTGGGGGGGAGTGTTTTAAAAAAAAAAAGCTCTTCATTTCTCTGAAGGAATAAGTGCAGAAACCGCACATATTACAGTGGTTTTAAAAAGCAGCACTTCAGAAAATTAGGTATTTGTGTGCATAGATGCTGCAAAACATCCAGGAAGGAAAAGACTTGGGGAAAGGCTACTTGGAAACAGTATCTCAGTAAAAATTTCCAGGATTCTCTTTTGTCCTGGATTTCTCATGAGAATGTAAGCTTACCCTGTTATTGCCTTTCAAGCTCTGACCCTGTTGCATGACGCAGCACACGTGGCCCCACTTTTGCACCCTTTCTTTGAGAAAAACATGTTACTCGTCCTTCCAAGCAGTACAGAGTTAAAAGAAATAAAAAATAAATAAATTAAAACTTCTACCCAATCAGATCTTCGAACAAAGAATATCCTGGTTACTTTTGGGACTGCAACGTGTAAGCTATTTGTGGATTTGTCGGTGTACCTGGCACAGAACACTTATGCTCTTCAAGATGCATAAACAGTGACAAGCACATCTTAATAGGGAAGTAGGATGGCTAAATGAGACTATATGGAATAACTAGGTATCAAATATATGGCCCTTGCAAGACAGATCATGATTACCCTTCCAAAAAGTTAAAGGAGAAACTGGACAAGATAAGAATATAGAAGAGAAAGCAAATTATTTTTTACATCATTTTTTGTCTCAGAGAACACTGAGGACATACCAGCCTTTTCAAGCAAAGATAAGGAGCTTTTGACAATTCAGATATCGTAAGAGGAATGGATGGAACAAATCAATAAATAAGCGATCAATGTATTCCAAGAATGAAATGCTGTTTATTCAAGGGTCCCAAAGCAATTTAAGACTAATCAAAAACAAAAAAGAATCCACAATTATCAGTCTCACATTGAAACCAGCATGTATACTGAACCATGCAGGAGAGCTGCCATCTTCATGTAACTACTGAGGGAAACCAAGGAAGAATTCAAACAGCTCCACACACGTATTACTGCAGTAATAAATACACTAACTGAGGTACCAACTAAAAATAAAAGTGTTAAATATTTGGATTAAAGTTAGAAGCCTTAATGCCTTGTACATCTCCTTAACTATTAGAATTCTTTTGGCATGTTAATAAATAGCAGATAAGAGAGAACTGGTTGATACAATTTTTCTGGACTTTCAAAGAGCCTTTGAGAATGCCTTCCACAAAAGGCTGCTAGAGAAACTAAGTAATCACAGGGTGAGAAGTAAAGCGTTGTCATTGATTAGAAAACAACTACAAAAAGCAGAATACACAAGCAAAATACATTTGTTAATGGTCACTGCTCCATGTGGCTAAAGGTTAACAGCAGGGTGCCCCAGGTTTTTTACTTGGGATAGGAGTATTTAATCTATTTATTAATCATCTGGAAATGGGACTAACAATAAGATGGAAATGTTTACAAGTGACACAACAAGTCTTGGATTAATCAAGGCCAAAGCAGGCCAAGGAGCTTCTGGGTCGCTTAAAAGAGCTCAGTGAAAGGGGAAACAATGGCAGATGGAATCCAGCACTGCCAAGCCTAATAGATGCACGCTGGAAAGAACCATATGAAATACTTCGTCTAGAACTAAAAACTCAGTATGACCACTGAAGGGGAGGAAAAACCCTCTTGATATGCACGCATCAGTGAAAACACTCCTCTGGGACAAACCGCAATGTAAAACAAAGACAGCGTTGAGAAAGAGATGACAAGGAAAGAGTACTGATACAGAGATTTTGAAGGCTAAGATTTTTTATTTAGGGGAGAAGCCTGACATAGCTAAAGGAAGAGACTAAAAAGACTTAATGAATAAGTAAAAGTAAAGCACAAATGAAGTAAATTATATAATTACTTATATCTCTTCTTGAGACAAACTAAGAATTCAGCAAACCTGAAAATTGCATATTTAAAAAAGAGGAATATTTTTTATTTTTTGTTTAAACCAAACAGATGGAACTCCATGTCTGATGTTACCAAGCCCAAAGGTAACACCATTTTAACGAAGGACTTTGATTTTTCTGTGGATTTATACATGAAAGTTCTTCATAGTAAAGTGCTCTGTTTTGTACAGCAGTCTGGAATCAAACCAACGCAAAAAATAAATGAAAAGTCAAGCTACCTCTGCAGTTACCCTCTACTGTTTCGCTGGCACACAGCTTATTCTCATCTCAACTTCTATACACCATAAACTGCACTTTTCAGTTGCAAGTCTGCTGTCATGGATACCCATCTTTCATTTCCCCTTTCAGAAAACTGTCCTTAGTACAGCATATTACTATATCAAAGATATAGTCCACAGTCAAACGTATCGGGGGGTTAATTTGGTAGGCAGCTTGAGGAGGGGGAAAGGGAAAAAGCTAGGTAGTGGTGAACAACAAAGGGAAAATAATAACTATGTTCTAAAAGTTATTTTAAATTTTCATTTTTGCCGATGGTGGGCATGAATTGGAGATGTGGTTAGCACAACCCTGGCTGCATCATAGCAAAGCAGCTGTTTACCAATGTCCTTTAGAGTCTTAATGTAGGTAAACAGTGACATGTGAAACTCTGTGAGAAACTGCTAATAGCGAAAGGTTAACGCATGAGGACTTGTTACATGAGTTCTTATTGCCAAGAATCATAGGTAAAAGCCTACACTGTAATGTGTCGCAGCTGCAGAGAAACTCTTGTATTACAGCAGATGTGCAGATGTTCTTCTCATTTGTGTGTACAATACACAAACAAAATCCTTCTGTGTCATGCAAGAAACTGCACTTAAATGCCTTTGTCGGTCAGTAGCCATTAATACAGCCCAAAACCTGTATCTGCAAAGGGCATAAAAGAAGCAAATCCTTCCACTAGTATTTCCGTATATTCAAAATTTTTTTTTTTGTGCATTTGATTACTAGTTTGGTTATACCACTTCAATATAATTTACATAAATATAATACTTTCCTGCTATCCTAGTCTCCACTTTCATCCAACAATTTGCCACTAGAAATCAGAAAATAAATCCTACAGAAGCTATACAAAAAATTCAGTAAGAACGATAGGAACAGAAATCCTATCTTACTTATTACAAAGAACCAAGAGAACTAATGCATGACACATAGCAAGAACCAAATTTTTATTAAAATTTGGTGGTTTTGCCATACATTTAGAGGAAATTAGGATTTTAAATGCCATTCTAAGTGTATTTGAAAATGAAATTTATCTCCAACAATAAGACAACCCTTCATGTATGAAATTATATTAATAGAAAAAGTATATGGGGAAGTGCTATCTTGAATCATAAGCATAATAAATTGACTACCACCTAATATGAGTTAAGAAACTTTGCAAACTAGCAAACGATTTTCTGTCTGGTATAGCATTCATTTTAGTCCCAAGCTTATTCCCAGAGATAGGACATGACACCAAGCAGACCACTGAGCAGTGTAGTATGTCAGTTCCTATATTCTGCTTACCAAAAATAGACTCCCTTCAGTTTTCTGATTTTTCAGTATTGGCTCCTTCAGGCTTCAGGATAAAGCAACTCAAGTACAATCTGAGATACATCCAATTGAAGCCTTATAGAGATATGTTGTCTATCATCTACTCTTATGATGACCTAAGTTAAACATCTGCAATTTTGGCTGCCTGCCACTCTGACTGCTTTTCCCGCTGGCAGGGCAATGTCCTGCCTCTGCTGGTTGGTCTCACTTGCAGTTCCTGGTCAGCTCAGTAGCATCTGGTTGTGAAGTAAGTGCTGATCACCTGCAGGTCTCCCACTGATGTTTCAGTCAACCACACACATTGATACTATTTCAGCCAATGATTTCTTTATCCATTTTTGTTAGGCCACTAAACCACTCTTACTGCCTCTTTTTAGTCTCACTGGGGTTTTGAGTTGGGGAAAAGGTAAGAAAGCTTCCTGGCGGTTACCAAAGGCCAAAAGCATGAAGCCCCACAGATCTTCAGGAACATTGCTACTATTGGAACAGGATTGATCATGACCTCTAGAACTAATTTTCTTCCCAGAAGTGCAGTAAACTTACCAAAGAACAGCGCAATACATGGCATGAATTTTCAGGGTTCACAAGCAATGACCATCTGTAATTACTGCCTGCAATGCAATAAAAATTCCTAAATAGTAAGAATTGGAAAGTCAGTAGTCCCCCATACTAACAACAAATATTCTATCTGCAAGGCAACATTCTCCTAGTGTTATATTTTCTACAGAACTACACAGTACTTTTTAATCTTTCAACTAAAAAAGCTTTACTCTGTGAATAAAAATAATATCAATCCATATGATAGATACAGTTGTGTCCTCAATCCTGAAAAATCAAAAGAAAATGAAGTCTTCACAGGTATACAAAAAATGAAATAACTAAAAAAGTAAATCAGTTACTCAGGCTTTCCTGTGTATCTCATTGTCAGTTCAGTGGTTACCTAAAATCCAGACTGAACACTGCCCCATAATCTTTTTTTCTTCTAGTAGGAAACAAAAAAATAAGTTAGAAGATAGGGAGGCAGTATTTTATGAAGGAAGGACAGACTTACTCCTTTCCTGCTGATTTCCTTCCCTCCCCACAGAAATGTTTCATTTTCAGGGTTGCTTAGATATTTCTGCACCATTCTGAAACTAAAAACTCAAGAGTTGCCATAAAGAGGCCCTGAAAGGTCTGAGATCTGTTCAGCCTTATGCACTGGGAGGGTGCTGGGAATTCCACGGTGAGGACAGAGGCAGCCCAGAGCCCAAAATGCAGCAGAGCTGCAGTGGTTCTGCTGCACAGAGCCTTGGCAGCTGCAGGGAAGGCACAGAGCAAAAAATCTGCACCCTGCAGTGCATCGCCTCCATAGGTGTGCCAGCAGAAGGTGGAGGGAAAAAGATGACAAAAAAAAAAAAGGAATAAAAAAGAATAATAGATGGTCACTAGCACCATGATTATATACAGCCAGGTGCAGTGAATCATTTCAGAGTTTTTGCTTAGGGCCTTGAGCTGCAGTCCTGAAGAAATTGCTGAGATACTTTGGGAATTATCTCCAGGGGAGGGTTGAAATTCAGTCTCTTTAGCTAAGTCTATCTGAATACTAAAAAGAACTGTGGCTCTGTAGAAACCATCTGTAGACTGAAACAATGCTGAGAGCCTGGCATTCACATTATATATGTTTCATAGATTTTACTTCAGACTAACCCTAGTCCTATAATCCTATTCAATAATGGGATGGCCTACATGGCATCAGGTTTGCTGGCACCAGATGGGATTCACGTTTCTGAAAGGGGGAAGAGGGTCTTTGCTCACAAGCTGGCGGGGCTCGTTGACCAAGTTTTGAACTAGGCTCAAAGGGGGAGGGGGGCAATATCAGGCTTGCCCATGACAAGCAGTAGGATGACACACCAAGGTTAGAGGGATGGGGTGCTAGTGAGGGCCCACAGCCTGGTGCTCTGGGACATGCAGGCTACACTGCAGCACACTCAAAGTCTTCCAGAGATAAGCCAGGGATCCTGAGGTAATGGGAGCCAAGAGAGAAACACCAGTGAAATACCCCAAAGGAATTAAGGGGTGTTCTCCTAAGAAGGTGACACGGCTAACAGCCCAGCTGAAGTGCCTCTACACCAATGCACGCAGCATGGGCAACAAACAGGAGGAGTTGGAAGCCACCATGCTGCTAGGAAGCTGAGACCTAGTTGCCGTTACTGAAACTTGGTGGGATGAATCCCATGACTGGCGTGTGGCTATCGATGGCTACAGGCTGTTCAGAAGGGATAGGCAAGGAAAGAGGAGTGAAGGAGCTGCCCCTTACATCAAGAAATGGATAGAGTGTGAAGAACTGTCTCTGAAGCATAGCCATGAGCAGGTTGAAAGCTTATGGGTAAGAATTAGAGACTGAGGCAACAAAGGGAGCCTTGTGGTTGGTGTCTACTACAGGCCACCCAATCAAGGGGAGCCTATTGACAAACTCCTCTTACTCCAGCTACAGGAGACATCATCTTCACAGGCTCTAGTCCTGCTTCAACTTCACCCTGACATCTGCTGGAAAAGTAGCACAATGAGCACAGCAATCCAGGGGACTGATGGAGTGCATTGAGGATAACTTCTTAAGCCAGGTAATAGACAGCCCTACCAGAGGGGAGGTGATACTGGACCTGATGGTCACCCACTCAAGTGAGCAAATTGTTGACATCAATACTGGAGGTAGCCTGGGCTGCAGTGATCATACATTGGTGGAGTTCGCATTCCTGGGGAGTATGGGTCAGTTGAGGAGTAGAGTCAGGATTCTGAATTTTAGGAAAGCAAAATTCCAGCTCTTCGGGGAGTTAGTCAATAGAACCCCTGGGAAACTGCCCTCCGGGACAAGGTATCAGAACAGAACTGGTAGATATTTAAGGACGCTTTCCATAGAGCTCGAGAGCTCTCAATCCCCAAGTGTAAGAAATCAGGAAAGAAAAGCAAGAGAGCGGCATGGCTGAGTCAAGACCTGCTGGTAAACTAAAGGGCAAGAAGGAAATGCACAGGCAGTGGAAGCAGGGACAGGTATACTGGGAAGAGTATGGGCATGCTGCCCAGTTGTGCAGAGATGGAGTCAGGAAGCTCAAGGCGCAGCTGGAGCTCAACCTGGCAAAGGATGCAAAGAATAAGGAGGGCTTGTACAGGTATGTCATCCAGGAAAGGAAGGTCAAGAAATCCAACCATATCCTGGGCTGCATCAAAAGAATCGCAGCCAGCAGGTCGAGGGAGGTGACTCTGCCCCTCCACTCTGCTGTGGTGAGACTCCACCTGGAGTACTGCATCCAGCTCTGGGGCCCTCATCACAAGAAAGACCTGGACCTTATGGAGCGGGTCCAGAGGAAGGCCACAAAAAATAATCAGAAGGATGGAACACCTCTCCTATGAAGACAGGCTGAGATAGTTGGGGTTATTCAGCCTGGAGAAGAGAAGGCTCCATGGAGACCTTATTGCAGCCTTTCAGTACTTAAAGGGGGTTTATCGGAAAGATGAGGACAAAGTTTTTAGCAGGGCTTGTTGTGATAGGAAAAAGGGTAAAGGTTTTAAACTAAAAGAGGAAAAGAGGGTAGGTTTAGACTAGATATAAGGAAGAACTTTTTACAATGAGCGTGGTGAAACACTGGCATGGATTTCCCAGAGAGGGGGTAGATGCCCCCCCCGCCTCTGGAAACGTTCAAGGTCAGGTTGGACTGGGCTCTGAGCAACCTGATCTAGTTGAAGATGTCCCTGCTTACTGCAGGGGGGTTGGACTAGATGACCTTTAAAGGTCCCTTCCAACCCAACACATTCTATGATTCCATGATTCTGTAGACTGCACGTCCCTTCGTGCCTGCAACTCATTAGATGCACTCCTGGGGCACTTCTTTACTTTCAGGAGAAAGCAATCCAGTTTGTGCGCTCCCAGACTGCTCTGTGATGTGAATCAAGATGCAGTAAGAGTGGGAGTGGGAGTGAGCAGGAGATTTGTTTTAAAAGCACACCCCTGACCTGAACTAAAATGCTACTGGAGACACAGGCTCAGGACAGCTGCCTGTACACAGATCAAGCACTTGAGATTTGTGAGCTGCGTGCCCAACTGTGTACAGGCTCTGTAAGAAATAAATAGTTGTGTTTTAACTCTATTAAGACACAAAGTGAAGAAAAGAATTTGAAGCAGGACCAGCCCTTTGAGGAACACAACAGTTACACCTGGTCATGTACTGCAAGTTATGGGGCCCCTGCATTGCAGAATTACTGTAATATTTGACTTCCCCAATAGTACCATTACTTGCAGGGAAAAAAAAAAAACCCACTTGGTTTTTTGCTTCTCTTTCAAACATGTAACCAAATGATTTTAAACCTCTCTTTATTGATGTATACTTCAATTTCCATTTTCCATCCTGTACACAGCACCACAAATTTAGAGTAACCCAAAAAAAAGCTTATTGATGTTCACAGATCTCTTATTCCTCCCTGTGAGCCTGCTGATCTTCCCTGCCAGTCATGATTTTGGTAAAATTCTGAGAAGTAAATATTTCCTGCAAACTGCAAAACATATAATCTCCTCCTCTTGCAGATCTAAACAACTATAAAAGGAGAAAAGATCTCTTCCAACCCAAATACCGGCTCTTTTCAAATCAAGCCTATATTAAAAACTATGAGGAAAAAAAATACTATAAATATTTCCGTTCGTACCAAAATTTAAGGAAGAGTATTTCTCCAGTGATCGAAAAGAAACAGCCACAGATATACAGGAAACTGCAAAAAATGTTTAAATAAATGGAAGTAACTTAAATTCATGCTTATGCTGCACAAGCTAATCGAGAAAAAATATAAAACTCAGATGATACAACAGTAACAAAAACCTGATCTCCCAGATCAGCAATCAAAAGATCCTGGTCTTAAAAAACCCCACATAAACATACAAAAATTCTTGTTATCTAATGTGTAAATAAAGAAGCACAAATAAAAACAATGTAAAATATCCCAGTTGAGCAAATAGGACATTAAAGATAACTTCTTCCATGATCTATTAATATTACGCAGCAGAGATACATTGAGTTTTAAGTGCTTTTGTTCCCACCAGCGATCCAAATTTCAGTCCAAACACATGGATATTCTCCACAAAGTAGTTGCAAAAACCAATGTAAAACATGGTTAGCATGCATCCTGGCTATCACATCGGCAATTGATGCTTGTGTATTCCACATTTACTGTTGGGCCTTTCTGAACACTTGACGAAAGAAAAAAAATACTCTAAATAATTTACATTTCCAGATCAATCAGAAAACAAACACATCGCTGACTGAAAAAAAAGGAAAAGACCATTTAGAAACAATTGTTACATTTTTCTTTACTTCCCAAACTACTTCTTAATTTTAAAGAATCCAAGTCATTTCAAAGGTTTCCATAGGACTCCACTTCAGGACTGTCCTGGCTTTTCCAAGATACTTGATCATGCTTCAGTAATTTCCTTGTTGCACCTCTTGTAAGACATATACATATACATATACCTCACACATATACATACACATATGTGTGTATAATACCTGTAATTTTTATTTAAGATGAGTCATTGTTAAAATTACTACCTTTTTTGTGAGTGTTGAAATGTACCACAGAGCAGAACTTCCATTACCTGATCAATTCTTCGACTTATGCTTAAATTCTAACTGTTTTTATACCAGCGTAAATACAGAGTGTCTTTACAGCAATCAAAGCAGCTTCTCTGGATTTAAGCTAGCAATACTACTGATCAACATTTCTCCTTTTAAACCTAGCAGATGACCTACAATCTGGGCTGGAAAAGGCAAATTAATTCTGCTTTGTTTTGTTCAAGGTTTACCCCTCCTTGATAGCCGAACAAGTTAAGCTCATAATATTTTTCTACAGTGTGTCTGAAAAATCAATAGAATAAGAGAATGGGATCAAGACCAAGTACAACAACAAAGAAAAGGAAAAAAAAACATTAATCTGACAACAACAACAAATTAGTAACGTCAGTGAAAGACAAGGATATGAGCATTTAAGGCACTCTGCATATTGCTTTTTGTAACAAGGTTTGTAAAGCAAATAAGTCTGTGTCAAATCTGTCCCTTTGATTTCATATATTTGAGTTTTATAGTCTATCATGTGTGTCCTGCTCTCAAAACAGTATTACATTTAAGTAAAGCCATTGATTTCAATGGAGTTAGTCCTGGTTTATGTCATTGTAGATTCCTAACTAAAGAAAATTGGTCTATATTTACAAATGAAAATAAAACAATATTTTAAATTCATATCTGTCATACAGAGATTAGCTTGCAGTACATGTACCCAGGTCACATCCCAGGAATCAATCTCAGCCGATAAATTTTGAAAAGCTAATGACTTAATTTCGTTAATAGAGCGAGGTTGCAAAAAACATATATTTATAAGATTTGGATTTAACATTTATAAGATTTAAATAGAGACAAAAGAAACCATAATGCACTTCTAACTGAATTGGGATATAAAACAGCAAGCCTCATTTCCTGAACTCCAGTGATACACTATATCTTGTTAGCTAAACTTACCTTATAATAGGGGTCATTACCCCAAGGATTGTTAGAACAGAAAGCATAGAAGAAAAAAATAAAAATAAATGAATTCTGCTTTTAAGATAATTTGGTCAATATTTCAAATGTACCTTGTTCAGAAACTCCTACTTCTTCGTAACGCTTTTCCAAGTTCTGGCAGGTTCTGTGTAGAAATATTTACAGGAAGACTTTAACTCCACCACAGAATGGGACTAGAAATGAACATCTCTCATCTCTCAATGCATGAAGAATTTTAAAAGCCATCCCACGGGACCTTGGCTGCGTTTTTGTTTTGCTTCCTTTTTTTTAAGTGCAGAACCTCAAGCCAGTGGAATCTAATTCCCATATATCCTCAGCCCTGGCCCTGCTCCAGCTGTGCAGCTGAACAGGCAGAGCCTCCACGTTCCTGGCAGCACGTGCTGGGGCATCCCATATTTCTTCCCTTCTACAAAAACTTCCTTATTATCTAAACTGCCCAGTCTCACTTTAAAGACCTGTACCACAATATTAACAGCTTGAACATAGTCTGAAAGGAAAAACATGAGAGGATGGTTTTGTACTTGCAGGGATATAAAATTTGCAGAATTCCAAAATAGATGCATTTGGAAAACTTAATAATAAAAAGCTCCATGAATTAGGCTCTGACACTGATTGCACTATGTCCCTGACTTTAACATGGCTGGAATCAGTACAGTCACATCCCACTGGAAAACCACCAGAAACTTCCTTAGGGAATTGACTAATGATAAGTATTCTAAATAGATATAATGGTAATAATTCTCTTGAAAATTTCCAGAGGTTTTAGTCGTTGCTAAAGTGTAGATTTTGGATTATTTGTAGCTGGTTTTAATAAAAAAGATTATGACTTACACACGTAATTTTATTTTTATCATTTTGAAACTCAAGGACACAGCTTTCTCATATTTTAAAAGAATTAATTTTAAAGTGAGATGTGCAATACCAGCTTTCAACATGAAGTGATCTTCTTTTAAAAGTCAGCTGTAAGTCTTTGAGAATTTTTATTTGCAACTGTGAATAAATAAAACCTTATTATTATCCTAAAGCTCCTCTATACAGAAATCCAGCTTCAATAAATAACATATATGAAGGCAATGTTAAAGAGTACTCATGGCAAATTTGCATGTAATTTCTGTAAGTACATTTTTAAAAAATATATACTTGCATTATTTATCCCACAATACAAATAGCCTAAAAAAAAAAAAATTTATTGTATATTTGCTTTTTTTTTGTCCTTCTACAAGCTGGGCTTTATTTTGGAGAACGTCTATTTTTCCATCCAGTGTGCATGTATACAAATACAAAAATTTGTCTCAGCAGAGATCATTTTAGTACATTGGTAAATGTAACTTTAGCTCTAACAATAATAAAGATACCCCTCTAAATGATGAAGTTATATTAATAAAACATATATATATATGTTTTCTTGAATCATGTGCGTAATAAATCAATTATCACCTAATATGAGTTAAGAATAAACTTTCCATACTAGCAAAAGATTTTCTGTCTGGTATACTGTTCCTCATGAAGAATACATGTACATAAATAAATGTTCATATTTAGTGTCTTATATTTAGTTGTCTCTTACTACATACAGAAGTCTGCAAAATATGTAATTAACTTTTAATACATATTTTAAAGCATTTAAGGGTTGCTCAAATTCTTCCTTAAATCCAAGTATTTATCTAAATGAATACATCCCATACAAAATTAGTTTTTTTGAGTAGAACCTGTGAGTGTAACCCCTGAAATACGGAGAGCAAACTAACCAATGTAGAGCAGCGATCAGCAAAACATCAATCAAGAAACTCTGGAAACTATCTTATTCTCCTAAAAGAATGAATAAAATGAGAAAAAAGTGATTTTTCTAAATATCACAGACAATCTATCTTTTCCCCTTCCCTTTAATAGAAAATGTCCTCTGGTCCTTAATTACTAATACCTTTAAAATGTAATAAAAATACTGCATTATGATGTTTTACAGAGATGAGGTGTGTTGACAGGCCCAAGATACCATTTACATAAGCATTCAGCATCTAATCTGACATGCAGAGGATCAGCAAGAATTAAGCATGCATTTTAAAAGCATTCTAGATATTATATTTTCTCCCTGGAAAATATCTCATGAAAACTACAGTATATTGTGCACTCTAAAATATAAAATTAATATAATTACTTTTTTTTCTTTTTCAGATTTTATAATGGATAGATAAATTTGAAAATATAATTCCTTGACTAAGGAACTTGCCTAAATTGTAACATTAAAAAAAAATCGTAAGAATGCCACTGTCTTATCCCAAAAGAGAAAATTTGGACCTTTTTTTTTATTTGTAATCTCTCAGGTACAGTTTCCCCCTAATTCCACTGAAATAATTTAAAACATCCATAGTGACACTGCTGCAGAATTTCTAAAAGCCTGGACACAAACATACTGTTTATTGATAACTTCCATGCTGATCATCTTTGCTATTTTTTTTAATCAGCAAGCTGTCTTTTAATGATGAAATTTCTGAATGATCTCTCAACATCAATCTACATGGAAGGTGAACATTCCCAACAGGATCTCCAAGACACTTCAAGATATTCATATACAACAGCTGGAAGTTTATCAGTTGAACATTTATCATCACCATTCATTCCAACAGTTTGTTTGCATTCAACCAGGTCCTACCAGGTTCTCCCATAAAGGTTTTAGGACACTCTAATTTCAAACACAGCTCTTGAGCCATGTCTATCAGTTTGGATGAAAGACATGAGGTGAAGGGTGGGTGAATATCAAGCGTTGATCAACTTCACTTCAAAGCTGCTTACATCATGCCCTGTTCTCTTTGTCATGGACTGGGAGCTCTCTGGATATAGCTCTTCAACCTGAATGTTCTAAAGGAGAAACCGACCTCTTTCATATATCTGCCCTGTTTTCAGACAAGGTCAGAACACAAATCAAAAAAAAATAATTTTGTCTTTATTTTTTTAACATATCTTCAAATTAATAAAATCTCTCTGCAAGCCAGAATATTTCCTTAGTGTCTCACTAAATTTGTATTCATGTAATTGATTGATGCTGTAAAGTAAACCAAACTATCACACACTCTCACTTAGCAATGTTTGCTCTACAGTTCTGACAAGAGAAAAGTACAGTGAAAAATACACAGAAAAGTAGAGTATGGTTATTTTAGTGAAGTGGCATAAACGTCTAAGAATATGTGCAGCTTGAGTGAGAGAGATTGGGTAGGCTTGGGAGTTCCCACTCATTTGGTCTAAGGGAAGAAAATGAAACCCAGCGTAAATGCATAGGAATTCTCACACACATTGACCTCATCACCCAAAAAAAAAACCAACCACCTTCCTTGCAAAGACAGAAAGGAGAATAAGAAAGAATCTGTAGCAGATTTACCTGCAAAAAACTGCTATTGAGAAGATGACCTACAATTGCTATTGTATGGTTTCTTATTAGAAATAACAACTGGAAAAGTAATACGTAAGAGCCCTTGGCCTCCCCTCTCTCAAAAAAGTGATAAAAATATAGTTATCACTTTACAAGTCCCTTTCTTATTCTCTTCCCTAAGAAGCAGATTGCATAGCGACAGAATATAGTTATCAGAGAAGTGAAAGAGGCTTGCGATTTCACCAGGCTGGTGTGGGACAGCACAAGTAACATGACTTTACAAACTTTCTCACAGTTAAATTTTGCATACGAACACAATTTCATCCAAACATATTTTTTATACCAAAATCAGTTTGTTAGTGTACATCTAATATGATTTCAGAGGTCCACAGTGGAGGCGTTTGTATCCGAGATAAAACAACAGTATGTGCTCTTTAGATACAATGAACAGAAAAGAGGTACTTCAGGGCATAATCCATCTGACCTATTTTAGATGTGTACTTTATTGTGAACCAGCTCAGACTCTAGAACTACCCATGTATCTCCATTGACTACAAAGACAGTCCGAACTTCTGTATTTGATGTGGACATCCATACTGAACATCTAGTTTTTTTTGTGAGATTAAGTATTTAATTTTTCTATCTTCTGGAGTGTTATGAGTGATACTTATCAAAAAGTAATATTTAAGAATTCAGCTTAGTTATTTTTTCCCTTTTAGGCAATTCATAGTTCCAAATACATTATGGATCTTAATGCAAGACTGAAGTGATAAATTACTAAGTATAGACCAAATGATTTTTAGGCAGGATAAGTGATAGAATTATAATTTGCATTTTGATTATTTTTCCTAGAAGAACATGAAATGAAGGAGCAAGACTGTTGCATTCTTCGCAAGGTGCATGTGAAGTGTGCTGCTTGATGCAAAAGGGACCAGAGAAAAAAAGTAAAGCTGAGGGCAGAGCCATGTGGTCCATAGCCATGAGGTTGCTAATACCGTGAAGTGTTAAATGGTGTCTGCTGAACTGGGGTGGAATCCGCTTCAGCTAGCCATCTGCAATCCTTTTTTTTTCCTAAATCAGGAATGAAGTACCCATCAACATTATCAATGGGATGAATATCCAGATGATCAACTAGACATAAACTTTTAAAAAGTTAGGCAGGGGGAACTCACTTCTGGAACAAACACGCTGGGACTTTGCTCTTTTAGGAGTGAAGAGATCTGATCCTGATCCAACAAAGCATTTAAGCAATTGAATGAGTATAAACATGTGCTTAGTCTTCCCTGAGTGCAGTGCCATTCATCTAGCTCAAAATAGCAGACTGAAGCAGTTTGCTGAATCAGGATCTTAGACCAAAATACAAAGTCCGTTAGTACATAATCGGTGTTGCTCCTTATATTAATATACTAGTGCATTATTACAAGAATAGTTATACTAAATTCATCCACATATTTGTCTTAAACTAGTTTTGAAAAATAATGCAACTTCTATTTTTTTTCAATTAACTAAACAAATAGTATGTGCAAACATCAATTTATAAAGTCACATTAGTTCCACAGCATTTTAAACAAAACTTTTAAAAATATATACATTTAAGTTTCATGGCTTTTTAAATACAGCATATCATTCATTTTAAAAAGAGCTTTAAAATAAATATTTAAATTTCAACACATTCTGAAAAGGCATCAGTTCAGTAATTAATTTTTTTTGTTTCCCATTTGTATTAAATGTTGACCATCAATGCAGCTCTCTGAAGGTTTAATTTGTAAGAGTTTCTTCTGATTAGCTTAGGTATCACTCTTGCATATAATATAAATATTGTGTGATTAAGATGTGCAATTGAAATGTCTAACTTTGTGGCAGATGCTGGTCTTTGTGACCTTTTGTAACAGAAGGGTTCTTTTATCACATGAGCTTTTGGTTTCGTATTTCTCATCTGCTCTTTTCTGCCAGCGTAACTGAGAGTTTAAATCAAAACCTAATTAGACTACATATGCTGTTTAGGAAAAAGTTCTTGGGAAAGTCATGATTCATATAAGCTTTGATATTTCCAGATAAATGAGAACAAATGTGATTTTAATTGTTTTAAATAGCTTTCAGTCATCCTCTTACTCAAATAAAGGTAGTTGAACACAGATCTGTGATCCAAAGAAAAAAAATTATTTAGTAAGAGAAGCACCAGCTCTATACTCCTATCAACTGTACCACCTATGTTTAATATGAAACCCTGTATTGATATGCATGTTTTTCAACTAAGCAGTATTATAACTCAGCTATTTTCTTACATATTTCTGATAGTGATATCATAAACCTCAAATCAGAAGTTATTAAATGGTATTTAATTCCTGGGGGGAGGGAAAGAAAAAAAAAAAATCTGCGTGTACATCTTGAGCACCTAGGATGTCAGCTAAAGTTTGCTTTTTAGGAATGTTGATATAAAAAAAGGTGGTATACTTTTATTTTTCTCTTTTGATATTCTAGGAGGAAAACTGTATTATTTTGTTATTTTAATTATATTGCACTTACCTGAATTGCACATTTCCATATTTTAGCTAGCACTAAGGAAGGCTACATTTTAAACACTCTCAACTTTCACTGGGTTAAAGAAACCACTGTCAAAAAATGTTAACTGATGTTTTGTTCAAACGTTAATAAATACTTCTGCCAAGAAATCCTTGGCCTTTGATACTTGTCACAAAGACATAGGTTCTATTTCTCTAAAAAAAAAAATAAAAAAAATTAATAACCTTTACGTTTATATGTCCTACTTAGTTATTTGACCCAGTTCCTAATCCAAAGTAGCCAGAATTTTCTTTTATTCCACAAAGTGATTGCCTCCTGTCTTAAGAATAAGAACTTGAGTATTTCCCCTGATAGAAAGCTGACACTGTGTCTTCCAACGTCAAGCCAATACAGCCCTCTGTAAATTGTTTGAATACAGTCCTGTGTCACACTGCATATGAAAATTACATTCTCGAAATCAAGAAACTTTATATATTGCCAAGAACAATCTCTTGTAAATACAACCACTACTTTATAATGTGCAAAAGTAAAATTTAATAAATATTTTTTTTAAAAAATATCTAAATTAAATTTAAAACAGAAAAACAGAAATGTAGATCCAGATTCTCAGTTACTCGGTTACTTTAACGATTTAGTAAAGCTACAGCAATTTATTTATGCCACCTTCTTGAATGCGTAATACATTCAAATATTTGTCTTACTTACTGTTTAGCCATTACTGATATGTGACTATCAAGACAAGAAAACAATATAGAGACATCAGACTTCAAGGATATATTTTAAGAAAGAAGCTGAAGATGTATTTAGTGAGACTACACTGATATCAAGAACTTCTAAACAACATACAAAGTCTACCGACATCCTAACAATATAAAATGCATGTACATCTTCACTGATACTACCAAAAATAAATACTGATTTTCCAAATGTTCTAAAATTCAAAATTCTCAGCATTTTCTATAAAACGTTCAAAAATACCAATAGAACACAACAAGAAATTTAATAGTAAGACCTTAATAACAGGACGGCATTCTTTTAAAAAAAAACAAGTGAGTAACCTTAGATATTAAAACCAAAACCAAAACTCACTATGCAGAATAGCTAAATGTAAACTGATAACCCAAACAACTCCTGACTGCAAATTCTTGCAATACAAAGCAATTTATTTAAAATATTCTTCAGAGAGCAGGAGACATGCAGTGGAACACAGAATATTTTGGAAGTAAAGTTCATTTTCTTCCCCTTTCAGATAAGGGAATGAAAACATAAAGTCTGAGGTTGAGAGTTACACATCAAAAGTATTTTGCTATGTGCTATTTGTTATAACAAACAGTACTTTCTTGAAAGTTATAACTTGCTGGACTGTGAAACACCCATGATTTTAACTCTTTACTGTGAGAAGTGGCTGTATCAGGGAGGAAGGGGGGAAGAGCTGGGGAAGGGGGAAGTAATACTCAATTACAACCTTTAGGTTGACTGTTATTCAATGTAAATTTTATTGATTTTGTCACCAGCTATAGTTGGTCAACTAGATGAAAAGCTCTCTTGTTCTGCGAATAAAGCGGCCCTCACAGAATACTAAAGTTGTCTTAAATGAAAATAGATTATTTATCAAGCCTTTCATTGTATTAAGCCAGGGCTTATATACATGATTATTGAGTAAAGTCAGTACTTTTAGCACTTTGTTGAAAAGAAAAGAAAAAGCATCTCACCACATAAACCAATCAAATGGTGTGTACCTAAAATGCATAGTTAGATGTCAAGTTATTTTCTATTCTGATTCTTAAGCTAAGATTTATCTAAATGTCCAACACTCAAAGAATTAATATTTACTTACACAAGCAAGCTAGTTCCTGATTTAGTTGTATAAATGAACTATGTATAAAGCACCAGAAAGTCCGGCAAAATACTGCAGTTGTCACAAAGTATTCACCGCGAGTTCCTAGTTTCACCCGCGCACACTTCAGGGGGGACCCCGTACGAGCACATCACCACACGCGGCTACCAGACGGCTGGACCTGCTCGCCGCTTGGCTCTCTCAGCCACCAGGACGAGCCAAAAGGCTGCGGAAGGACCCAGAGGCACCAGCTCAGAGCGGCTCCTCCCCGGCCGGGCCGCGGGCTCTGCCGTGCAGCACCCTGGACAGCGCCCGCCGCCCCGCCCGGCCCCGCAGGGGGAGAGAAAACACAAAATTGCACCCTCCGTCTGGGTTTGTTGTTAGGGTTTTCTTTTTTTTTTTTTTTCCTCTTCCCCGCTGGAATATCCTTCATTTTTAACACAGACTGGTCGGCCAAATTCTCAAAACATAGAACAGTACTATCCGGCACTACGACCGGGAGAGCTGTAGGTCATTCGCACTGCATTTGTCTAGTTAATTTATATGGTTTTTGCGATCATTTTAATGTCAACCACTTTTTCCCCATCGTTAGACAAGTATTTCTCCTTATTCAGTCTCCGAAGGGGAAATTGTTATACAGCGCACATCTGCTGTTCTGTTCATTTTCAACACCTTTTACACCATGATATACTGTAAAGCAACTGCACACTTTGTGGTAAAGTTCAGTCAAACTAAACTGTGATACCTAAAAATCACTTTAAGCAAGTAGATGTTGATCGCTTGGCAGCACAGAGCAGTAGGTCAATTTCCAGTTAAAGAGCTACTGAAATGGCAAAGACGTCCTTACAGCAGTAGACATCTATTTATATTTGATATGCTTTTTACTTATCCAATTTACGGTTTTTACTTAGCCAATTCACTCTGGAAATAAAATACATCTACATTATCAGTAACCGAGTACATATCGTACATACAATAAGTGTGTATACACACAGTTTATAACCCAGAAACAGTGGAGTAAAAATTACTGATGAGACTACTTTACTTTTGTCAAGTTTAGCAAGAAAAAATAAATACAGCAACTTTCCTACTTTATCCAATTAGATAACAGGGTATTTCAGCTTCTGGAGGGACTGCGGATTGATTTTTTTTTTTTTTGGCAAAGATATGTGCACATTGCACTACCTTATTGGTGAATGGGATTCTTTAGGCATGGACTGTTACCATGAAATTATTTCAAAAGGCCCTGCTGAAGTTACAAAGCACAGAGGTACTGCTAGGCCTTCTGTTCAGAGTGATGATTTGTATGCACTGTTGTGTTCCACTGCTAAAGCAGGATTTGCTTCAGACTGGTCAATGTATTGCTACAGTAATCAAGATAATCCAGTTCAGGGCAGAAACCATTCACCTGGCCCAGCTCTCGACAAATACCCAAAAAGACAGGGGAGGGGAGGGGAGGGAAGCATGCAGTTAGTTATTTTAGGCACCAAGGACAACACTTTTTTTCTGCCCTTTCCTGTTTTGAGAGCTAGGCCAACTAATCTCGTGCAAAAGTAGAGAGAAGACAACTACACAGAGCCAAAGTGGGACCCTGCTTTCTGACGAAGGAAAAGCAAACCCTCTGGATCTCTCTGAGCGGTCACCGGCAGCACCACAGAAAACCACCGCGACTTATTGAAATGCTGTCACCATCACATCCCAACCAAGGGCCACCGCCGTGCCCACTGACATCCACCCTCGTCCTCCAGCTCTTCCCAGCTCCACAGATTTTGTCAGAGCGCCTGGGAGACACGGTCCCGTTCCCCGCTCCCGAGGCGGCCGGGAACCTCCCCGGCTCCGCCGCCCCGCGCATCTCCGCCG
>VYZM01005834.1:26675-86604 GCA_013398915.1 Dromas ardeola
CAGGAAAGCAGCCTTGCCGTGCCGGGGCTCGGTGCCGTTGGTGCGGCTGCCGCGGCTGCCGCCGCCGCTGCTGCCGGGGGAGGGCGGGAGGGAGGGCGAGGGGGGGGCGAGGAGCCGGGGCGCGGGGGGCGCCGGCTCCCCCATGCCCGCCAGCAGCTCCGGCTCCGCGGGCTCCGGCTTCTCGGGCGGCGGCTGCTCCTTCTCTCCGGTCCCCGTGAATTTGGCCTCGGCGCAGAACCACAAGTGATCAGAGAGCAGGACTGTGAAAAACAAGAGCGATGCCAGGGACAGTCGCCATTTCTGAGCCCTCTCTGAATCCGTGAAGGGTTTCTCGTTCTCCCGGGGTGCGAACCAGATTTTTAAGCCGTCATCATACTGCCGACTGCACATCCAAGCACCCCTGGTCATATTTTGGGAACGCACAGCCCTGGCCGACTCCACCGTGAGGGCTCCTTTGCCAGTGTCACCACAATATGCATTGACTTAAAAGATTGGGGGGATTTTCTTGCCTGCCTTCCCTTCTCTCGCTCGCTCGCTCGCTCGCTCGCTCCCTCTTCCACTCTCCCCCTCTCTCTCTTTCTCCCTCTTCTTTCTTTCTTCTTTTTCTTCCTCTGAGATATTGTTGGCTTTCGCCGGTGGCTCTGCCTTGGTCTCACCACACGAAGCAGCCCCAGTCCATCCAACGCGGAGTGCCGTGGAGAAGATAAGAGCAATAACGCAGAGAGAGGAGGAGGGAGAGGAGATGGTGGTGGTAGTGGTGATAGTTGGTGGTGGCGGGGCTGCGCGGCTGGTCCTTTCCCCCTCTCACCCAGGCATGGTCAGATCGCAGCTCCCCATCTCCCTCCTGAGAAAAGCCCGCTGCCCCCGGACAGCTGCATGCCGCGTCCCCCGCTGCCGACGGACGGCTCCGGGAGGGCTCCTCGCCTCCTCTTCCTCCCTGCCGCCGCCGCTGCTCCTCTTCCTCAGCCCCGAGCCGCGGCACAGATGCCTGCACCGCTGTCTCCGTCTCCTCTTTCTCCTCTCCCCCCTCCGCTCTAACTGGAGAGACGCTGCTGCAGGGCTCCCGGAGCGCTGCCGAGGATGCTGAAGAGGAGGAGGAGGAAGAGGAAGAGGAGGAGGAGGCTGCCGGGGCCGCCGCCGCTGCTGGTGACAATGGGCTGCGGCTGCCGCCGCTGCTGCCGCCGGGCGCGGTGTCCCCGGGCGCACGGGGCGGAACTGCCTGGCTGGGGGCCCCCGATGGGCACAGGCATCTTGGGCCCCTGGGCTAAGTTGCCGCCATCTTCGTCCTGGAGAAACACTTTTTTGGGGGGAGCTCTGCCTTTTGCGTCATCTCCTCCCGCGCCGAGATCTCTCTATCCTGGCGCATTGGCAGCAGCAGCAACTCTGCCTCCTCCTGCCTGAGGAGGAGGAGGAAGAGGTGGGAGAGGCACTGGGGACCACATGGCCACTCCAATGGGCCTCCTCGGTGCAACTCTTTCCACTCGTCTCACCAAAGGGACTGCTCCGTACCACCCGCCAGGCCCTCTCTCCTTCAGGGTCTCCTTCTCTTCATGGCCCTGAAACACCATGTCCACGCAGGATGGTGGCTGGAGAGGTCTGTTGCTGTGTCTGTCCTTGTCATAGCAAATCACAAATGGCATAGGAAACTCCAGGCACTGGATCCTGGCAGGTTTTGGCCCTTCAGTAAAATGCCTGAACACAGCTGCCTGCCTTTCACTCAGCGAGCTGGAAAGGAAAATGCCTGTAAACCCCAAACTGTTCCCCCAAGAGAAGTTTTGCAAAACCCTGGTCCCAGAACACGAGCTGGGTAAAGGCTGCCAGTCATTGTGTTTCACCTTTCAGATGTCACTGCCTGGAGAGAGAGACAGAGAGAGCAGGCTTAACCCTCCCACTAGGATGATGAATCGCTGATGATCTCCATTCAGACCCACAGCAGAGATCCCACCACCTGCAGGGCCCAACCAGCAGGGGCTCTTGCTAAAATAAAAATACTGTTTGGTCACTCTGAAGTTACAGCAACTGAAAAATTTGCATCCCGTAAAAGATGAGAGAAGATGCCAGCTTGAGGTTGAACATTATCTGATGAAGATCTGGAGTTACAAGGTCTTCCTCTCGAGACATCAGGTATGCTACCTGGCCATAGCAAAACCAAGGCGTGTGTTTTAATTTCTCCATGGGACTGGGAAAAGGTTTAGAGGCCGTATCTTTCCTTGTTCCAGAGGCTTTCTCCATCCTCGGGTAAGGGACCTTTTAGAACTGCTAATGGCCCTTGAACAAGGTACACAATGTACCCCAAAAGGTGACTTTTCCCCATTATTTGGTTAAAGAAAGCTTTTATTCCTTAACAAACATGGCCATGGTCTATAAGCTGATATAGATCACTGACAGCTCTCTAATTCATCTTTGAAAGGTGTAGTGGGAAGAAATCTGAAACAGTATCAGAGGAGGTCAAAACCTGTACCGTTTCTGACTGCAGCTGTCATTAACCAAGGGGTGAGCTTACCAAGGAATGCTGGAATTTCCATCACTTTGAGTAATAAATCAAGGCTGGATGTCTTTCAAAAGGAGATGGTATACCTCAAACAGAAGACGCAGACCCGACGGAGGAATTGCTGAGAGAGATTTTATGCCCTGTGTTATGCTGGGGGTCAAAGCTCATTATCATAATGGTCTCATCTGGCCTTGAAAGATCTATGAGTCAAATTCTACACCGAACAGAAGTTATCTGTGGACTTAATTTTGATAGACTATTTAAAGACACAGAAGTAAGTGCTAATATTATAAGGAAAAGTATACAGTAGTCAAATCAGAATGCATCTTTGCAATTCTCAGTCAATCAGCTCACACCATCTGCTAATGGTACATTATTAATTTTGGTCTTGGAGATTTGACTGCAATGATTTGACATATTGGGCCCTGTACTGTATCTGCATTTTTGTAATGCTTTCTGCTCTGGGACAAGACTGTGACCGAGCTTTTAAGAGGGAATCAGTACAGCTTAACTTCTATAATATGTAGTGTCATTTATTTAGTTATATTTTTCTTATTTGGTTCTGTATTTTGCAGTGGAATAGAAGGACTTAAACAGAAATACAGGACAAAAAACAAAAACAAAATAAAAAACAAAAAACCAACAACTAGGATAGGCAACAGGTTCCTGACATCAGGTCTGAGATTTTCAGAACGTGCTCTATTAAGATATGTGGCACTGGCTGGATAATTATTCTTCATTTGACAGCCAATCTCAGCATGAAGGAAGTTGATTTTGGAGTCCCCGCTTGTTAAACAGGCTCGATTTATTTTATTATTTATTGTTTTCTAATACTGTTTTCCTGTTGTCCTGTTGGGGAAATGAGAGGGTAATAGGCAATTTTGCAGTACACGGGGAAATTAGAAATGTTCTTTATCTCCATAGTGGAATTTTAAGAATCAGTAATGAAAGAATGCTGGTATCCAGACCTCATCCAAAACTTAATTTAAGAATGAATTCCTAAGTCTGTGCTCCTCTGTTTACACTTGTCTAGGATCAAAGCAAATAAGGTCAATCTGCTAGGATTTTTTAGATATACTTGGCTTCTCCAAAAAATCCATTTTCACGTCATGCAATATTTTCACACATTTCCCAACTTTTTTCTGGGAAAAGAGAGTGAGAGTTCTTTTTCAACACCTAGCAATAAACTGTAATAAGACATTCAGCATTCCTGAAATGAGCCCGTCCTTGCTTTTCCAGTGACAGTTTTCTGTAACAGACAATGTGTCATGCAGAACTGTTGTTCCTCCTGTTATGTTTCCCCCAAAGCCCCATTCCCTCTCCACCTAGCACGGTGAGTAACTCACAACGTTAGCTGCAGCAGCTGGTTCCTGATGGGTCTGAACAGATGCAGTTCAGTTCTCTGGTGCCCCTTAGTGTTAGGTCTTGGAGCTCAAGGGAAAAAAGTAAGGCTATAAAACAATATCTGAAAATCATGAGGCTGATTGCATGCAGCAGGGCAAAGAATCTGAAGTATATACTGTAGCTTCTTTCTCTCAAAGGTCTTTCAAAATTTTTTTATCACAAATCCGATCTAAATAACAGAATTTTATTTAAACTAGGTTAATTAATTATATGAATGTGAAGAAAAGAGACAAACTTTCCTTCAAAATAAGCATTACAGAAGTATGTCCCCATGTTCATCATTCATCCTAAAGAACTCTAGTGGCGCAAAATACTGACTTCACTTTGGAATGACACTTTTTATTGGGAATATTTAGTACTCGTGTTCCAAAGCTTGGCAAGTGTGAGGAACTCATGGAAGTCTGTCTCCCTAGCTGGTGGAGTCACCAGGTGTTTCACAGATGGATCTCCTTAAAGTAATGTAGTTCAGTGTCAGCTCTGCCATGCAGTGCTTCGATACATACAATCAAAGCTGATGTTCTTTAATTCTTTAACTCCTAATATGTAAGATAGCTAATTTATCAAGCACCAAGGACATAGTCTAACAGAATGAGCATGCACAACATTCAAGAGACCTGAAGCTGTTGCTTAACCTACATACCATGTGTTTTCTTTCCATGTGAAAGTATTTTAGCTACCAAGCAGAAATAATTCTTGACATAACACATTAATAGTAGTAAACACTCATCAGAATAGAAGGCTTTACTGTTTCAAAGTAAATATTTTTATATTTTTGCCTATTGTCATGCATACAGTAATTTCCTGCATTAATCTCTCGCTTTTTCTTTGATTTTTTGATACAAATTGTAAGATCTAAAGAGCTGTATATAGGTCTTCCAGACTATTTTAACGGGTTTGAGAGCCATGTCTTGTCTTTGTAATGTATGTTCTTTATATAAGAAAAAATGTATTTTCTAATTGCTAAGCAGCACTTCTTTTTGTAAAATCTTGCAGCAGGCTATTTTTAAAATAGTAGATTTCATTTTATTTTTGGGTTGACTGGTTCTATTGATAGGAACAATTGTTGCAACAATCATTAACAGAAATACTCAGTTAAACCTTTGCATTGGAGTGTTCTCTAGTACTTTTAATACCAAGCAAACGTTATCAGGCCCTTTACTAGTTCTTCATATATTAATTATTTTTTACAGGTTAAACAATTTATATTCAATAGGGATATCTGTACATTCTTTGTAGGCAAAATGATATGTCATGTGTGCTTTAGCATCCTCAGAGTTGTACAGGTTTTGTTTTATTTTGACTCCTTTGACTTTATTTTGACTTTGACCCACAACAAATTGTGGGTATTATTTTACACATTACCTGGGAAAGCAGTCAGAGATTTAATTATCTGAGTCTGTTTGCTAAGAGTAATATCCATGATGACTGTAAAACACAAGCAAGTTAAGAACACTGAAGAATTCATTTTATTTCCCATCACATTCTTGATGTTTTTGTTTCCCATTCAGTATTTTTCAGAAAGCTGAATTATTGTGAGAAAGCTTGAGGCATCTGGGCCTGATTGCCCCAAAGCAATGGGAAATTTCTGCTAATGTTAGCAGGCACTGAAGCTACTAATCCCTGTTTGAACAGCTCTAATTCAGATTTTAAGATTCTTACGCTCTCCTTTGTTCCCACTTTCCACATTACCTTCAATTTTGTCCCTTTGGCTTGATTTTTTTAAGCTTTTCTTACAAAATTAGAGAATTACCTCTCACCCAGTAAGTTATAAAAGTTTGTCAGACTGGGTTTTCAAAGGCTGTGCAGTAAAAACTTGGCAGATACTAATGTCGTTATGTTGATTGAATTATCTTGCAGATGTTTGCTCTGTATCCTATGAGACTTCTTGTTAGAGAATGAGAACATGGTTTTGTTTGTTGACATTTTCAGCCATGGAACAATGAACGGATGACATGGGATCTGAAAGTCCAATAATTTCTCTCCAAAAATTGTAGGTCATCTTTATCATGACATCTTTATAATGAGAGCTCAGTCATAATATAACATCCAGCTGGTGTATTTGGGCATGAGCTGAAATGAACTGAGGCTATTCTTCATTAACTGAAGCCATCAAACAAGTGAAATATAACTTTTGCACATGACTGCAGCAGGAAGAAGATAATATAAATGTCTCACACAAATTAGCCTATGCCTATTAGAGTAAGGTCTGATCCAAAGCATGCTGAGATCAGGGGAAAGATTGCAATGGGTTTTGAAGCCAGGCTTGTAGAAAGGAAATAGAAGAATATAGATTGCCCCCATATAGGGATGGAAGAAAAAGGATTGAAAGAACACCAAAAGGTAGGTTACAGCTTTAAAAATATTTTCTCTTCCTTTCCCTCTCTTACTAATTGTCTTCTGTCTTCTATTAAATGTTATAACCTGATTATGTTTTTACAGACATCAAAGGCTTTTTTTTTTCCTTTTCTGCTTGGTTGCCTTATAGATATCCCAGCACATCCTTATGCCAAAATCAACCTCATAAGAAAGAGATAATACTTGATTTGTCTCAAAAAATACTGTTTTATAATCTTTCTCTTAAATAAAATAAAAAGAAATGTGTGCACTATGTAAAAAGTCTTAAGCTTTGGTTGATCAGCCAAATAGTTTCCATTCGATCTCGCTCACCCTCACTCAAAGAAAAAAAAGTACTTTTAGATACAACCTCACTGTTTAATTCATAGTCTGAGTTTCTGCTTAAGCATGTTACTCTAGAAAATTATTATCAGCTTATGTTACAATGCCTGCATTAGATAGGTTTTCTTTGTGATGTACTGATATGATGGTGCTAGTCCACAATTCACACTAACTTGTATTTGTAGCCCTGTTTCCACCGGTGTCTGTGGTATGAAGAATGTGGAAAAGAGAGAAATAATTAGTTTAGAAATAATGTATGTTACCAAGAAACTTCTCCCTGCTTATTACCGCATATTTTACTCCACTTTCCTGGCAAATATGCCATCCTAGAAAATTTTTTTCAGACTGATCATATGAAAGCTTAGTAATGTCTTTTTGTTTCAAGTACTCATGGCTGCAGTGTGAGTTTTAAATGCATTTGAGAGTGTGGGCATGCAGGAGAGACATCTAGCAGATTCTGCCCTGAGGTTGCCACAGGTTAGCTGTCTTGACTTAAGCATCCAGTCAAAGCATATCCTTTCATCATTTTGCTAATAAAAAGATATAGCTACTTCCAGAGCACAGCTTATTCCAGCCTTAAATAGGTGTCTAAGACAGGCACTCTTGTATGGCAAGTCATCTTCTGCCATCACTTTCCACTGATTATAGAAGAAATCTCTCTGATTAACTTTAAATGGTTGCCTATCAAACCTAGCTTTAATTCTCTAAAAGATAGGTGGTAATTTTAAGGTAATCAGCCAGGTTTCTGGCTTTCTCTTTGTGTCCTACAAAATATTCTTCCTGAAGAAAAAGCTGTAACCGAGCGTGGAAATACATATTTGAGACTTCTTTCTCTTTTCTTTCATACCAACTTTATTCTGTTGTTTACTAGAAAAGCAGACGTGAATGAACCATACATTGACACTCTTTTTTTTTTTTTTTTTTGACCCAGGACGCGTCCCTTTCCGCCGAACTGTAATATCCTGCCTTCTGCCAAGTGGCTGCAATGCCATCTGCCAGCCCGGGAGAGGGAGGGTGGCTTTTTTTTTTTTCCTCTCTCTGCGTCCCCTGCCTTCCAGGGTATTCCTGTGAAGAAGGCATGTGACTCAAGTTGTAGGATGACTCAAGCTCTTGTGGTCTTCTTGGAGTCGTCCCACAATCAATCTAATGTGTCTGACCTGAAGGCAAATGTCTCCTTTTGTCTGCGACATCACCAGCAAGTCTCTAAACGCTTTGGCTTCGGTTCCATACGCATTGCGAGAGATTCAGAGACCTGAGTGCAGGCTGCAAGTAAAGAGCTCCTGAGATTTTATTCTGTTTCCACTCTTTAGATGGGGAATGGTTCTGGCAAAACATTCGTTCCCTCTTCCTCAGCATCTCTATTTATAAACGGGGGAGGCTGGGAGAATTAGCTAATGTCTGCAAAGTGCTGTTTTAGAGAACAAAAATAATGAATTCACCTCTTGATGGGCTACTATATAGGTCAGCATATCGTGTTATTTCTTATCTCATTTAGCTCCTAAGGACCGAATATTTGTTACTGTTTGAAATCAGGTTACTCTCTCTTTCTAAATGGCATAGCTGCCTTTGTGAATAAACAAATAAAGATTTTCTACAAAAGGGATCTCATTCAGATCATTCTCAATCTTAGAGTAAATGTACAGTATTGCTTTTCTAATTTTCCAGTAAAATACATTAGTTGGTATTTGGTGATGTATTACATTTTCATTACATTACATTGCTGGGAAAGCAGAGCTTTATTTTCATGCTTTTTTCTCGGTGATGGGGAAGACAGAAAAAGGAAATGTAATATACTGGGTACGTTAGTCTGCCAATTAGCTTCAGTGGGTCTCAAATTTAACTCTAACATTCTGTTGAAGTTCATTTTTCTTCTCTTTCCTTTCATCTTGTTCTCTTTTTTTTTTGCTTCTGGAGACAGCTCCTGATGGCCGGCTGTGGCTGCAGAACACTCACTTCCTCCCATAGCACCAAAGCAAATACAGCTTCCAGCCCGTTACCTAGCATATTCCGAGTCTTGCTAGGGGTAGGCAGACAGACTCTGCCTCTAAGTGAAACCATTATGGCTATAATTTGCTCGAAGCTGGCAAGCCCGGCTGGCCCAGGGCCAGTAGCAGTGCACTGTGTGTTGCTGAGGTGACCGTGTGCTCTCAGAGTTCACAGCCCAGCATCTCGTACGGTGTTGGCTGGTTCTGCTGCATATGGGCTTCATGAAGCACTAAGAGATGAAACACTTCGGAAGGGCAATGATCTTCAGCTTCTTTCTGGTCTTTCTCGAAAAAAAAAAAAAAAATTGCAATTTCACTGTGTCATTACTGTTTGTTACCCTTTAAATAAAAGTTACTTATAAAAGAGAACTCCCTGAAACCCTGAATTACAGACTAGAATCCCTTTTAGTACACAAAGAAAAATGCAAACCAAAGAGGGAGTCACTGCTGTGACTAACTTTAGTCACCTAACTTAACACTGACAGAGAGGGAATGCGCTAAGGTGAACTAGTTAATCTGTCTGAAGTCCCCCCTTAGTCTGTGTAGAGAGATAGGCTCCTTTGCAGGGAACAATTTTAATTAGACCCCTTCTCTGCAGAAAAGCCTCTTTCTCTCTTCTCTGTCCACCCAGCCTCAGGAGGGAGCTGCTTCATTTTGGCACCTAAAGCGAGGTTTAAGGCTACTCTCCAGAGTCCCTGGTGTGCGGGGCACATAAGTTAAAGTCATGAGAAGATGCAATAGGTGGTTAATAGACACACAGGATCAGGAAGGGTGAGAATGTTGTAGCAGTAAAGATATAGTTAAGGAGTAACCAGTGGGGAGACCGTAATTCATACTGACATTACTGTAACTTGGAGACACCCTTTTGAAATGGAATTTTTTTATTGTTTTACTTTTTCCCTATGCATAAATAGGGATTCATAACATAGGGATTCATAAACATTTATGTTTTGGGAAACATAAATAGGATTTGTGTTTCCCTAAACATAAAATAAATGTTTCTGGCTTTCTTATTTATCAACTTCTGTGAAAGCTGTGTTCTTTTTTCTCAGTCTGAACTTTCTGCAGTGACTAGCTTGAATGAACAGGACAGATTTGGGGGTTCAAAACAGTGAAATTTGTGTTACTCATAAGAAGTGCCATGGCAGACCAAATTAAATGATGCTTTGGCCTTCAGGTTTTAAGTTTACCAGTAGAATGAGTATCATTCTGTCTTAAGGTATTTTAAAAGCAAACCCAACATAGCTAGGTTAAGAAGTGTCACAAAGAAAGGACAAGAATAGTGGAGAATATATTTTCGTTTATATATACAATGATGTGGAGAACTTAAATTTCTTGATGGAGAAATTCCATCCAGAAATGTGGATTTAGGACTTGAAAATTACATAATTTTTGGTAGCCTTCTGGCAGAAACTTGATTTCTTAAGTGCAATTTATCTACCCTTTGGATGATGAAGCTACAGCTGAATAAATAAGTACTCCAAAAATGATGTCATGTTTTTAAAGTCAGGCATTTCTAAAAAGTTAATCAGATGTTAAAAGTTAACCAGATGTTTAGATAGTATGTAGGTGACTAAAATATTTGTTCTACTGAAACACAAAACCAGTCTATGTACTTTACATAACTTCAGTTTAGAGGCTTTGTTATATTTCCTAGGCAACTTTCTCAGTCTTTAGGTGCTGTAACAGTAGAAGCACATACACTGGTGATTCTTGGGGCAAGGAGGAGTTATTTTATGGTGGCTAATTTTTGTCCAATGAAGACTTTTGTATTACTTGCCAAGAAAAAAAGGGAAAGGCTCTTTCAGGGTGATTCAGAGCGTGTAAGTTTAGCTCTCCAGTGCCAAAATAATTTTGGTTATGAAAATCAAAGTTTTTAGTTTCACAGATGCATTTCAGAACATTGCTCCTAGTTTAATGTACAAAATTGTACATGCACAACTTTTTTTCCTGACGTGCCAATACAAACAAGAACCTAATGAAAAATATTTTTTTAGGCATTAACTGTGTCTATAAGTAATTTTGCATTATGAAGAATGAAAAATATACATTCATCATAAATATATACAGACATCTCTTCTTGGGAAGAGATGGGAAATGAAATCTGCTCTTGACTATGAGCAAATGTCACGGCTTATGCCACTCACCTAGCTGTAGTTATTGATGTCATGAATTACAAAACTTTTGAGTCGTTGAAAAGCAAAAAGCACAAATGTAAGGGGAATTTAGGAATATCCTTCCCTTCCATCCATGTAACCATTCCAGCCTACCTTCACAGCAGAGGATCTAGGTTTGCCCATCTTCTGCTTTAGGGTTTGATGAAGGAGCCTCATATTGTGAAAATATTTCCATAGATGCTATGGAAACATATTCCAAACATACTTAACTTCAGGCAGCAGGAATAGCAAGGGAATGTAAAACCATCCTAGGGTTCACAGTAGACTCTCTCATATGGAGTTAAGCTTCCTCAGTTGTTCCTAACTTAGTAGTTCTTCAGTTACTAAATTAATCAATGCTTGTGCACCAAGGAGGGGCACAAGGATTCTGTATGCAGAAAAAAGTGGTTCTGTCATTATTCTAATCTTACAACAAGCAAACATACAATACAACTTTAATACATAAACATAAAAATATTTAAAGGAGAAGGTGGTGTAAATATGAACTTGGATACTCTATTACTAGTTTTTTTCCCTCAGTGGAGCTATAGGAATTTCCTATGTAGTCTTTCTGTTCTCATTCTAAGCATGGGAGAGTTATTCAGAGTAGATAACACACAGACAGTTTGGGCCTTATTAATAATTCAAACAAGTGTATTTTCAATTATGTTCTTAATTACAAAACAAGCTAAACAACATTAATTTTGAAAGGACTGCATAATTCTTGGATGTATTTCTGTACAAATATCTTGGCGAGACATCTGACCAGATAAATATTTCTCAAAGATTTCCCTTAAATCTAAGATGGCAAGGTGGGCAGAGGATGAGCTTTGATATTAATTAAAACTATCTGCATTAAATTACAAAAAGCTAGTTCCTCTGCCTGTATAAAGCCTGAATTTCTTGTCATGTTTTGCATTCCTTTAAATAAGCTAACTGTATTTCTGCCATTTTCTTTTTAACCTAGTTTTCTCCTAGAAAATACATATATTTAGAAAGATTAATCAAAGACACAGTGCTGAAGTCCCTATCATATTACAAAGACCTACACCTCCATGCAATCATTGTTGGCATATGTCCATTGTAATTTTATCTGCAGATTTATATCATCTGAGTATCAGACTCAAGGCTTAAACTACTGATGGATATTTTTCAGAAAGTTGCAAAATACAGGTAAAAAGGTATGAAGAATAATCATTCCATAAATAAGTTTGCCATGATGTTTGGTTTTGTGGTTTTTTTTGTAAATCCATTTGTATTTTGCTCTCCAAACATGGTCGAAGTCTGTGTCTATGAAAGTTACAGGTTAGATCTGGGGAAATTAATAGTGAAGTTTACTGGAATGTATTAAAAAAATAGAGACGGTTCGCTGAAATGCCAACATATTTTTATTATTATGTTTTTATCATGTAATAGTATAAATGAGTGATAAAACTGATGAGTAAGAAGTGGGATGAAAATAGTGCTTCTTGGGACTACAGTTGCTATTAGAATATCTTCATAATTACTGTTATGGACACTACAATGCACATTATTTTTGTTTATTATTATTTGTAATAGCAATAATAATAGCAGTAGTGATAGTAATAATAATAGGTTTTATGTGAGGTTTTCCCTGGTGGCAATGCTAGTTTAATATCATCCCACCATTTCTTCCTCCAGGTACTTTTTCCCGTCCCCTCACTTGGTTCATTGCTCTGTCCCTCTGGGCCAATGCAACCATTATTCTGCAAACTGGACTAGTGAAATGGTGACAGTAACCCAATTCATTTCAGTAGTGCAGTTTATTGTCTCGTTCAACAATCAGTTGGTGCAACCGAGTGCAATACAAGGCAGACTACAGCAGTGACAGTAACTTATTCAAACACCTTTGTTGCTGAGAAACTGTATTTTCAAACCTACCCTGAAAGAGAGAGAGAGAGTTTCCTTGTGCAAAACAGAAATACAAGTTTGTTTCAAATACCATTTAACAAATACACATGAAGGGCCCTCAGTTTTCAAACCTAGTAACATGTTATGAAAAGACTATCTTTGTTTTAAATGAAGATCTGAGAATAAAAAATTAGTGCAGAAGAAGTAAAAGGCTACTTCAAGTGGGAGATCTTAAAAGGAAATAAGATATGGTAGAAAACTTCCTGAAAAATTTGTAACAAGATTTTGGATTCTTTGGCTTACTTCCAAATAATTTGTTTATTTTATGGAAATAATACTTTGGTTTAAAGTTACAGTAAGTAGCCTGATTAATTCATTGCATTGGACCCTATTGGCTTATATTCTCTCTTATTATCACCCCATGTTTACTGTTTTTGCCAATATTCCACTATACCAGAGTAAACATATACTGCACAACAAAGCCAATTATTAATTGGAATTAAAGTTCATGCACCCTTCCTAGAGACTTTTAAATAATGTAGTTTCCAGCACAAACATTCACAGGAAATGAATGATGAAATAGGAAATATAGAGAAGCATTAGTGGGAAGGGATTTCTAACCCAGGAAGAAAAGCCACATCCTGTGTCTTGTCTGGACAAACATATTTTGACAACATAAAATTTCTGAATAAGCTATCAAATATGGAAAGTACTTATTAAATAAATACAAACAACGAACATTTTGGGAGCCCATGATCACTTCAAAAAATCTCTCTCAGACGTGAAATACAAATCAAGTCAATAGTGTGTTATTATTCATCCTGATCTAATTATACATCAGCACTTTGTTAGGGATTTTTCCAACTGTCCTGTCTTTTTTTGCTTCTTCTGTATAAATTCACCTTTTTCCTCCATGCTGATGTAAATATATGTCTTACATCATTCCTCCCCTGCCCTTTTTCTCTTTCTAAAGACAGACTATAATAGCATCACTGCTTGAATAACAGGGCACTTTCATTATGTGCTCATAGAGGTGTTTTGCCCAACTTTTTGCGTGAGCAGAACCATTGAAATGCTCTGTAAGGATTCTGAGTAGAACACCTTGCAGTACTCTAATTTAAGGAGTATAAATTACTGAGCAAAGTCCATACCAGTCAGGAAGAGCTGCAATCATTGTGTTAACAGCTACTTTTTTCACTCTTAACCAAGAACCACTGTAAAGAGATTACCTGTTTTGGAAAACATCTTTGAAATGATTCATGCACTCCACTTATTCCTTCCAAGAATTCACTAGTCCTATCACTATAATTGTCTCTGCTTGGACTATGAGTACTAACTACACAATATACATCTTTCACTGACTAATTGTGCACTAAGAATATGAAAGCTTATTCTCTAACCATTCTTCCTACTACATTCATAGTCTCCCAAAACAGAGTATCCTTGTCCCAACTGCTAGTCATTTGGCACAGGCTCTGTGATCTCACAAAATATATTCCACAAGACTTACATGCTGTCCTTTGGCCCACGCATGGCAGACAATTTCACCCACATGCACTACATGACCAAAGCAGCAGTCTGTGCTGCATCTATGTGCAGGGTGCACAAGTCATGCTGCACACAATACCTGTCCCCCAGAATGGAGATTTGGCAGCTCAGAGACAGTGCCCCACTGGTGGGATATGTGGGGCAGCAAACAGGGTGATCAGTTGTGGGTGCAGAACATTCATGTTCCACAGTCATTCTCTGCAGGGAGCTCTGGTCATCCCCTAAGTCCATCACAGTGGATCACAACAGGTGCCGTCACCTTTTGAACCTTGGCTGCCTCTGACTATCTAAAGTCTTCTCTAGAAGTCATTATGGACAGCATTGTTAGCTATGCCAGTGATACACCAGATACCTCAACATACTCTGCTCTCCACAGGTGAGGCAAAAGGGCAAACCTTGGTTAAAGGTATCGGCTTGTGTGTGGTCCTAATTCCATTCTTCATCAAGGCAGATGTTACCTAGTCATTACAGTTGTGAGTTCTGAAGTTACTTCAGGACAATCACAGCCTCTGTTCACTTCAGTCCTGATAGGTCTTTGGAGGAGTGTGCATTCAGCCACCTGACTGAAGAAAGGTTAGTCTTGAGAGACAACTTGGACAACATGGTCCTTAACGTTAACTGAATCACCAACTCTTGCTCTACTTTATGCCCAAGGATGCTTACAAGGATGCATTCTGACAGAAGGCATCATAGCTGGACGAGATCCTTCAGCTCTTATTTGTCTATCCCAGGAGTGACAGAGGATGGGAATGTGCATGTAGCTATCTGAGCAGGGTATAGCTTCACCAATGTCTCAAGAGCAACTGAAGAAGAAATTGCAACTGAAGCAGAAAAGCCTTTCAGTCCAACAGCTGTCAAAAAGTGATCTGACTCCTCTTCCTCTCCCAAACTTCTCCCACTCGCAATAATTGCCAGTTCCTTTGCACGGTCTTTTCTTCAGAGAGCCTTCCTGCCTGCATCCTTCCCATCCCCTCCTCCTTCCCTAAGAGCTATAGAGTCATGGCCTCCTTGCCTCTGTTCCGTTGATCATTGTTCTCTATCCACAATGTTTCTTTGTTTCTCTCCTTTCCTACACGTTTTACACAGACAGAAATAATAATTCTTATGCTTCCCCTACTAGAGGCACTGTCATGACCAAGCCTCTTGGTTATTCTCTCCGTTCTCCCATCAATAACCCTGTTTTTGATCTCTGCATCTAGGCCACCTCTACCAAGACATCTGCACATCTCAGTAGATGGCAACTTCTGTTTTAACAAAGGCTTTAACACAAATCTGAACTATGTATAAACTTCGCTTTAAAAAAAATCAATATTTGGGAATAGGAAAAACCATGCAGGAAAGCCATCCAGACTTTTGAAAATCAAAAGGGAATGCGAGGGGCAATGTATTGTGTCTTTCATCTCAGTCAAGGCTTGCTTGGGGAGAGTCACAGAAGGTGTAGCTCTGGCATCCTTCCCAATGAGGTGAGGCCCTCTTTGATGTGTATGAATGCTCAGTCAGAAGAAGAATCCAATGTACCATCAAGGTGCTCCCTTTCTTCCTCTGCCCTCTAGTTGATGCCTTGCGCCATTCCACTCCCTGCAGAGATCACTGTCATGCTTTAGGCCGGATTGGCCGATGACAGACAACAGATGCTCTCCCCCACCTCTAGCTCTGAGGAGAGGAAGGAGAGAGATGAAAAGATTTATGAGTTTAGAAGGAGCTAAAACACTTTAATGAATATTAATTATAAAATAAAAATAATAATAAGGGATTGGAGCATCTCCCTTATGAGGAAAGGCTGAAAGAGCTGGGACTCTTTAGCCTGGAGAAGAGAAGGCTGAGGGGAGACCTCATTAATGTTTACAAGTATCTAAAGGGTGGGTTGAAGGAGGATGGAGCCAGACTCTTTTCAATGGTTCCCAGTGACAGGACGAGAGGCAATGGGCACAAGTCAGAACATAGGCAGTTCCGTTCAAATACACGGAAAAACTTCTTTACAGTGAGGGTGACAGAGCACTGGAACAGGCTGCCCAGGGAGGTTGTGGAGTCCCCTTCTCTGGAGACTTTCAAGACCCGTCTGGATGCAGTCCTGAGTAATGTGCTCTAGGCAATCCTGCTTTAGCAGGGGAGTTGGACTAGGTGATCTCTAAAGGTCCCTTCCAACTCTGAAGATTCCGTGATTCCGTGATAACAAAATGCATATAATATATACAAAACTGTATCAAGCTCCCAGGATGACGTCACCATGAGGCACTGGGGAAGTCCCAGACTGGAGTCAGCGATGGGTGGGAACTGGATTCCAGATCTGGACTCGGGAACACATGAATCAGGATCAAAGGCAGACGAACAGACAGGTTCCTCCTAGGACTTCGGCCTTTGAAGAAAGAGGGCTGATCCTTTGATCCCCCAGCTATCATATTGAGGGTAGTTATGGCACCTACACCAAACTGTATCAGGTCAGTGGTTATGACTGTGGGCCTTGACATATGCAACTTTCACGTTTCTTTTCAAGCACATCAAGTCCAACGTTTTGCAGCTTATCTCCATATGAGCCGATGGGAGGTCTTTTGTTCTCGCCCTTCTCAAACAGTGTTCTTGCTGTTTTTCTTTTGGAACTGATGAGACTAGTACAAGACAATGTATTCTAGATGAAATAGCAGCACTGATGTGTATCAGGGAATTATAATATTCTCTGCTTTATTCATTGTTTCTTTACTTGTGCAACCTACTGTCTTGACTATTTTTGACCACAGATGTACACCAAGTTTTCTGCAGTGATAACCTGGTGCATTTCTCATTTTGATGCACTTAAATTTTCAATCCTGTGAAGTATTTGAGTATTTTTTTTCTTTTTTTCACATCCAAGGTGCATTATTTTACATTTGAGTTTCATTAAATAGCAATTTAATATTGCTAATTAAAAAAATATATAAATTTTCTACCTTGTTCAAGTAGGTAATTTATGTCCTCAGTATTTATTGTGTTTTTCTTTGGTCCTGACTGTCCTGTACCACTTTACCACTTCGACAAACATAGGGAAACCTTGAAGGCCAGCACCAACAATGAAAAGAAGATGTGACTCCTATTGTAAAATGTGTGTTGGTAAAAATAAACCCAAGAATATTCTAACACTTGCTACAGCTGTGCTTATGCACCAAGAGAATTGACCAATTCATGCAACTTAGACTAGATGAACAAGGACTTATGACCACCTGGAATCTAAGACTAACGATGTAACAACCCCATAACAAGTATGTGTATTGGCATCTCAGCAGGACATAGGAAACTGATACTCAATTGTTTTCAATTAGTTTACAGTCTCCTAACCAGAATGGAGACTTTTCTTGTACCCAGCACCAGAACCTAGGCGTTTTGGGAGGACAAAATTAACTAACACTCAGAATGTTAAAAATATATACGTGGAGATACATAAAATCCATGTTAAATAACATCCATCTGACTCAGCCGAGTTTATTTTACAAAGCCTATTTAATTTCATTTCAGTGACTGTTTACCCAAAACGTACAAAAAGACACATTATTCCTTTATATTTTTCTGAACATTCAGAACAGTTACTTCCTCTGTAAACTCTTAATTCCTGAGCAGCGCTGCTTGAAGGGTGGGACGCACACACAATTCACAAACATAGATGGAAGGAGGAAAGGTCTCTTCCAGGAAGGATTTCACTTCTGCACAATCCTAGTAATCCTAGTAGCGGATAAGTTTCTACCCTTTCTATGGAATAAGTGTGCCCCCCCTTTTTTCTTTTCTTTTTTTTTTTCTTTTTTTTTGTTTTTTAAATCTTGTCTTTCCTCATTATTTAAGCTCTGCAAATATAATCTCTTCAGGATTTATAATGTATCTTTTTTTTTAAATTTATTTTTTCCAATCATGCTCAACCCTATCACAGAAAATATTTTTTTAAAGTGAGCCACTGAAATTCATAATCCTTCCATAACATGATTGCCACAAACATCCTATAACTTCCTCACATTTTATCTAACCAGGTCATTAGCCTGATTGATTTTTCTCTTTTTCTGCACACCTAATTATTTTGAGAATGTACAGCATCTCTACTTGTCAAGTATTAGCTCTCATTTTGGTTTCATTTAACTTCTAGAACTCCTCTAATAATACCTTCAAATATGTCTTTAATCATGTTCAAAAACTTTCTATTTTTGCTGGTTCTTTCTCTGAAATTAAAATTTTACATAGGTGAAAAATCTCCACAGTTTTTACAGATGAATGATTTTTTAAGGGGAAAAAGTAGTAGAGGAAATTAACTGTCCAGAATTATGGCATTGTGAGAGCTAGTTTTCAGTCTGACTAAAATCCCAAGTGGAGAATATTGCATTGATTTTATGAAGCAAAAATTAAAATACATTTGGGAAAAAAAAAAAAAAAAACAAAAAAGGAAAGAAACAGACTAAGAAACTAGCAAAACGCTTTTCATAATAAATTAAGATCTTACAGGCAGTTTAACAAAAATGAATTCTAGCAATTTATAGTATGACCAGGGAAAAATGAGTTGGAATCAGAATCATGTAATGAATGACATGGCTATATTTGTTTTTGTTTGTTAAGCTTAACTGTTTGAGACATCTGCTCATGAATTTGATGGATGATGCACATTTGTTGAAAGGGACTAGATGATTGTCTTTAGCTATTGCTAAGAATCATGTTTGACATAATTTCTATTGAATTCCCTAAGGATGCTTTAAATTTTTGAGTCGATACTTAACATGCTTAAGTAAACTTATTTTTGCGGAAGTTCTTGTTTTGGAGTGGTAATTAAACACAGTAATTATTATGGATAAAGATATACCTAAGACCTTCATTCACTCTTGTATTCCATAAAAGAAGGAGATAAATGCATATCTTCCTTATTTTTTTTCCAACATATGCATAGAAATCAAAGCAAAAAGTAACATTATGAAAACCAAATGATGCCAAATACAGAAGTCAAGCTGGTATTTTAACCAGTTTAAGTGATTAAAAAGTTATGATGATTTCTGATTTTCTCTCAAAACAGATAGGTAGCTAGATGTTTTTGCTTAGACATGTAGCACTTAAATTTGATCAGGCTGATTCCTAAGTTATGATTCATCTGATCAAATGCAGAGAACTACCTTGCACATATTTATATCTGAGCTGGTCACCTTTGGGTCTCTCCATAGTCACTGCAGAGAAATAGGCACTTTGATGGTAAAATTTAACTTTTCTTGAAGTAGGTATCTCCATCAATTTGGATGAGTCGCACTTTGACAGTGTTTATTTCTCCCCATTGACTATAAGTTAGTCTTCAGTGACTTGTATGGATGCAGATGTTCTACATTGACATTAATAAAATCAAATGAAACTGATTTTAACCTTAGTCTGCTTAATTTTGTGGGTTCATTTATACTGCACCATCATTTATACTACAGCCTGTTTTAGCCAATATTAGTAATAAAAGCAGAGCATACTTTTTTCTGTGATCTTCAATACAGAAAAAGTTCAGGTAGACATGAAATAAACTTTGACTAAGGAATGTGTAACCTCACTCCTTAGAATTATTATATTTTGGAAAGATAGAGGTAAGACTATAATGGTGTCAGTCACAATGAACCAAGAGGTAAGAATACCATCTTTAAAGAACAACATGCCAACTGAAAAATATGTATTCTGTCCACCTTGTGCTACCCATAGGATTTGAGGATTTTTATGTGTTTGTTTTGTGCTATGTGCAATTTTAAAAGAAACTTGTCGCCCAAGATAGTAATAAAAAAGTAATAAGCAAGGCCTTAACACCACTGCACAATACAATACTGTTTTTTAAATTATGTGCACTGCTTTATTAGTGGGGTTTCTTCCATTAAGTATGAAATATTTTCAGATATGAAAAACTATATGAAAATCAATACGGTCAATATGAAAATCTTAACTAAAAGATATGAAGGGGTATACACTACAGAATTAAATTTGTAAAAGGAAATTAAAATGAAGTTTTGTGCATTTTCATTTGTTTAAAATGGTCTTTATAAAACACAAATTCTTAATTCCTATGAGTTTACTTTCTCAACGTGTAAGGTGTCTGGCTTGCAGTCATTCTGATTAACTGGACTAGATTTAATGTTCAGGTTTTAATATTTTAAAAATATCAAGATTATAGATGGCCTTACATAATTTTACCCTAATCTTAGGAGGTGGTGAAGCAAAGATTTCTGTGAGCAAATTGATTACTCCTTCAGATCCCACATAAGTTGTCATGATGAGTCAGACCAATTATTTTGTTTGGAGTAAAATTTCCAGAATGTCTCGGTAAAGTATGAGTCCCAGTTTCGTTTTCCAATTTAATTTCAGGATTAGTATTTAAATATTTGTGAAACTTTCATGCTATAAACCACAAAAATCCTGTCTCTAAGTGATGTGGCAATAACTGCAGGTCTTCAGGTCCCAGTTCCTTTTGCCACTGTGGAGTTACCTGTCTCCAGTAAATTCCACAGGATTTCCTGCTACTGTCTCTTTAGACAGCATACATTATGTTTATCATATGTAGAAACTAGGCTTGCAAAACAGAGGAAGAGTAAGACAGGCTGACAGGATGTGACAGACAGAAAGTAAAATAATATTTAGTCAAAATATTTCATGTGTTTTTTTCGTTCAAAATTCAGCTGAAGATTTTCAATCTTATTTCTATTCAATCCATGTAAAATAAAATGCCAGCAAAATAATAATTTCCTTTTTTCCCCCAGAAAAAATGTAGTGATAAGATGCAAGCTTTCAATGTTCTTAAAAAAAAACCCCACAATATTTCTCTTTCATAAGTTAAAATCCAGTCCGTTTTAAGTAATCTGGTTCTATCAAAAATTGATTTAAATTAAAATCAATCAGACGCATAGGGTGATATGAGAGAAGCAACAATGCAGCTGCCTAACATTAAATTATGCCTCTTTTAACAATCAGTCCTAAGTCTGGGATCTGAGTAATACAGATGGATTTTTTTTCTTCAATTATTCAACCATTCATAAAAATGGATTTTCAGCAAATTAAAGTGTGGAGACCTGAAAAGACTCATCCAGATGGTTATCTTACTGATAGACCTTCACTTTTTTTCTGAGTGTATAAACAAGCATGTCCTGAGGTGTCTGGAAGGCTAGAACCCCGCTTGTCAGCAATGTGTTTTCCATGATTCAACCTGGGGCAGGGAAATGACGACTGCATACTGAACAGTCATCAGTACCCAGATTTCTGCTGATAAAATCCCGTTAGTGTCAATGTTTCTTTTCATGGGAAGGTACAGAACTTCCTCAGTCCTGTCATCATGTAACTGCTCAGGCTCTACTGCAAGCCCATATTGCAGCATGGTTCAAAACACAGATATTACCCTACCTGTATTTCCACAATGCCTACTATGAAGCTATTTTTGGAAAGTGACCATCCAATTGGAATTCATGCAAAAAAGGAGGAGTAGCTGAGGCAATAGAAAAAGTTCAATTTCATATCCCAAAACTTGAAATATTTCCCTGGGAAATGAGAATTCAGAAGGGGCTTGCAATGATTTAACACTGACTCTCTGGTAAGATAGTCCAGCCCTCATAGAAGAATGCTCTTCAGTATAAATCGCTTTTGAAAGGGACCAGTGGCCTTGTTTCTTGGTGTGATAGGCCGCAGAGGGGATTTTCAAAGCCTTGTAAATTGCCATTTGTATGTAATGGCATACTGTATGCCAAAATAGTGTTAATGGATTTTAAAACCCCACATGTTTTCATTTGCACCTTTTAAATAAAATAATATTTTTAAAATATGTAATAGAAACACAGTAAAAGAAGAATAATACTAATCAAAACAGTTCAATGAATAATTTCAATAAGAACTGAAGAATAATTAATCTTTCTAATATTACGATTTGTGAAGATGGATTGGTGGGAAGAGTTTTTTCCTATCTTTAGTAGGAATCCAAAATGTAGTTTCAAACCCCAGGAGAAATAACCAATTTCCTGAATCCTGAAAGTCTTCTAGGCTTGACATTTTGAACAAGACACCTCTTCTCCGCAGGCTTGAGACTTCCATTTTAATCTTCACCAAGAAAATCTCTCTTAATTCAAAAGTCACTAGCTGCTAATCAGCAGTTGTGATAAGCTTAATACCCCCCTCAGAGGAAAGCCCATCCCCGATGGACAGAGTCTTAGACATTTTAGTCCTGGTTATTATCCAAGCATCCTTTATATAATGGCCTATAAGTCGCTGTTTTGTCTCTTTTTTCTAAACAGCGAGACCTCACACAAACTGTAACAATTTATTCTTCTCTTTGAAGCAGCTTGGCCACATTATTTCTCTAGCTTCAGCACAAAGAAAACAACTTACATGAGCTGTCAAGACTTATCATTCGAATAACTCCTAAACACTTCACCACAGAAAGTAAAACATGGTGATTAATACTCTAACATCTGTTGCACATTGTCATGTATCCTGCAATTGCCAGCCAGCTAAAACGGCAGCACATTTTACAGCCAGATGTGTCAAGCTTTCATCTGCTTCTTCACTGGAATTCTAGGAAGTCTAAGCCCTTATATCACTTACATTCTAAAAGATAAGGCTAAGAATCAAAAATCTTCTCTCCAGAGAAGATCTGGCATGTGCTTTGTCAAGTGTAAAGAGTTGATGCCCTGCTTTAAGCTTCTCTTATCTAATTGAAGATTCAGTTTTAGAAACATTTACTCACAATAAATGGTTGAGGGGAATGCCTCAAGACGTTCTTACTTTGATGGATTACAAAGTGGAGGGAAAAAAAAATCAGTCATCATATTTGTTTGGTCTGATGAAATCAATTTCCTGGAAGGATTTCTACAGTTAATAAGATATGTGATTTTGAACATAACACCCCACCTGCCAGCACCAAAAAGTTCATGAACTGAAATGATCTTTTAAGAATAAGGTCACAGCTAGTTTTCTTGTCTCAGCCTGACTCTTTATGCTTGAGGTTTGAAAGTATTATCTCTTGCCAGGGGAGAGTTTGGATGGTAATTTCAAAGTAAACCAGCTACGTTCTACTGTCTTACATGAAAATTCGATAAGAAAATACTCTACTCTGTTCTGTTCTATTCTATTCTATTCTATTCTATTCTATTCTATTCTATTCTATTCCATTCCATTCCATTCCATTCCATTCATTCCATTCCATTCCATGCCAAATTGGAGTAGATGTTTCTTACTTTATGAAAGTTCTTCTGCCCTTGTTTGTCCTGTCAGAACTAATGAGGCAATTTCTGAGAGCCAGACTAGCTGGCTCTCAAATAATTTGGTAAAATTAGTTAATAAAAAAGTTCTATAATACATGTTCTCAACACCAGAGTGTTTATGGAAATCTTCAGATACCTAAGCTTGGAAAGCTGGCTAGTGGCATTTACAAAATACCTAAATTAATAAGGTACCTAATTCTCCTTGTCTAGCAGTATGTATTAAATGATTAAATGATTTGTCTGTTAACAGCACTTCCATAAATTCTAGGATGTATAAATCTAAGTATTGTAGTTTAAATTTATTAACATTTCCTATTACATAAATGTTCCTAATAAAGTTGAATTTTCATACAGGTTCAGATAAGCCATACAAAAAGCTTCTTCCAGTCATGAGTTATTGTGAAGACCATTTTATAAGAAATTTTTCAGTTTCCTTTCACTATCCCTATCCATTCTGGTTGCTCTCTTTGGACGTCTAGACAATACACTAAATTTCAGATGACTGTAGGATTCTTATTTTTGTTTTATATATAAAAAAAGAAATATAATTTGTTTTGTTCTTGGACCATTTGATCTTCATTTTTATTTTATACTTTCTTTAATCTATTCTATAATTTTCATTATATGGCAGAACAGCACTGAAAAAAAATTTATTTTAATATTTTAAAGAAGAGCTGCCTTTAGACATTCTATCTTATACTAGGATCTTATCAGATCTCATAAGTTAGGTCAGGTCAAGATGGATTAATACTTGAAACAGACACCTTCTAGGAATATCTACACCTTTTAGAAAATCTAAATCAATATACAGCACAGTGCTAGAGGGCAATGTACTGCTAAAAGTGTCATCTTTGATATACATTAAAAACTGAGGTCTTGGCATTTGTAAAATCTTGTGACAGATATAGTATTGATTTTTCATGCTTCAGTTTTGGGTATTGCACTTGGAATCTTAACATTTTAAAAAGTTGGGCTGCCGAAATACAGTATTTCCAGTTTTGGAAAACTAGGCCACCTTAATTGTCCCAAACTACACTTGAAAAAATGGAGGCTCCTAAGATACCTTTTTTTTTCTAAAACTTTCGTCCACTGTCTATTGAAAACCTCTCCTCCAATGTCAAATAAATAGCAACTGACATTTAAGTACCTTTAGGACTTTCTTCGGTGATAAAATAAAAATTAAAGAATCCATCTTAAGCTAGAACAGAAACCAACTCTTCTGGTTTTTACTGATTATTGTTGACCTTGCTTGCCGAGAGCATAAACTGATTTGACACACGGATTATCCCTATTTACGCTGTGAACACAGAGACTGGCCCAAGTTACGACATTTTGGTAGTTTCAGTTTAAGCTCATCTCTAACAGAAGAAATAAAGATGATTGACCTAAGATTCTTTGTCATGCAAGACTTTTCCTGTATTAGATGCTTAATGAGGAGGCATGCCAAAAGCCTCTAAAAGCAGATTCTTTTCAGAGTACCATTTACACCTCCTCTACACTGTTATGCAGGTCTTAGGTGTTTTTCTAGCAAAGCAGTGCATACTGTGTTGAAATATTAGTTCAATGAGCAAACTAATGCGGGTTAAATGGGAAAAAGGCATAGCAGCAACCAACTTTTTTGAATGAATCCACATGAGATACTTAAGCTCAATACATCAGAACCTATCTGGCATAACTCAAAATCCAATTTAGGTAGCTAGCCTCCCCTGGTGCACCGTAAGGTTAGGTACTGAAGGGTGAGATTCATAGAAGTCATCTACCAGAGCTGCAAGATGCCTAAGTTTGCTTATTAGAGGCTCCCTCTCCCTGTAAACTCCCACAGTTTGGTCATTCTTGTAGGAAAAATATGCATTACAAATTCCAATTCTTAACCCTGTGAATCATCTCCTAGAGTTAGATGAACTTTCTCTTATACAATACACAGCCAAGAAAAGAGATTTGAACTTTAGTCCTTAATATACTAGATTGGTATCTCAGGTACCACGGAATGGTCACTCACCATCTTTTCGTAGATCACTGTATATTTAATTATTTATGTTGGAAAAGCTTAAAAAAAAAGAAGAAAAAGAAATGCCTCACTTCAGAATATTTTGTCTCCCATCATGTGAGGATACTCTTGAATGAGCTGCTCCATGAGAACAGGTACATAAATTACCTAACTCAAGTCTTTTACATTGCTATTTCTACTCTAGGCAAACAGGAAACTGGAGAAGAGTACGTTGGAATCTTTCCTCTTCCATTTTATGTGAGGCCTAACCTAGAGTCACCTTCTGACAATGCCGATGGATTCAGTATTTGTAGGTGAGATCAGGTGAATTTCAATGGTGCTTTCAAATCTGATAAGTGCAAAGTAGTTCAGGGTTGCCAAGTGTACAAACATATGGAAGAAAGCAAGCAAAGATATTCAAGCCATCTCAGATACCACAAGCAGCATATGCTAGTGAGGTTTATGCTTCACTTGGCTTAATACATATACATATACATATATATATATATATATATATCTTCTCAACATCTTCTCTTGTAGACCATTCAGAGCACTGTGCCAATACAGCTCTAATGCTACTGGAAATCAAATGAGTACCTGTAGTGCAAACTCAGATGTATTGCCATAGCATTCAGTTATGCTCTACTGATATCCCTGTCTATGCAGAAACATATATAATCTATGTATTTTTAAAAAGTATATTCAACCTATAGTATGGAAGTGGGTTATGAGTACCTCACAGGTGTTCATAAGAGTGTGTCTTGGGAGGGACTATTGCTTTCTCCTGAACTCAATCAGTAAGATTTAAGCAATAACTGAGTTCAATCACATGGTGGTGTGTTTTGATGAGTAAAAATGGCAATGCTTTCATTTTTAACCCCTTCACTCACTGAACCGTAGTTTCCCAGAATCACAGAATAAATTAGATAGGGAGCGGATCATCTGGTCTCAGGTCCCTGTTGGGGGCCTTGTTCCTTCAAGTTCTGAATATCCCCAAGGCTGGAGATTCCACAAACTCTTTGAGCAATATTGTGGTGATTTATTTTTTTTTCTTGTATCTAGAAGGAATTTTTTGTATTGCAGCTTGTGTCCATTACCTTTCATCTTATCACTGTGCACCTCCAAAAGTGTCTGTTTCTGTTTTTCTGTACTTTCCAGCTAAGCAGCTGAAGACATTGATATGATCTCACCTTAGCTTTCTCTTCTCTAGGCTAAAAAAAAGCAGCCCTCTCAGCTTCTCCTCAGACATCAGGTGGTTCAGCCTCCTAATCACCTTAGCGGCCCTGTGTTGGACACACTCTTGTACGACACAGAATCACAGAATGCTTGAGGATGGAAGAGAACTCTGGAGGCCACCCACCAGGGGCTACCCCCCTGATGGAACCAGTTGCCCAGGACCATGTCCAGACAGCTTTTGAATATCTCCAAGGATTGAGATGGACATGTCAATGGCTGTCTTGTACTGAGAAGACAAAAACGGCATAACAGATGCAGTCTCACAAGTGCCAAAAGAGATACCTGCCTACTGCCTGCTGTCTGTAGTCTTGCTAATACAGTTCAGTATGTAGTTTTCTTTGCCGCAAGAGCACACTGCTGGATCATCTACTTCTTTTTCACCTGGAAGGAAGCTCAGGCCCTTTTCTGCAAAGCTGCTTCCTAACCAGTCAGCTGCCAGCTTCTACTTTTGCATGTGGTTATTCAATCCCAGAGTCAGGATCTTGCATTTGCTGGACTTCATGAACACCTTTTCTGCCCATTTATATTTCCTGCTAAGGTCTCTCTGAATAGCAGTTCTCTTTTCTAGTATATTGACCATTCCCTCACAGTTTGGTATCACCTGCAAACTTGCCAGGAGTACCTTCTGCCCCATTGTCCACATCATTAATAGAAATGTTAAACAGTATTAGCCCCTATATTGTCCCTGAGGGACATAATTAGTAATCAGCTGCCAGATGGATTTCATACTACTGATCACCCCACTTTGAGCCCAGCTGTCCGACCAGTTTTTCACTCATTTGTTGTCTGGTTATTCAGTCCATATTCACTAATTTGCTTACAAGGGATGTTAGATGCTGGGGAGACCTTATAGCAGTCTTTCAGTACTTCAAGGGGGCCTACAGGAAAGATGGGGAGGGACTCTTTATCAGGGAGTGTAGTGATAGGATGGGGGGTAATGCTTTTGAACTGAAAGAGGGGAGATTTCGATTAGATATTAGGAAGAAGTTCTTTACCCTGAGGGTGGTGAGATACTGGAACAGGTTGCCCAGGGAAGTTGTCAATGCCCCATCCCTGGAAGTGTTCAAGGCCAGGCTGGATGGGGCTTTGAGCAGCCTGGTCTATGGGAGGTGTCCCTGCTCATGGCATGGGGGGCTGGAACTAGATGATCTTTAAAGTCCCTTCCAACTCTAACCATTCTATGATTCTGTGTTGAAAGCCTTGGCAACGTCAACAATTTACTACTCTCATCTGCTTAGTCATCTCATCACAGAAAGCTACCAGGTTGGTCAAGCATGATTTGCCCTTTGATTAACTTTTGCTGGTTACTCCCAATTACCTTCTTGTTTTTCTTTGGCCTGGTAATGTCCTTGTGGAGGATTTACTCCACAACCTGCATCAGGAATGATGTAAAGATGACTTGCCGGTAATTCCCTGGATCTTACTCCTTGGAGATGGATTTTCCAGTCACCAATAAGCTCCCCCAACTGGCATAACCTTTCAAAGAAGATAGAGAGCTGGCTCTACCAGCACCCTGCCTGGTCCCGTGGACTTGCGTGTGTTCAAGTAGGTTAAGATCTCCCTAACTCTACCTTCCTCTAATATAGTTAGTGTTTCACTTTTTCTTCCTCTTTACCTAACATCTGTCTCCCAGTCCATAAAGCCTACTGTAACAGTGTTTTCTCCCCTTTAGTCGCAGTTTCTTTTTCATGACAGAGATTTATAGCGGTGCTGGCTGTGTTATCTGCCCTCATGTTAGCACAGCTCAGAATGTCAGGTACTCTGGGACACAGACCGAGAAGAAGGCATAGTGCTACAGGGGCTTCATATCCATGCCTGCATCCAGCCTCATTCATGACAATAGGAATATTTGATATATTCATTCCTTAACACATTTTGATTTTACTTTTTAATGGGGGCTTATATCTGTGTACTTATTTCTGCCTTTTTAGGCACCCATAGATCACGGGTAGCTGTATAAATGAAAGAAAGGGGGGTCATGAAGATTGTGACACAGTGAATCACTGTTTATTCTACCTCTAAAAATGACTGGAGCCATATAATTTGACTTCAACATTTGCTGTTCTCTACAGTGAATATACTATTATTAGTCATCTTTTCTGCGTAATGCGAGTACCAATTGCTCTGATGAAAAGAATACAAGAGAGTTGTGTGAAACACCAGAATTAACTTTAACCTGTTGCTTGCTGAATCGAAGTTGCATACCTTCAATAGCATCCCAGAGAGTTTCGGTTTAAATGAATAGGGCAAGAATAATAATTTCTTCAGGCAACACTCAGTGAGCTTTACTGGAAGATTATGATTCCTTAGACTTTTTTTTCCAAGCAGTAAATAGATTAATACTATAAAGATTATGATGACAAAGTACGTATGAAGCAAACTTATTTTGCTTGTGTCGCTTACTGTTTATGGGTGAAAGAAATCAGGATTTTTTTTTAGATGTAGATATTATTCCAATCAGTAAGAGTTTGTTTGGCTTGATTTTTAAAAAGTTTTTATTTTTAAACCTCCAGGATATAATCATTATTAGAAGATAACTTGGAATATTCTTAGTGTTTAGCATCTGAATGGTTCAGTTTAGCTCTGATAGGATATATCTGTCAAGTGAAATTGTTTCCTGTCTCTAAGCATATGAAAGGAACTGCTTGGAAATGTATTTCAAAACTTAGAAAAGAGCAAAATCTTTATTTTCAGACCATCTAGACCTTGCCTAGAGCATTGTTTCTACAATATTCAGTTATAATGAGATTTATAGGGATAAGTGCAGTGAGAAATTTTTATGTCTTGTCCTCAGATTTAAAGAAAGTTTTGCATGCAGAAGCTACCTTCATGGCCTTCTGTAGCTCATTTCCCTGCCCCTGGCAAGAAGATTTTAAACTTTCCCTTGTCTGTTTAAAACTGTGTAAATCCTAGGTTAGATTTGGCTAGGTACTATTGTGCTGTGCCATCCTGTAATCTCACACATAAACACACAAAAGGCAAACTAATTTATTTCCTTGAAAAATTATCTTCATACTTTTAGCTTACAAGAAGCTTAAAGCTAAGCAGGGAAAAGTAGTTACTTCTAGCAAAAATTTTCTATTTTCAGAAAATGTAAAATTTAATTACACCAAATTTTACCCTAAATATAAAACAATTTCCATTTTAAACATAAATAACTTTTTCCCTCTGTTACAGATCTAAGTTACTAAATAGCTTCAAAGTCTCTCACCAGTAAAAAAATCCTTTCCTACTTATTGATTTATCATCAGGTCTCAAGCGAAGATTGCAAATTGCAATTGCAAAAAAAAAAAAAAAAGGTACTATTATGGGTATTTTTCAGTAGCAGAACTTAAGATTCTCTTTCCACAAGCCTCTGTAACAGCGAAATTTCATCCAGCTCTAGAGTAAGACAGTACATTTCCACTAGTAAGCACATAAGTAATATGTTGGGAGAGAACATACTGCTGTTCTTCCAATGAGATACTGATTTAATATCAGTAATCTACAGAATCACCATCTCTAAATTGAACCTAAGAGAGTGACTAGTTTCTTACAGCTCTTAAGGGACTCCAAGTCAATAGCAGTAATGCTTGACATTTGTATAGCACAAGATTTTGAGATACCTTATAGTTGTTAATTATACTTCACAATAACCCTTGTAGCTAGTAATAAATCACGTACCACATTCACAACCTGAAAGTCAACAACATCTACTTTTCTTCTGGCACTCAATGTATCATAAAATATTTTTGACTTTCTAGTCACATTGTCAGGCATATTGCATACAGAAGGTGACCACGATATAAAACTAACTGCGCACCTGATAGTAGCTCCGTCTTTGTACCACAAATATAGAAGACCTGGGAGGACCAGTTTTAATAACACTTAAGTTAAAATACAAGGTCCAGCTGGGGCAGGCACTTCTCCTGCCCCAGCAGGGCCAGCTCTGCATGGGCTCTGTGCTGCCCAGAGGCCACAGCTGAGCACACCCAGACAGCTCGGAGGTTACTAAATTATCAGAGCTCACAATGTAACGTATTAAGAGAAGCAAAAATGGAAAACAGCTTAACTTAACATGCCTGCAAACTGCAGTAATTTAGGAAGGAGTTGGTCCTCTTCCACTGTCCAGGCAGGAAGGGCATCTGCCAGGAGTCAGCTCATCAACTTCTCCCAGCTCGGCTGCCACCTCTTCCAGTTGGAATCCCAAACGATGCAGAGCGTCTCAAAGCTGAAAGACAGATGATGCTAACCAGTATAAAATTACAGCAAACTTTTGCCATTACTTTTGCTTGTCTATAAAAAGAAGTTCTGACCCCTTTCATTGTATAGGTGAATAAACTGTATTCCTAGAGATATGATTTCTTGAGGGAAAAAAAAGCGGTGTTTTATAAAACGTTTTTAAGCTTCCAAAATAATGTTTTCTTCAAAGAAATTAGTGTTTTTCTTTAGTGCTTTTCTCCTTCCACATCTTTCTTTTAAAAAAGAAAACAAAAAACAAAATTAAGAAGGGGCAGAGGAGAAAAAGGAAGAATGGAAAGAAAAGCGAGGAATGGAAAATGTTATTTTAAAAGTAGATGGAGAACTTTATGTTATTTATGGAAAACACATATTTTGAAGGCTGATAAACAAAACTTTTGATATTAAAAAGTATAATTGTTTGTAAAACTTTGCATTTTTTTTAGTTAACATTGTTTTTGAGGTTCTATTACACACTGATGCATCAAATTAGTGTTATTCTAAGGAAAAGACTGTGGACTGAGCTTCTCAACTTTGTACAAGCACAAACGAGTAGGTACTTGGTTGTCAAAGAGGCCACTGCCTCCTAAAGATCATTGCCACTCATTGCAGTGTCTGTCTTTCACCTATCTATCTCATTCAGTAACAGCTGGCAGTACTAGAGCCAGAGTAGGATCCAGGGCATTTATTTTTATAGTGTCTAACTTGAATCACTGGACTATTCTCTTCTGTACATTCTTTTTTGATTACAAAAAAAAAAGTGAGGAATTTATTTCAAGATGGGCATTTAATTTTATGACCTTTACCTGTGTTGCCCCATGAAAGCCAGAGTTGGAAAAACCTTTATTTATAAACCAGACTGGGTTATAAAATAGAGTATTGCCAGTTTCCCCTAACATTAGCATTCATTTCATGTTTTTTATTTTTTTTTCCCTGACTGGAAGAACTGCCTACACCTCTGCTCACCATGGCAACTGAAGAATCTAGCAGCAGACACAGGGTAGGAAAAAAAATAAGAAAAAAAAAAAAGCTCGAAAATATCCCCTGATACTAAAATTGGTTTTGTTTTCACAGCAACACACTATGCAATTGCAAGAGAATGAGAGCTATCTACCTATATTTCAGTTGGAATCACCCAGCATGGGAGGAGTACAAAAGAGAGTGTGTATGTTTGCATGTTACACCAGAGTATGTTAAGGGTGGGTGGCACTTATTTTCGAAGCATATTTTGACTGCTGAGGGAGGATGAGATGTTGACAATGATATGTTAGTGGATGTTTCTGTGGAAAAGGAGACATTCATACGTACTGGATGGAAGTCGCAGCAATTTTGTTTGAAAAGTTTTCCTTCTGTTCCTGAGTTGGTGCAATAAATAGAACTGTTGACAAATATTTATCAGCACGTCTAAACATATAGAAAGAACGAACCAAAGTCTTTCAACCACTGTCAGAACAAAACCAGGCACTGATGCATTTGCTAACAGCATAGTCAAATAAAAGGAATATCAGCCTCATGAGTTATAGTTACTTATAACAAAAAATAATGTGAGTATATAGGAATAATTCCATACAGATTGTTAAAAAAGGCATTTTAAACATTAGCTGGACACAAATTTGAAATTATAACAATTATAGTTATAATATAGTTACATAGTAATAATTATAGCAATACCAAATTATGTTGTTTCTTTTCCAAGCAGGAAACCACATATATTAGAAAAGAGAAAGGAAAAAAACCCACTATACTGACTCACATCATTAAAGAGGAGGGAGTCAATATCAAAACTAGTGTGTAAAAAAAAATCAGTGAAAAGTTTTCTTCATTTCTGTAGGAAAACCATTTGATTCATAGGAGTTAGGAAAACAGTCTGACATGCATTAATCTAACCACAGTAGACAAGCTTATTGGAATTTTTCTTTTCTTCCATAAAACTAGTTAAACAGTCAATTATTCTTTATGAGAGGGCCACAGGTAAAATAACTTTCCTTATTTGCTATCAGTTGCAAATGACTTGCAACTGAGTACAAAAAAATAAGGAACAAATTGACCTCCAAGATAATTTTCCACCACATTTTAAAGGCAAATTATTCCATATAATAAAAAGAGAGCTGTTAACATAAACACACTTCTATCTGGATACCAGACCTCGCAGACCCACTGGAACACCATGTTTCCCTCCAAACATGCCCTTCACACATCCCTCATGTGGAAGGAAACCAGCTGTAGCCCAATACAGGAGAAGTGCAGACGGGGGATGCGGTTGGATCCAGGAGCTGAAATGCACACCTGTGTCTACAGTGCAGATAACAGCCATTGCCAAAAACCTGATGGTCATGGTTTTCTCCTGCACAGAAACTGGAATAGGTGGTTATCAAGTTTGACAAGCCGGATGGTAATGAGCATGTGTTCAGAAACCACTGGATGAAATTTTGTTTATTTTTGTCAGCATTCAGCTTACTGCATTTTAATTTCATAAATTAGCTCTCTGTTGCTAGTTATTCTCTAATTCCCTGAGTTATTCTCTCTCAGTGAATGTAAGTTGCAGGAGAATGAAGGACAGGATCAACAAAATGCAGAATGCAGAACTAGTCTTACAAGAAATGGAGCCAGAGTTGAAGACAAAGGCAAGTATGACAAAAATAGAGGAGTGGAAAAGTGTGCATTGATAAGGATGGATAATAGTAAAAATGCTGAGGCAGTGTTGTAATTTAAATTTATGAAATATTGGTTAAAAAAAAGAAGAATTACATTATTCTTTTAAAAATGGAATATTTAGGTTAAAACCACTTGGGGAATGACTGCAAAAGAATTAATCTTCAGGCAGTTTTAGAACAATGTTCTATACCTCCATGCAAATTCTGCTGTAGTTAGAAGTCCGGAGGGACAAAGGTACTTGCTAAACCTCAGATGTAGAACCAGCTTTGAATACCAAGTTAAAAGCATTAAACTAGCCGGAGTTTGCATTTCAAGCAATGGGAAAAAAAAACGTAGAAATGCTCCAGAGACAGTGCATGAAAATCACCCAACGAAAGGCATTATGAGTTAAACAAAAGACAAGGAGGAACTGGAAAAAGGTCTCATCAAGAAAGTGTAAGAATGAAGGCAGACATACCAGACATTGAAATATAAAAGTTATTTTATTTATGCAAATAAAAGGAGAATAAGGTGTAAGTAGACACCGCTATGCAATTATCTTCATCTTCTTGACATTAAAGATAATCGATGTATAGAACTGAAACTGAAGTAATCATTTGCATCTATGTTCAAGAAACAAGGTTGTAGGACTTGGGGGTGAAGGCAGCACCTGGGATACTGAAATCTGTGAAATGTTCACAAAATGTCCTTGCCTGAAGTAGCAGGGATTTGAACTGGATTATTTATTCCTACGTATGTCTGACCTATCTTATCTATTATTTTCTTCATCTTTTCCTTTTACTTAATATTTACAGTTTCTTTTAATGATAACTTAGTCACGGGAGGATGACTAATCTGGACATTTTCTCAAATTAGTTTTGTAAACACCAAAGAAGCACTTAAATGGAAATACTTCTCCACAGTTTCCAAAGATACTGCTGACTATTCAGCTGGTATCAGTAAGGTCTGCAACATGCATACTTGCCTAGGAAGAACTGGACTTTTATTTTTGAATTTTCCTATTAGTTACCAAAAAAATATATTCCCTAACACTCAGTTGCACCCTATTTATACCATGCCAAAAAGAAATTATTAAATTTCTTGTTACTACAAAAAGTACTTGTCAGCAACGTAGCAGCAAGTGCTTTGGGTAAACTCTCCAGTCTGGCATTCTAGGAGTAATGAGAAATGGGAAAATTCTATATTCTTTATTTCCATTCGTCTGGAGTACTTTAAACCACTTTAACTAACTATTTACTTCACCTTTTGTAAATAAAATTAAATTTTCTGGATGAAGAGCTTGAATTAGCCATTGAAAATGAGAGAAAAAAAATCTCCAAAAGTATATAGCAAAACTGTCAAAAGAGTAGAATTTTCTTTGGGAAAATTTCATGAGGATTTGCCTCCAAAAGAAAGAAAAATATTTGCTACAAATTTGCATTCATTTTAGTCCCTTTCATTATGCAAAATGACATCTCCAAATGCCTCAGGCAAGCATTTCTAATAGAAACTAAAGGAAGAAAAAGTGATAAAGAAATTAAAATCTCATAACATATTATGGTAGAATATTTATAAGTGATCAGCAGTGTATTAAGCTGTAAAGAATACTCATCACAGTCACTCTGGCTGGTTATATTCTCTCCTACAGAACTACCTAACCCAAGGCTAGATTGCTTTGAAATTTGAAAACAGGTTTCTGAGCATTACACAGTGCATCTATTACCATAAACAGCTTTAGTATGTGAGTGTGCATACATACTAAATTAAGCAAGGTGCTACCTGCAGAGTTTCTTATTTATAGATACACTTTTCTTCTAGGTTTTGTTGAGATTGTTTTTTAAATGAATGATACTGAGGAAGACAGCTTTAGTACAAATGAACAAAGAGTGCAAGTCAGTCCTTACATGGCATGAATCAGAGTAACTGCAGTGAGTAATTTAGCACCAGCTTAGAATCTACACAAAAACATCAACATTTTCATTCATATCAAGGTAATATCCTAAAACCTTCATTACAAACCCCTTGATAATACTATTCCTTGTCCCATAGTGAAATTCCATTTAATTACGACAGATTATTTCAGGATAGTACCTTTCTTACAGAAGTAAAGCAGAGCATCAATTCTGGTTTCAAAGCCACCAAAACAGCTGATATTTTACCAAACAAAACCTGATTTGGTCAAAATCTACATGTAGAATTCGTATATTTTAAAAGGAATATTTTAAATGTTTGGAAGGGAGAAGGCAAATTTGGGCTGCTGATTGTTTTTATTTTTACATTTTTTGTAAATGGGGTTTTTGGGAGGGGGATTTTTTGGCCATAATTTATTCATAGACACTTCCTATAATTTAAAGAATTTTAAAAAGTGACAACTTTCTTTTGAAGTTTTTCGGATTTTTTCTTATAGTCTGAATTACTTAATGTTCAATGGTAGATTTGCAGAAAGTATTTTACTTAGTTGTGTAGTTGCTATTGTAAGATATTAAATTTCAATTTTATTGCTACAAATCTGTCCTGTGCTACATGAAGTTACTGTTTGCGAAGAAGCCAAGGGCACAATAAACCTAGTTTAGCTCAAAAAATCCAGCAATAGTACACAGTGTGTCTCTGACAGTATACCAGAAATGACAGAAAAACATACCCTCAACAATCATCAGCCATTGCTGAGAATAGGATTTTGCCTGACCTTTGGAATTGTTTGACAAATTTAGGGAGTATCCTGTAAAATATTTGGCCTGGAGTTCTTCAAGAAGCTTGAGGTAGTACTGACATATGGGCAGCATCTGATGAAGTTAGTTCCAGAAAATCTGAAAGATATTTTGAATTACTGACTGTTAGAAAACATGCTTGATACCTAAGAGATCTCTCGGGGGGGGAGGGGGGGGGAAACAAACCCACCCAAAAAACACTCAGTGGAAATACGAATTAAACAACCATTTCTCTATTACTCTCCAAACATGACTAATTTCCAATTTTCCCTTCACCTTTCACCTACATTGTTTTCTTATCATCCTGAAACTGACAGTTCTACCAGGATGTCTTGCTTAGTTATCCTCAGTTAATAGGCAAAGAGGAAGCTGATCTCTATGTTGAGTGGGAAACACCAATGAAAGAAATATTGGAGATTAATTTGGGGGTGGGGGGAGCCCTGCATCATTACTTACGCTAGGTTAAAAATGAAGTTGGAGACTATTAAAATGATATCTAGTGAACGAGGTAACTCACAAGGTATGGTTACAACCTGTCATGGCCCTGGGAGCACCGAGGTGCCTACCTGTCCCTGCCCAGCCTCTCCCAGTATATCCCTCCCCTCTTTCCATGTCCTGGACCCCCATTCCAGCCATCCCGGGACATCCAGTCCCTGCCCCAGCGATGCTGTAGGAGTGCCAGTCTCCAGCTCTGCTCCTGCCAATCCTGACTTGCTCATAGGACTTCCCAGGATGACCTTGGACTTTACTCATTGTTCCACCTTCTCTCTCCAAAGAACCTCTTATTACCCCGTCCATGGCCCTGCACGGGGTAAGCAGAGCAAGCCCTGTGCTGGTTCATCCCTGACAATAACCAGGAAAAGTACAAGGAAAGACACCATGAGACAGTAAGAAACTAGACACACAGCCATGGAACTGGGAGTTAGGCAAAAGACAGAAGCGTGAAAGGAGAGAGAAAGCAAACAAGCGAGAAAGAAATCTATTTTCATCTTTATTTCCATAGTTTTACTGTACCATTGCTGATACTGGTTCAAGGTTGAATGGCTTCAGAGGCATTTCATCCACAATGACTTGTCTGTGGTTTGTAATTGCTCTTCATAGAGGAGAATTGAATCAAATAGCTATTTTGCAAGCTAAAAATACTCCTTAAGTAAGATCACAGGCATATAAAACAAAGATGGGAACTAAACTAATGGGAAAGGAGAGAAGTCTGAGGAAGCAGACAGATTTGGGGGTCCTGGACTAGTTTCTCTGACCAATGAAGAGCTAAAGGATGTTGTGAACAGACATGCTGAACAATATTAATACAATATTACTTCAGAGCATAGCAAAATCTGAAAAGCCTGAGGGGGATGAGACATAACTGCCTCTGCATAGAGCAAAGCTGCATCAACGCAATATTTTGTTTAAACTAATTCATAATTTTTTTTTTTTCCTAAGAGCAAAAAACTCATTACTTTTTCTTCCCAGACAAAGCTGCTTTGTCAGACAATGTGAAATATGAACATGGCCTGGACCAGGAGCAAGTGGCTTTCTTCTGTGGGACTGTGGTATCACGGAGCATTCAGCCTAGTCAAGCACTTCCTGTTGTCATCATGCAGCCCACCACCTTCTCCAGCTCTTCTTGAGCTGAAGTCACACTCTTCACATAGGAAGCAGCCCTATGGTTAGCATAATTTTGGTTGTCTGTGAAACACAAGGATCACTAATTTGTCCTGCTTAATTAAAGGAGATTTGCTGCAGGATTTTCTCATTCTTTGATGGACATGATTGTATGCAGAGCCAGATCTTCGATAGGAACCAGCATTCGACTGCTCACTACACAGAAACTGTCAGGCAGCCAGTATCACATTGAAAACAATGATGTCCTCCATCTGTGTTTGGAAATACTGTGATCCAGGTATTTAGGTATGTCACTCACCATCTCCTTCTGAACTGTCAAATTAAACTAAACTAAACCAATCCACATTTCAGTTATACCCTTTCTCTGTTTCTTTTTGAAACTAAAGTTACTTTGTTTGAAAGTTTGAGGCTTTCTCAATAGTGATTGTTTTTCCCTCTGAAAAAAAGAGAAGGAAGACATAGTAAGTAAAAGAAATTATTAATACACTTTTTTTTGTGTGTGTTTTTTTGCCTCCACCTTCTGACCCAGATGATGATATCACTGTTTGAAGCTCAAACTTGGCCAGCAGTTTTTCATTTCAGCAGAAGTGTGGTGAAAGAGATACTGCATCTTAACAGTGTTAGGCAAAACTTTTAGTCTAATTTAAATCTCTGCATAAAATATTATGGTCTGGGATTTGTTTGACTTTTTTTTTTAACTCATCTGCAAATAATTTCATAAATCCTTTACATTGTGAAAGATGGAAGTGAAAAATTTGTATGCCTACAATTTAAAAAGAATCCAAACAAATAGAAAGAGTTTTCAGTAAAGGTGAATGTGGTTTTAGACTTCAAAAAGGACAACCAAAGGGCAAATCTTCCACTCTTATAGGCATTTCTGTGATTCACCTTCCATGGAGACAGACGTCTTCAGGGGATAATTAACTAACAAAAAGAAATATCAGTATATATTGGGTTTTACAAGGGAAAGTGATTTCTGTTCGGGTAAAAACCAGCATGTCCAGAGTCAACAGTAACAGTTCTTTGCCATGTAGCTTTGGGCTTTAAAACATGTTGCCACCCTTTTTTAATTTTTATTATTTGGGAAAACTGTTTCCTACAAATCTACATTTATATTTCCTTACATGTAGATAGATAGATGTTCTCTCTATAAATAGCGGTAGATATTCATAGACATGATAATGATGAATACACACATACACCCCCATAAACTCTATTGCTTTTTAAATTTTTCTGTGTCTTATGTAATAGAGCAGGTTAAGTACCACCATGAAGTTGCCAAACATACAGTACAGCCTGAAATACCTTTTTTCTTTGGGTTTTGTTCATTTTCTCTATAGACCTTACATTTTCAGCAAGTGCCATATGGACAAAACAGTTCCTGGTAAAATTTTGGACAACAATTAACATAAGCACAGCAGGACATCCCAACTGTTGACCCCTAAAAGGTGGTTAATCAACAGCATATGGGTTTATTTATCCCAGCATGCCCTTTTAATTAACAGTTCTGAAAAGTGTACTTTTTAATGAACACTTTGTTATAATTTATTGAGAAAATTCTAAATGGTGTAAATGAAACTCCAGCTTGAAACAAAATATCGTTGTATATAAGGAAAAAAAAATCTGTCAAGAAGTTAACCCATGAGAAACACTAATACTAACCTCAGACAATGCTAGCATAACAATATTTGTGTAAGAAAATCTCTAAACTGCGGAAAGTTTGGACTTAGTGTGTAAAGAATAAACGTACATTGTAAAGTTCCTGCTTAGAGTAAAGAATGTCAGTAGGACAGGGAGGAAGGTCTCTAACCTTGTGTTTTGGTTTGAGCCCACCCTCTGAACAATACTGTGCTATTTACTTTCAAGTTGGCAGTAGAAGATACTCGATAATATGGTAGGGTGAAAGGAAGGGAGGATACAAAAATAAACAGTGACACCAAACTAGAAAAGAGAAGCAAGCACAAACAAGTGCCCACATAGCATAGGATAAGTAAACATAAGAAAAGCAACAAACATTCAAAGTCCTTTTTAATAATACAACTTTATTAATGAAATGCAAATTATTTAAGATAAGCCTTAGGTAAACCAAAGCATTACAGTAAACAAAAATATTTAACATAAATTATTAAAGGAAAAGAGTAAACCAGATTTTCAGTTGGTGTAAATCAAGATAACTACTTACAGAAAACAGATTTACATGGGTTTTGAAAACATAATCGAGTCCTTCATACTAAAGAAATTCAGACAACAAACCAAAGAGCCTTTTCTTTATCTTCAGACAACTAAAAAGAAAAATGTCTTTGATGGTATTGCGTCAGCTTATGAAACCTCCTATCAAGCTTCCTGTAAGTTATGTCCCAAAGATGAATGCATTGGGAGCTTTTAAGGTATTCAAACACCTCTAATTAAGAAGCCATGCAAACTGAAATAACTACTAAACACCTTGGAGTATATTCACGCTTCACTTCTCAGCGAAGAATTCTACCCTTGCTTAACAGCAACTACTACACCAGAAGGACTATTTTGTACATACTTATTCAGCAGCAGAATCTGGTCTGTCCTAGGAGGCAGAAACATGAAAGAATTTTACACTTTTACAGTATAGTGTACTAAATAAAAGGCATATTTCCTTTTAGAATATAATTTTCCGATACCAAAAGTACTGGAGTCTCCTTAGTTGAGATCTTTGATTGCATTCAGCAAAATGCAAAATTGCCTTACAGAAGAATGCAGATTTGAAGTATAGTGAACATCAGGGCAATTCCAAAATGTAGCTATAACTACAACCTTGGTAAACGATGTTTACCAAAGAATCTGTTAGTCAGCTGAGATTACGCAAAGTGAGGTGTTACATTTGTCTTCAAAACAAAACAGAAAAGGCTTCTGCTTTATCATTGGCTTACTTTACCATATTAGAAATAAGAGAAAATACCATCAAAATTGTCAATCATTATCAATCCTGTATTGTGTGCTAATGAAGAATGAGAAAGGAACCACAACATAAGGAGTCCACTAGAAGGAGGAAAGATGCCATTCTCAGAAGGAACCTCTGTAGGAGACTGTTGTCTCATTCTCTGTTGAATGCCATAAAAGACCAGCTCAGAGCAGCAATTTTTTAGACTGCTAACCCTTGCAGCTCTATAAAACTGTCAGGAGAAGCAGCCACACATCACAAAGCTTAGGGTAAATATTAAAGACAGGAAGATAAAGATAACCTGATAGACATATATCCATACTATCCTCTATAATAGACTTTACCATTTCATGTATTTGAAATTAGTGGGACACTTACTTTCAGTAAAGACATTCTACATTAAGAAGGATTTTCAGGGTTGACCATTAATAAATAAACATAAAGACTGTAACTTTAATTACAAAATGTTTTTCTAAGATGAATATGGACCTCCAAGTGTCTGATTGTTCTAATTTTGAAAAAAGACAATTTTGGAATGCCCATAAACAATATGATTAAGCACTGAATGTGGTTTACAACTTTTGAGTAAATATGAATGTCTTCAGCTATGCAGATAGCACACTGAAAGTATTGTTGAATCTACTTGAAGGAGGAAAAGAAAGAAAGAAAGAAAAAAAAGCACTATATAACTTACACCAGCTATCAACCTCCTGCACATTGTAAACTAATTCTTGTAAAAAAGATAAAAAAACCCATAGGTCAGCCCAGAATGTTACCCTAAGTGAACAACTGATTTCATAAAACTGAAGACAGTAGCCTTTTTAAAAATACAGAAAATACAAAATCCTTTGTGACTATTAAGCTAAGTGATTCATGCAGGGCTGTTGATATGATTTTCAAAAGCAGATCAGTGATTAGGCAAATCTTCTGTATTGGATTCTCTCTGTCACTGCTAGTGAAATATTTTATTTTGAAATGTCTTTTGCTCCACTAGAAGATATTTCTGGTTTTATTTTTTAAAGTACCAGTGAGTAATAAAAGCACACTTGTTAAGGTATAAGTATGCTCCATTAGGTGTATTTTAAAGACATCACCATCATGTTTGTTTCTTTTTTTAAAAAAGTAACCAATGCATGTTTGAAATTACATCTAGCTTATACATTGGGACTGCTCTCTCAATGAAAAGCAACTTGAGTCAGCTTTTCATCAGAATGAACTACTTGTTTGGTACATGCTTAGTCCTGCTGTATGAACTAGACTACAGTTTAGTTTAGATCCCACATTTCTAGGAAAACAAGAAATAGCTAGGAGTTATTTTAGGTCTGGGCACTGCTTCTCATTTATATAAAGTGTTTATTGTTTATACATGCACCCAGTCAGACACATTAAGCAACCTGATATAAATGATTTAAAGGATTAACCCAGTTCTAGTGCACCAAAAGTAAAAATCAGCTATGAGCTACTTTCAGTCCAGTTATCTCAAGGAGTTTGCTCCCAAGACTAAAAATGAAGATGTAGGAAACATATTAAACATCTCAAGCCTGCAAGCACAATCCAGCCCTAAAGGACTAGATTCAATTTTCGTCACTGTCAAAGGAGCCTTGTCCCTAGTCCTTCCTAACAATGTGAACAGCCAGAACAAAGGGATTTGCATGTTTCTGCTTCAAGAAGTCGGTCCCAGTTTAACTGTCTTAGAAATAAAACTTCTGAATCCAATGAGTTATAACAAAGGATATGACCAGGGTAGTTCCAGTTACCCTTTGTGATGATGCAGCAAGATATGTGTCCATACTCTGTAGCCCAATACCATATATTTTAGAAAGGTAATAATTTGTTACTGCTATAGTATTCTTATGGGTCTCTGTTTCTTAAATCTTTGTTGAGAAGATGGGAGAAACAGCATTTCCTTTAAAATTACAGAGTTTGGGAGTTAGCCAAGTGAAAATTAGTGAGCTTCCACTGTAACTAATTGAAGTTAGATATTGTTTTCATTAAACTCTCATCAACTTCACATTTTGTTTATTTTCAAGTGTAGGTTTCAAGTGTTGCAGATGTGTTGGTTAGGTCTCAGGGAGAGAATATCAACTGTCACACCTGGTTCATTTGCTATGTTATGCCTTTCTGGTACTGAAGTGCAGAACACCCGTTCCTTCTCTAATGCTTCAGAGGGTTTTTTGGGTGCCTTATAATTCACCTCACTTTCTAGTGGTTAAAAATCAATCTATGTCTAAGTGCTCGCATATTGCGAAGCAAAGTAAGCAAGCCTGCATGATTGTCAGTACCTCTTGTTTGTGATGAAAATCTTTGTACTAAGGTAGACTCACACTGTTGATGGTTTGTTTCATTTCATTTTCTACATCTTTATATTTTCAGAATTTTACCAAACTACATAATGTTTAACAATGCGCACCCTAATTTTTTAAGGAAGAATTGCAGTGTACAAAAAAGAGAGATGGCTTTTGTCTTCCCAAAGATAAAGTGATTTAAATGTGAGGAAATATTGAGCTGCCAAGTAAAAATTTCTCTTTCATTCCAATCTAACAATGATGAATATGCGATGATACAGTGCTAGGAAGATTTGTCTTATTTTCCATATTTGAACATCCATTGTCCTTGTCAGGAAAAATACTTGGGAAGGATTCGTATTGTTATTATTTCCTTTGGGTTGTTCATCTGGTTCTAAACACAAGAAAAAAAGAACAACACTTCAATATGGAATGGACATAACAGAAAGAAGGTAAAGAGAGAAGTTCTCCAAACTGTTGTGGACTGAGAAGCGTGGCAAAGGAAGAGGAGATAAAAAACTCAACTGTCCATGTGAAGGAATGAAAATTTGTACAGAAGAAGGAAGAAACAGACACTGATGTCTAAATAATTTCTCTCAGATAAAGGAAAATTAATAATAATCTTTAATAATTTCAAATTTAATGAAAAAAATATTCATAAATGTTTTCAGTAATGTTGAAAATTAATTTACTTCTGTGTTTAAAATGTGTATATTCAATTTATGTCACTTTAAGGCAACGATTTTCCCATATCTGTCTCATATTTTGATACAGAAACCTTGGATAAGTTTTAGTTCTTGGAAACAACTCCTGAAAAATAAGTGTGTAAGTACATAGCCTTGAGCTATGATGTGGGTTCACTGAAATCAGTAGGAAATACCAGTCAAAAACTGGTCTCAGTACATAATCATCATGCTTTTAATCATGTTAAAACATTGTTTTTTCTTGCTATTAACGCACATTTATGTGAATCGTACAGGACTTCTAACCTAGCTACACTACTTAAAACTCTTCACAGCAAAACCAGAAAACTGTTTCACATCTTTGTGGAGGCCATAAAAATGGCACCACACCTCTTGGAAGAGCAAAATATGTGATGCATAATCATATGATCCATTTAATGAACTAATGGAGGACCATTCAAAACCAAGTTTAATTCTTTGCCTTGCCATTCCTATTGAAAGTTTTCCCCAGAAACTTCTTTCAAACATAGTTGGAAATGTTAAAATTCAGGCCTGAGTCTATTCCTTACCAATTTATAGTAATTTTTTCTCTTATTGGTGTCAACCTTTAAGGAATCCTTTCCCCTGTTGCTGCTTTCTTCTTGGATTTAACCTCATTCTCAACCTTCTTTTTTTATTTGACAAAAAAAGCCATGTATTTTAGATTCACAGAAAATAGGGTCTCCTTTTTCCTGGTCATCTAAATAGTATTTTCTAAGCATATTCCAGTTAGAATTTGGTGGCTTTTTTAGAGCTGAGTGACCAGAATTCCTGTGTTTTCACATGAATATTCCAATGACACTACTCCTTCCTCTTTTTAAAGAAATATTGCAGCTGGTAAACCTTAGGATTGTCTCAGCCATTTTCACAGTCACATTACACTGATGCCTGACTGCCCTTCATGGCTGAATAATACCGTTTGTTTTTCCTCTCTCTCCATTATTCAACTCAAATTCCTGTCTTACAGCAGAAATTATTAGCATGATCCTTAACTGAATGATATCGTGCTTAACACCACAGTAATTTCATCGCATTTTGTCTTTTTAAGACATTTACATAATTCACATATTGACAATATGTCCTACCTTTTTGATGGCAAAAAAATTCCAGAACAGTGCTAGTCTCTGTGCTAGGGTCAGAAATGAAAATATTAAACAGCATTTACCTCTGTGGCAATTCTTAAGTCGTACCATTACTAAATTCCTTTCAATTCAATGTTAATCATAATCCTTATACTATCTTTTTTATGTACCCTACATTTCTTAGACTATTCCATTTTCTTCTTTAGTTTAACCAGTAACGTTGTATGTCATTTATCTAGAAAATGACATACCTTATCAAAGAAAATATCAGATGAGTACAACATGGTGGACTTGTTGAATATGTATTATATACTTTTTACAGTTTTCTACTTACTCCCATGTCTGATTACTTTTTCCTTTTCCTTTTAAAGGAAAAACTTCTCTGAAAGATTTACATCATTGGAGTAAGACTGATGGTGTATGTTATGTATTTGTTCTATGCCTTCTTAAACATACTACCACATTTGCTACATTTCAGCTGTATAATACTGTTGAATAAAAGATAGAGTTATTAAAATTCCTTGCCATTAGACCACCTGCTAACAACAGCAATAAAGTGACAGTTTCTGTAGAGAAGCACTCACAGCTACCAGGACTCTGAAACACTGACTCCTTTTTCTACCATGTGTTTTGGGGAAAAAAATGCGTAAAATTGTATTTTCTTATTCAATAAAAAAATTAACTGTCTCAAGGGCTTTGACTAATCACTGCAGTTCTCTTTTAACTGCAGAATTTTCACAGAAGTACCAGGAGCATGCAGCAGCATCCTCACTGAGTGTCAGGGAAGATCTCATGTTGATCAAGGTATTAGCAAGCCATTAACTGGCAGTAAGATGATATCAAGTAAACAAATAGTATGCTTCATCTATATATGTAAACACATTGATACCTTCTCTTCCTTTAAGTGGGGTCCAGCTTTTTCTTGTGGCAATGGACTGATCTGCTGCTGTAGAGATAGGCTCCACCATGCTACCAGCACTTTCAGAGGAGCCTGGGGTACAGACTATCTGATTAATTCTCAGAGTTATGCTCAAACTAGAATAAATGTCTCGTAACAAAACACCAAATTATACAAATCTGCTTTGAATATTGCCTGCTTTATAATAGCACTTTAAGTTAAGCAGTTGTTCAAATTCAGCACATACTTAAGAATTTTGCTGAACATGGGTATGTTAAGCATAAACCCAGAACCTTTGTTGAGATGAACAAAATCATCATTATGGATTTTGATAGCGTGATTTTACATTTTACGTATGAAATAAAATTTAAGGATTACAATATAATTTGCCCCAAACCAGTGTACATCATTTTACACATTTACAGGAAGATCACATAATAAATGTAACCATCAACATTGGTGTTGGAGCAATATTTTTAAGGAGTTAAATCTATATTTTATATTTAGGTTATAGATTTCAACGTATTACTTAGGCTGAAATCCATCTGGGCTTATGAAAGCGTAGTCCAAAGCCCAAAATATAGCTGGGAAGGCAATAAATAAGTTAGCCAACTACAATGTGACCAACACAATAACAATACAGCCAGCTGCAAGCTGAATGTAGGAGAAACTTCTCAGCAATTAAAAATCACTATGCATGCACAGATTCTCATCAACTATTTATAACTACTTCCCTTATTTATATTAAAGATAGAGAAAATGTAATCAAGTCCAGCAGCATTTTATTTTAAAGAACAAGAACTAGTTTAATAGGTAAAAATACAAGAATCCAAGCAAGCAAATACAGACTTGAGTTTTTTAAACAATATGTCACTTGCAAGAGGAAAGTTGTCAGGGCCTGCTTAGAGTAAGTAATGGCATATAGGAAGGTAGGTCCAGAAAGTACTTTATGACACCCAAGGCAAAGTCAAGCATGCCTAAGTTACAGATATCCGGTAAAGAAAACTCTGCAGGGTGTTGCTGGCAAACTAACATGAGCAAATCCTAGGAGAAGACTTGACAAGTGTGGAGGCTGCAACAAAGATCAGTGGGTCAAATCCAGGTGGGCAAGGAGAAACATGAATCACCCAGCCAGACAAAGATCAGATGCATAACTTCTGACAAAGTAAGTAGCATAGAAAAAACAGGTGAGATTTTTATTTAAATAACTGACTTTATGAGCAACTTCCTCTCATTAAACAGTGTATTCCAGTTTCATGCATGTTTAAGCTGGATATTAAGAAAAACATTATTTTTTGAGGATAAAGCCCACGTTCTCCTGTACTTTTTTCATTGAACAATTCTTCTTATCGAAGTTCCTTCAAGCAGAAATGTTTCATATATCATAATCCTTCTGGCCTCCCTCAGATTCCTTTCTCAAGCCGACTGGAAGTTAATTATTTCAACCCTCCCCATCTAATTTTGTAACAACTTGTTCATAAAACAAAAGCCACCTTTGATCTCAATAGGTTTTATTGGAAATGCTTCAGTTAATAATTTCTAGTCATTCAATAGAAACTACTTGTCCATACTTATGTTTTCAACTAAATTTCATTGAAAATATCCTGAAAAACGTCATTGATATTTTAAACTTTTAAAATATTCTTTTTTTTTTTTTTTCAAAGCCACTGTTAAAGGGTTAATTTATTTTTAAAATATGGGAAGGCGTATAAAAAGTTCAAATTTAAAAAAATTACAAACTCATTCCCTTTTTCTTTTTTTGTTAATTTTCAAGTTGATTGAGTTTGAGTCCTAGAGAAATTCACTTCCAGTTATATTTTCAATTAAATTCTTAGCATACAACAGCAGCATTTAAATGTCGGACTTCTGTCTCTGAAACACAAGCCTTTAGAGCTTGTTTTTGTAGGTTGGAATGGAAGGACTAGTACCATGGTCAACCATTTCACATGGTGATATAACTTCATCCAGGTGTCCTATTTCATCTTGTGGAGTTCAGACATATATGTGTGTGTTTATGTGCATATATGTATATGTATATAATATCTCAGTGAAGATTATACAAAACTGAAATTCATTGAAGCATTCTAGAGGTCCCTTATATTAACTTGGGGCATATTACAGCATCTTGAAACAGCACAGCAGTGACTGTCAGCTAGCCAGACTGCCTAATGTGGAGAATTTCCCTTGTTAGGTATCTTATTAAAGTTCTCAGCAGGGTTTCTGATTCGTCTCAACATCAAATGAATAGCACCAGCCTTTATTCAAGAAACAGATAATGACAGTCTAACTGGATTATGCCAAATTCCAGAAATGTGCTTTCACAGTTGCCAAAGATTTAATTTTTTTTCCTACTGTGCGTATTTCCAAGGGGCCTATCATTATGGACCCTATTCATAAGAAATATTACCCTGGGTTAGCTGCACTACCACACCAATGACACCAGCTTACTTTCACAAGGTGATTTCATCTAAGTTGTTTCTTGGTTTTGGACTATCCGTGCAATTTTTAGTCATTTGGAAGTAGCTACTACAGCAAGTAAAATGATGAAAGATCATGGCAGCCTCCCCTGTTCCCCTGGTTTTTTTGGTAGATCCTCTTGAAGGAGTAGAAAATGCTGCTACTATGTCAGTACTCATGTAATTCTAGGCATCAGTTACTAACTGTTATTAAAAACTCTCTCAGCAAGAAAGAGTCTTTGCATGGCGCAAAATAAGATAATATACAGGCAGGAAATAAATAGCTGATCTCGAAAGTAAATCTGCAGCCACAGTTCCCTATGTCCTGCATTCAGCAAGGAAGTCATCTCTTGACAGATACCGCAAATGAAGTAGAATTCAAGAGCTTCAACCATTAGAACAAGTGAAACCTGTATTTAACTCCCTGCTCTGCCAGAATGTGCTGATGAGAGAACAAGTTACTGAGACCCAGAGATATTTAAGGACAGAGTTGCTGTGAAAACTGCCTTTCAGGACCCTGCTGTCAAAGCCCAAAGTTAGAAACCCATAATCTCTATGCGACATACAAAGGTAGTTAAGTACCCCAGAAAGGCTACTTCAAGTTGCTTAAAACTGAGGAAGTGCCAGTCCAGCAGCAAAACCTACAGACAGCATCTATAATGCCACTCATATTTGATGTTTGAGAAGCTCATTAAAGGCTGCAAACAGATGCCTCTATGTCTGGTCAACATCTGGAGACAGGAATACTGCTGGTAGATGCCTACAAACTGTTCTTGCAAAGAGCTAAGTAAGGCCTGTTTTCCTTCACGGGTGGTGGCTGTTAATTCTTTATGTTAGACCTTCATGGATAAACTATTCCAGGAGATCTGATCACCTCTCCTGTGTTGATATCTGTTTTCTACCAAACATCTGACTCGTACAGAATGACTCTGGGTGCAGACACTATTTTTCTCCTTCCTATAAAGTTACAGTTAAGCTACCTGTTGACCTGTCTCTTTCTAGTCTCAGAAATATTGCATTAAAGGATGGACCATGACTCATCGTCATCAAGAAAGATGCAGACTCCCCGCACTACTGAGGCTACATATAGACTGGCAAACCTTAGAGACATCGATTTGATACTTGCAGAATGAAGGTTGAATTCTCTATTTTTGTAGTCCCTTAGAGTAAAAGAATGAGCAAAACGTTGGTGGACGCACCACAATTTTTTTAAAAAGAAAATAATAACAACCAGGTTTTCTGGGAGGTCCAGTATAGCCTGACTGCTATATATACAGAAATTGAAGTGTTATGGGAAGTAAGATACTATTTTGCCTAGATCCTAATGCAGGAGCCAGTTATCTAGCTGCTCAGGACACATATAAGCAGACTTTGAACCATATCAACATCCTTTCTCAAATGCTCTAAGCTCCCTTTACCTCCAAGCAAAGGAGAGCTGGTGAAATCACTTCAAAGAGATCTAGTAAACTGCCTCAGAAATGTTTCCCATTTCTTCCTGAAAAACATTACTTTCAGTCCTCACCACTATGTACTTCTCAGAAGTTACTTGTCTGTACTTCCCAATGGACTACTAGTCTCTGGTGTTTCTTGAACATCTTTGAAGGTATCATTTTATGATTTTGTCACCACATACAAAATGACAGTCAGTGCTGGAACTTAAACACGCACACAAACATCAAGGGGGATCCATTGCTCATTTTTAGTTAAGGGTTTTCCTGATCAGTTAAAAATACATCTGATAAAGAAACAAAAGCTTTAATACAAAAATATGTTGCATGTCTTGCATTCACTTGATATAGTTCAGGGCTGAACAGTGTTTTTCAAGAAGGTTAGTTGGGAAATTATGACTCTTAAATTTTAATATACCACATCATGATAACAGTGGAGAAATTGTCCCTTTTAAAGGATTTGAAAAGATTATTGGAGTCGGGATCATGAGGGACTTTAAAAGTGCAGTAGAAAATTCCAGTTTTTCTCTTCCACAGAATGCTTTGCTCATATAAACTTTTGTCATCTTGACACAACCTCACACTCAACTTTGACAATTTTAAATCAGCATATATGCCACGGTATATAGTCACTGAATGTTGACAGTACTGAGTAAAATAAATTAGTTTCTTCAAAGTCAGTTAGCACAGGCTATCCTCTCATCTTTAACACACCTTAAAAGCTTGTGTGGCCTGCAATTTAATTTACTTGGTGTTTTAACAAGGGCCTGTTTCTGCAGGGTAATATAAACATTAGCCAGTGAGGTCATTAGGAGCTTCAGACTCCTCCTGAAGACTTTATTTGAGAGGTTAGTGGGAGGCAGATTGCCCAGACAATCATTTTCTCTTCTTTTAAATTAAATTTCTTTCATAACAGAACAGTTTAGGTTACTGTAAGAGGGAACCAGAGAATGGCTGCAAAGTCTTAGGAAGAACTATTTTTAAAGTAATGGTGGGAACCAGTGTCTGGACTATAGTGTCCCCACCCCCAAATCATCTGTTCTGTCCTGAACTTCTAATATAACCTACTTGGTGAAGAATTTTTCTGTTAGGATTTAACTTTCAAAAGGACTTTAAAAGTGCATGTTATAAATGTTGACATAGTTTTCCATGTCGAGACTGATCTAATTCTCAGATCTTACAAAGAATTTAAGAAATTGGGACTAGGCTGTCCCCTATATAAATAAGCACATGTCCACACCTGCTATCCCCAGCCTGGTTTGTTGTGCTCAGCAGATGATAGACTGTATAAAAACAAACTGGCTGAATGAGGAGATTTGGGGTGTGGGGGTGGGGAATACCAGAATAACATCCTGCAAAATTTTATGGAAAACTGTAGTATAGTGGTAGTGCAAGCAGAAGGCTTTTAAGATGGATCGTAGTTTCAAAGATGAACATAAGCTATTACATAAAAACAAAACCAGTTCAGATAACCAGGCTCTCACTTGGTTTATCATCTCGAGAAAGAAAGGAAGAAGCACACTGGAATTAAAACCAACATGTTTCAGTAAAAAACTCTCTAATTTTAACACAAACAACCAGTGGAATTTGCTGCTGTTAATTATTATTAAATCCAGTATCTTGGATTTGGTGAATTCACAGCAATTTTTAACATTTATATAGATAAAAAGATAATTTGCAATTAAATATAGACAGATTTTTCAGAATAAATTGACCTCCAGACTTCTGCTTTTTCTGTTATTTACTGAGGGCATATTGTACCAGTCACAATAGACAGGGAGAAATTAGACTACTTGGAGACGAGTGATGCTTTCAATGATACTGATGTTTGCACAACTGGCCATCTCTTGGCTCATTCAAAACCAGATATGAAAGTTATGCAAAGAAGCAACAATTTTCCATTGTTGATTAAAAAAAAGGCAATATTGAATAGTCTGAGCACAAAGAGCTGTTCAGATATAGTCTGTACTACAGAGAAGACATCCACCATCTCATCTTCATTGTTTTTTTCTGCTGAATATTCACTCAGCTGTGGAAGGATGTTTTCAGACATCAAATAGTCATAAGAAGCACTGCAAAATGAATAACATTGATTCCATTAAAAAGAGCAATAAAACTCTCATTGGACTTCTATAGAAGAAGAATTTGAACAATGCAGATGACTTTTGAATATCTGTATATATTCATACTTGTTTCTCCTATCTTGCTACATTCTGAAAACCTAGTTATTGTATTCCTTAAACCAGATCCTGCAAAAGCAAAACTCCCACTGCTGCCAATTTTAAAGATACAAAGAAAAACTTTTGCATAAAGAGCACAGATACAGTCTTTATGTAAGCCAAAGGTTATACAGCACCACAGGAATGTAGCACTCAAAACACAAAATAAAGGTTACGTATTTCTGTCAGGAGGTCTCTGGCATCTTGCTGAGACAATAGGTGCCCTGTTCATTATCTGTTGCTAGAAGAAGGGTGCTTCAGGTTCAGAACTGCTTCCTTATGGCAATTTTGTTTAAATAAGAAAAAAAATATACATGAGAATGTAAGTATAGATGAGAAAGAAAAAATTATTTCCTTTTGGAGGAAAAGGCAGATGCACTCCCATAGTTACACACAGCAATAATTGTCGGAAGGTGTAAGGAAAAAAAATTATTAATAAATTCAACTGTGCAACTTCTCGAAGTGTTATAATCTGTTGAGAAATTCAGAAAATTTCAAGCGAAGGCAAATAAACACCATATTTCTGAATCTGCAATTTCTGTATTCCTGTCAATGTAGGCAGCATACAAATGAGTATTAACCTCTCTGACTGTCTTTAATGTATAACATATGGTTGCTGCTGCTGGGCTTGTTGAAGGAGTTGGTCTGAGGGTATGGGGGAAGGAGGAAAAAAGTAGACATGAGAGATTCTGGTGAGCATTTTCTGTTTGTACTCTAGCTGCAAAAACTGAACGTGTTTGCAAGAGGGAAGAAAATTCAGCACTGCCGAAAACAAATGGTCTCACTTAAAGAAAACTGGAGGTGGTTAGGGAAGGGAATTTCTTTACTGAAAACAAATGTATTCTCACTGTAGAAAAAAACCCTGACAACAACAAACAAACAAAATGAACTCAGTATCTCAAGACTGCTTAATACCTAGCTGGGAATCTGTTTTTCGCTGATTGGAAGAGAAAGGGCAGTAGGAGGGGTTGCCTCGAATTTCTCCCAAATGAAGGATTGTGGGGGTGGACTAGAGGGGGCTGAAGACTGTGTAACATCAGGAGACACATTTGTTCAGTCTGCACTGGCATTTCCAAGCTGAAGAATTTGTTTCTGCAAAAAAGGTTAAAAACTGTTCTGTGACTTGGATTAAATTAATTTCTTTGGCATGAAAAGATAGACTTTTACTTCTCTCTGCTTGGTGCCCAAATCAGAGCAATCTTATTTTGTTTCTGTTCGCTGTTTTAGTTTGCCAGCATTGTTAGGCTTTCTCTTGCTTGTGCAGAAATATTCTGTCATTAAATCTGATTTCTTTCCCCTGTTACACATCCTAATTCACATCTTTGTCCCCTACTGGTCCTTGCTGTCTTTCCCACTCTAAATGTGGGAAATTAAATTTTGATTAAAACTTGTTCAAATCTTGCTCAGGGCTTGTTTAGTTCTCATTTCTGTCTACTGGAGCAAAAAAAAAAAAGTAAATACAAGGAACTAGAACTTTCCTAAGTTTCAACAGCTGTTGTGGGTTTTTTTTTCTTGTTTGAGGTATTATTTTTAAATGTCCTATTACAAAAACTGTATTCTGTTACCTGGAACATATAATTCAACTAACAATGTCTGTTTTAAAATATTTTTCCCACTTGAGATCACAACTAGTTAAAAATATATCCAAAGTGACTCTAAGGTCCAAAGAGTCTCCATCATTCTCTAGGAATTTCATTTTTTGCTACAGTTATGTTCAATGCCTGCATAATGTTTTGATGATGCCTATCTAACCAGTTTTTGAAGACCTCCAGTGGTGGAGACTCTACAGCCCACCTAAGGACAGCAGTTCAATGTATTTATTGTGACAAGATTTTTGGTTCTTTTTTTCTTCACCTCTTCCTAATCTGCAACAGTTTCTTGCTGCGATTTGAGCTCATTATTTCCTGTACTATCTCACATAGACATGAGATTCAGGTTATTTCCTTGCTAACAAGGTATTATGTTCCTGAAAGCGGTCCCCTTTCTCTTATGAGCAATGCTAACTCTCATACTGGTGAGACTCGCAACATCTACGGGTTTTCCCCTTTGCAACTTGTGTAATACTAGTGACATATATTCTGCATATCATCATTAACCTAGATCTGCTTATGAAAAACAAACAGATCTTAATGAAATGACAAGATAACATAGACTGAATCTTCTAATACTTAGTTTCATGTGAAAACCAAGCAGTTTTATTTTGTCTGGCCCTCTTTAACATACACATTTCTAGTGTTTTGGGCAATATTCTTTATAAAGTAGCAGCAAAAAAGAAAAAAGTTGCTTCAGTTTTTGGTAGTCTGGTGTACATACCTTCATTAAACAAAGAAGGAAAAAAAACCACAACAGGTCAAGTGTATGTCCTTTCCAGATATATTTCTTGTTTCATATTGAGCTATTTCTTTTCTCCCTTGAGCTTTTTTCTTTTTCCTGTGGGTCATACCAGGTTTGTCACTGTACCTGTGCCACCTCTGCCTCATGCAGGATAGCAACATGAGAGAGAAACCCAAATTGATTCACTTGGGAGTTGTGTAATGTGGCAACTGCCCCTAACTTTCCATTTAACTAGAGCTAGACGAATTTAATGGTGCATTGTTTAAGGTCCGCCTTCTTACAGCCTATGTTTATTTCATCAATTTTCATGCAGTTGGTAAGTTCTATTCATTGCTATCATTTTACTTGTATGGCTCTGTGCAGTCATCATGACAAAGAATTACTCTTGAGAGGTATTCAAAAGCTTTCCAACTTTTCTGAATGTGACAGGATAGGATGCTGGAAATGGTTGAAGTCATGGAATGAAAAACATCATGGGAATATGACTCAGGACTAGTCATCACCACCTGGAAAGCTGTCATTAAAAAAAAAAAAATCATGTTAGAATTCAACATAGCATTCTGAGTCTTGCAAAGTTGCTGGAAGGCATGTTAACAAACAAGAATCAGGTTCTGGAGGTTTACATCAGGGGTCTTTCTTCAGGGCAAAAGTTTTGTCTTAAAGAAAGAGACCTTCCAAAATCAGACTTGATCTCCAGAATGGGTTTTCAGAATGAGGTCAAAGTGGGCTTCAAACTTCTTCCGTGCTACCTCGCTTTCCTCTAAGTGGTGCATGCTATTGCAGGAAGTGAAGCAGCATCTGATATTCCAAGTTATGCTGGATAACAACATTCCTGATAAGCAAGCAACTCTAATGCAAGATCACTCTCAAGTCACTGTAATATTTTCGGCAGTCTTTAGGGCATAAAACCAAAACCACCAGTTGTTCTCTCAAGCTAGTTTCAAGGTTAGACTTTGTGCTCTATCAGTGCCCAAAGGATTCAGGAGGATCTGCTCTAAAGTATTTAACTACAGAAACTGTCTATGTACACATCTTATTCTTTTCACTTTTGGCTGTTGAATCATACTTACTATTTTAATCTGTTTCAGTATTTAATTTTATCTTTCAAGCAAATAATTTGAACTCTATTTCTCTTTATTTTTTTTTTGCTTCTTGTGCTGTTCTGCCAGTTCAACTCTTCAGGATTCTCTTAGCCCTATTATTTTATTTTTCCCATTAACCACCATAGTGGCATCTAGTGTGGCAAAGTACTCTGAAGTCCAAAAATGTATTAAAATGTATTAAAACATAAATGAGAACACCGAATGGCCCCTGAATCTACATGAGAAGTACTAAAGCATTTTTTCCTTTAATCTACAATATTTACTCTCTTTTCTTCCTAATCCAGTAATAATTCTTTGAAAGAAGATAATTAAACTAAAACTAGAAGCATTAAAACTGCTTTGGATTTTTAGTTATCGCTTTCCCTTTTATCTCCTTTCATTTCTAGCTGTCTCATTAGCATAATGGCTGTATTGGCAGTTATTACAAGAATGAGATTATATAGTGATGAACACTTCCATAGTGAAGTATTTAAACTAGGGTGTAAGCTCATTAGGAACTCAATGGCTATAGTGGGAGTCAAGAATGCTCAGCACCAGCTAAAAAATATACAGCCTCTTGCAGAATCTAGCCTGTTTAATTCTCAGTTCCATTTCATTTCCAATTGCATTTGTTGTTCTTTTTTATCATTTACTTGATTTTTTAAAAAACCTTTTTCCAGAGGGCCTTGTAGTTTACAAACTAAATCAGCAAACCCTCATTAGTTCAGCAGGAGAAGGTGCTCAGCGCATCATGAACTGAAGTAATTACAGTTTCCCATCTCTATAGTATTAGGGTGCTTCATAAATTTTAAAGTATTTACTTTCACACACTGTGCTCAGCACCTCAAATAATCTTTCTTTGAAGGTTCTCAAGTTGAGTTACATGCGTCCCACATCTTCTTGGCTTTACAATAATTTCTGGCTGAAACCATAAAGTTCACAACAATTATAAAGCATTTAATAATTGTTTTTACGCAGCTAAAAATAAAAAGCCATTTTTTATCTTTAATCCTCTTTTGATTTATTTGCCCTATTCATTTGTTACTATTTTCTGGTTATGACATTATTAAACTTGATTATAATTCTGAGGTTTTACTACATATGTTTGTATTGTTGTATTATACATCAACCAAAAAAAGAGCCATACACACGATTACACTCAATTCCTAAATGATATCACACTATGTGAAATATACCACCTCAGTGAATGATCTTCCCATTTTCACACTATTTCACACTATTGCACTGGAATTTGTACAGTGGCAGGAAAGATATATATATATACCATCTAATGCAATTAAGACTAGGTCAGCAGGAATCCCTAAACGGCTGATTGCCAGAAGCCAGTAGGGCATTTCAAGGAAGGATATTTGATAGATTCCTTTTACTAATGCACTTTATTCAAGCATCTGCTACTTGCCACTATTAGAGCAAGGATATTGGACCAGATGGACCCTTGGGCTGACAAAATTTAGCTGTTTCCATGAAGAGAAAAGACTCATTTTAGAACCAATAATATTAAAGCAAGAAAGCAGTCGGCACAAATGCCACAAACATCGAACTGTACTGGAGGTGACATACTACAGTGAGAGTAAGGATGTGCTATTTGATCCGAAGTGTGATAAAAGGACTGGAAATGAGCATAAGATTTCTCACCAAAAGAAAAAGACTCTCAGCTTTGGAAGTCAGTCTTCAACATGAACTCTCTTCACCTCTGAGAGAATACATGGTTTTATGAAGGACCGGTGTGGCAGACCAAGAACTTAAGTCCTTCACATATTCACAAAGAAGATCTGGTTTGGGAATTATGCTATTGCCTTCCTTGAGATGTTCTGCTAATGCAGAAGGATATTCTGGAGCTAGGGCATCTGAATTCTCTCTTGCCACCTCGAGAGTCCATTTTACGTTTACTGCAACAGCCAGCAGTTCGTGAAAAGAGACAACCCTTAAACGCTTGGATTGTGTGCATTGGTGATCTGCTCTACAGCTTTTTCAATAAGAAACCCAACATTTCTTACTTTGGAGCATTGTATATACATTGTACATACACATCATTGACAAGTGCAGCTAAAAGAGATGGCTGACAGGCGTGGCAGTTTGCGCAGCAGTCTCTGGGTTCTGCTCTGGGAGCTTCTGGATCATCTGGGGACAAGGTCCAAGATCACTGGGGAATGCCTAGATTTCAAGTCTGAGAAACCTGAGGATACCTGCTGCTGCCAGGTAAGGACGAGGTAAGCTCTAAGAGCTCAGTCAGCTGCCCTTGACCTAAAGGTGCCTGAAGCCTTTGTTGAAGATCTCCCCTGATTACAGGTGGTCAAGCACTGGTTTAGGTGCTGCTAGGGAGAGGCTTATGAAAGAGCTAGGCCTAAAGCGTAGCTCACAGATGCAGCACTGTGTACAGAAGTTGGCACAGCAGGGTACAAAGAGGGAGTCCTCATCTCAGTTCAGACCAGCATAAACATTTTCATGTATGGTTGTAAAGTGCCACAGCGCACATTTTCCAGCAGATGCTGGAGCAGCTGTCCCAGACAGATGGAGGCTTTGATCCAGACAGGGCTTTGCATGGTCGATGCAGTCCTCAGTCCCATACTGCAGATAGTGCCTGGGGCCTTTCACTGAGGCTGGGAGAGATGGTCTTCTTTCCTGCAGGAGGTGTGTCATTGTTGAGAAGTTGTGTTACCAATTGGAGGAGTCATGGATGGAAGTCAGCAGGCTGGACAGCATCAGAAAGGATGAAGGAGAAAGAGACACACGGGATCTTCTCAGAGATTCAACAGCCTGAATAGCCCCAAAATGCTGACTGCAGTGGAGACACAGGCAGAGTCTGTCTCTAGCAGAAGAGTAAGATCAGCTTGTAGATGAGGGTAAATCAATGGATATTGTCTACCTAGAGGCTTTTGACACTGTCTCCTATAGGATACTCCTAAAGAAGTCAATGAAGTATGTCCAGGATGAGCAGATTGTAAAGTGGATTGAAAACTTGCTCAATCTTGCTCCAGGCCCAGAGAGTACTTTTCAGTGGCAAAAAGTCTAGTTGGAGGCCAGTAAGTAGCAGTGTACCACAGGGGTCAGACCTGGATCCAATCATGTTCAACGGTCGGTCTTCATTAACGATCTGGATGATGGGGAAGAGTGTACCCTCAGAAAGTTTGCATATGACACCAAACTGGGAGGAGTGGTTGATACAGTAGAGGGTTGTGCTGCAACCCAGAGGGACCTCAACAGACTGGAGAAATGGGCAAGACAGGAATCTCATTAAGTTCAACAAAGGGAAGTGCAAAGTCACGCGTCTGGAGAGAAATAACTCAAGTAAACAGTACTGGGGGCTGAGCAGCTGGAAAGCACCTTTGTGGAAAGGGAACTGGGGATCCTAATGGACAACAAGTTGAACATGAGCCAGCAGCATGTCCTTGTGGCAAAGAAGGCCAACAACGTCCTGGGCTGCATTAGGCAGAGCATTGTTCGAAGGCTGAGGTTCTCTCTCTTCAGCATTTGATGAGATTACACCTGGAGTTCTGGGTCCAGCCCTGGGCTCCTCAGTACAGGGACAAGACAAGAGGCAATGGGCACAAACTGAAAAACACAAAAGGTTCTGTCTGAACATAAAGAAAAACTTTTTTTACTGTGGAGGTGACTGAGCACTGGCACAGGTTTTCCAGGGAAAGCTGGGAATTCTGCCTCCTTGGTGATAATGAAAACTTCTCTGGACACGGTTCTGGACAACCAGCTCTAGGTCATCCTGCTTGAGGAGGGTGGTTGGACAAGATGGCATCCAGTGATAACCCTTCCAACCTCTACCCTTCTCTGATCAGCCTAAGTAAGGTAAGTGAAGGCTAACTTTGGAATGTTAAAGAATCAGGTGTAATTTAGGTGGAAATAGTTGCTTATCCCAGACTTCAGCCTTCACCTCTTTGGTCAATACATAAGATGAACACAAACACAGACCTTTGATATGTTCCATTTGTGCAAAGTAGCCAGAAAGCCAGCCTAAATACAAGGTCCTGTACCTGGGTTGGGGCAACCTCTGGTATCAATAGAGGTTGGACGATGAAGGGATTGAGAGCAGCCCTGCCAAGAAGGACTTGGGGTTACTGGTGTATGAGAAGCTCAACATGAGCCAGCAATGTGCGTTCACAGCCCAGAAAGCCAACCGCATCTGCACCCTGGGCTGAATCAAAAGAATCGTGGCCAGCAGGTCAAAGGGAGGTGATTCTGCCCCTCTACTCCTCTCTGGTGAGACCCCATCTGGAGTACTGCGTCTAGCTCTGGAGCACTGCATCCAGCTCTGGGGCACTCAGCGCAGGAAAGACATGGACCTGTTGGAGTGAGTCCAGAGGAGGGCCACAAAAATGATCAGAGGGATGAAACACCTCTCCTATGAGGACAGGCTGAGAGAGTTGGGGCTGTTCAGCCTGGAAAAAAGAAAGCTCCAGGCAGAACTTATTGCAGCCTTTCAGTACTTAAAGGGGGCTTATAAGAAAGATGGGGACTAACTTTCTAGCACAGCCTGTTGCAATAGAAAAAGGGATAATGATTTTACCATAAAAGAGGGTAGATTTAGACTAGATATAAGGAAGACATCTTTTCTGATGAGGGTGGCGAGACGCTGGAATTTCACAGTGGTTTCACAGAGAGGTGGTAGATGTCCCATCCCTGGAAACATTCAAGGTCAGGCTGGATGGGGGTCTGAGCAACCTGATCTAGTTGAAGATGTCCCTGCTCATTGCAGGTGGGTTGGACTAGATGAC
>VYZM01005834.1:90964-134736 GCA_013398915.1 Dromas ardeola
AAAGTAACAAAAATAATTCAAAAAAAAAAAAAAAAAAGAGAGAGAGACCTTTTTTATAGAAGTGGGGTAGAATTGCAGGATATTAAAATGGAGTCTTGGGTAAGATGACATTAGGTGTCTGTACTCTGAGTAAGAAAAATGAGTATCCTTATAGAAACCATAGTATGGCTTCATCAGAACCAGAGAAAAAAATTAAGTGAGAAATCGACTGAAATCAGTATGGAAATAGAGTTTTACTTTAAAAATAAAGGAAGAGGGTTACACACATGAGCGCACCATCTGCTTTTTTTCTTCTGTTTCAGCATTTGTTGAACAACCTCTATCCTCTCAGGCTTTTTGAAGTTCGCAAAGAATTGAGAGAAATATCTGTTGAAACTATCTGGCTAAAAATAAAACAGAATAAAACAGGTTTGATTTAATTGTATGTATTTAATAAACAAATTAAAAGGAGGTGTGGGCTGAAGCAAACTTTTTTGTCAATTGTCAGGTGAAACAAAAAACAGAAATGGAAGTCTTTGTCACTATGTTTTTGGAGGAAAAATATAGCGGTACATGTTTGAAAAAACAGGTTTGAGAAAGTTGGAAGCAACAATTAAGAGCAGTTCTTTTACAGTACCTTTTGAATAAGAATGCATTAGATCACAATGTAGAAAAGCACAATGGATAAAACTAATCACAAAGCAATAGAGTTTGTGATTTTAAGGTGAGGAACAAGTGAGAGCAGTGGAACAATAAAATCTTCAAACAAATGCAAATTTCAGCATAGAAAATTGCTAGAATAGACCCCAGGCAGGGAAAAAAAGTTCAGAAAAAGCTTTAGTTTTGACAAATGTCACTATTAAGTCAAAAGAACAAACTGTTTCAATACAGAGAAAAGATGGGAAATTATATGCCATTACTGCTACAAAATCTTGAAATTAAAAGATTTGTATGGAACCTGTCTCTGTCTCTAAGACCAAATCCCATAGAAAATGTGTACCCATATTGAGATATAAAACAGAAAAACAGAAGACTGAAAGAAATAACACTTCGTAACACAAAGTTAGGAGAGCTTTTATAAACAAGACAGATGAACAAGGAGAGCAGGGATTCTCTTACTGGGCAGCAAGCAAACCATAGATGACTCAAAAAAAATTATATGCCCACTTTGCTAAGTAAAAAAAAAATAATCATAATTGGGTGTCATTGTTATCGTATGGCAGGCAATTATTTTGCATTGCTCCATGCAAGGTAAGCGGAAGCTGGAACACTGTGTCCAGTTTTAGTTACCACATTAAGAAAGATGCCAACAAATTGGAACAAATTAAAAGAACAGCAGAAATACCAGGTTTTGAAAACATAACCCAGAAGGAAAGATTTAAAAGTAAATTGGATTTTCTTAGAGAAGAATGAAAGGGTATGTAATAGGTGTTTCCAGGTACATATTAAATTATGTAAAAAGAGACGGATGATTAATATTTCTTGGTTATGTAATCTGTTTAATTCGCAGCAGGGGAGATTTAGTTTAGAAAATTGTACCCAATATCTATTTATAAGGGATAGTAAGCCAAAAGAACCACTATTGAGGCTATGAAACCTGATCAATGATTAGGTCTGTTCATGAAATGATCAAACAGTTTTAAAAATAAATTGGATTAACATTCCTCAGCAGTGTTGTAACCATACCTCGTTCTTCAACATGGATGAAACATTTGCCTATTCCTCCTACTCTCTTGTATATTACCACATCATTGTGGTTGTTACTTAAAAGTCGATCTCTTTTCTGATTTTTTTTTATGGTTTATGGCACTGTTATAGGATTTAAGAGCCTCTTTTCCTTTCTCATCCAATTGTGATTTATGTTGGATGGACTGTGGCAAGACAAATTTCAGTGTGCTAATTATGTAGGTTTTTACTAAAATGTTTTACAATCAAGTGTTTTGTAGATGAATCAGTAACCTGATGAGTCCTCAAATTTAACTTATGTTCATTCACACTTCTGAGTTCTGAAATGTAAACCAACAAGTTTAGTTCAGTTTCAAATTATATTATAGAATATTGTATTATTGTAAAAAGAGGTGGGTGGTTAATATTTATCAATTATATAATCTGCTTAATTTGCAGCAAGGGAGATTTAGTTTACAAAGTTGTACCCAATATCTATGTATAAGGATAGTAAACCAGAGGACAGTTAGTGAGGGTATGAAACCTGATCAGTTATCAAGTCTGTTAAAACATGTTAGAATATTTAATATCATCATTGTCATAATTTAACCATAATTACATTTAATATAATTTGTATGATCATAAAAATCAAAGGTTAACTGGTAAATTGAAATAAATTCTGCTCAGTAGCAATTGTATGTTAAATCTACATGAATTTTTTGAATTAAACTATTAATTTCACAAAGTAATTTGTAAAATTAAGACATGTATCTCACAAATCAAATGTTTCATTTTCCAGTAGCAAAAAGATATTTTGCATTTAGGGGCATCTTTGCATTTAGGGCAACAAATGAAGCTGCCATTTGCCTTTCTGGCAATAGTAACTCCCTGAAAAACTCTAGACTGCTGCTGAAAGCCCTCATCCAGGATCTCTGCTTTCACCTTAGTGGTCCCTGATAAAAAGACCATATACTGTTTGTCAGTCAGTTTTTGTTCTCCGGTATTTTTCGTTCTTCTTTATTGTAAGATGTTATCTACATCATTTTCGGCAAATAAACTCTCGCTGCTGCTCTGCTCGGCCTATTCTACAGTAGCGGTTTCCTTTGCTCTCTTTCACATCAGCTATTACATCTGACCATGATGCTGTGAGTTTTGTTGACCAACTTGTCCCAACTCTCCCTTCTTCAGGCAAGTATGTAACATCATCCTTGTACCTTCCAAAGAATGCTTTTAGTTGTCCTAACCTGTGGGATTTTCTCTTGGCATGCTTAAATGTAGTGCAACACGGAATGGAAATTATTTAAGATTTGGAAAGAAAGCTAACAAGTATAGCAGTATAAACCCTTTGCAGGTGAAGCTAGAGGAATTCCAGAGACCACTGAAACCAGCTTCCACCAGCTTCCACTACCAAACCATACATGCTTACAAAACCTTCATAAACAGAATCAACCAAAGTTTTCTCTCTATTGGACCCAAAGAATTTATTGATGAAAAACTAACTCTTGTTGCACTGAAAAGAAAATTTTTCAGCCATACCACAGTGTTTTTGCCAGGTCAGTGATTAAACTTGAAAGATGTACTGCTGTCACTTCACCCCAAGATAGGAGGGGGTTAGTGCGAACATCGTAGGTGTTATATTTTTTTTTTACTCCTTAAGCAAACTTAATATGAGGCTCATGCTGGGATCAGAATGACAGTGCTTATTGAAAATATGCAAAACACAAGGCATAATCACCAGTTGGAGCTTGGAAGTCTCCTTGAACATGAGATCTAGTAATCATCAGTAGCAGATTTACAAAGTATTTGAAGAGATACTACTCTATCCTACAAATTTTACTCTATTCTGGGTCTACCAGGGTCAGCTGGGTAATTTTTACAAAGGCAAAACAATGTTCAGATGTTCAGATGAAACAACATAGTGCCTTCAGCTCTGCTGGCCAGCCGGGCTCTGTATCCTCCCACCGCGGCAGTGAGGGACTGTGGCTACTCCTGAAGCAGTCCAGAACACAGAGAAGACTGTGGCGGCTTTAAGAAACACCACAGGAGGATTTATTAAACTGAATTACATATGTCTATAATATAAATATCTACACCTGACCATTAACTCGGTAAGGAGCTGGGGAGGAAGAAGCCATTTTTTGTAACAGCTCACCTAATCATCTCGTGTTTTTATCTCATGGTGAGATGAATTGTACTTATCTCTCTGCACTTGCTATAAAGGGAGGTGAACATATCTAATTCAGATGTAACTATCTACACTGTAGAATCTGAAAGTAATGCAATATGAAGCCTACTTTACTTGTTTTGAGAAAAGCTTGCCAGCAGAGTTCAAACTTTAATCGTCCATATTTGAGAGGACCTGCCATCCACTGTGAACCACTTCCTATTCATTTTTCAAAACAAAGTTTAAAACTATATACACCATTAGCAGTGGCAGAGTAGTATGGTTTGTAGTCCAGTCTTTTCAGACAGATGGAATTTTACATTAGCGAGATGATGTGCTACCTCTAAGAAGAACTTTACAAATGTAGGTTTATTTTTACTTTGACACTTCAGGATTTATTCAAAGATACTCCACTTCCATGATTTTTTTTACTTCTTTTTCTTTCTCCCCTAGTTTTCTCCTTAAAAACAGAGAGAGCTAATTTCTGGCATTAGCCAAAAGAATTACTGTATTTTTTCAGAACAAAATTGGCTGTTTCAAGATTACTTTCATTTCAAAACTGATCTTAGAAAAATTTAAAAGCATATCACATAATTCCAAAATGAGACCACGTAATTCCAAAATGAGACCAGACACTTTAGGTTAACTAAAATGCTTGAGGATACTTCTCCCAATTTCCCTCCCCACCATAAAAAACGGAGCTTGTTTTATCACAGAACTCTGAAAAGCATGTTTTGGTTAATTTGCTTTTCCCTAACATAGATCTCCCTTCTTGCTTTACACCCCTCTCTCTCTCTCACACACACACACACACACACACAGAGGTTCCCCTAATAACAGACCTATTCTCATGGGCAGTCTCCTAAGAGCGAACTGATTCCCCTTCTTCCACAGCCACTGTGGGAGCTCTTTGATCTGATTGTGCCTCTTAATTAATTCAGAGTAAGGACTGCCACACTATACACTCCAGTCCAGAGATTTACTGACAGCTCACCAGCGAGCTGTTTATTACCTGTGCATGAAAACAAATAAAGCAAGTAAATAAGGAGACAAAAGAATAAACCTGATAGTCTGTGCCCACTTAGTAATATCCAACTGTAAACCAAAGAGCAAAACAAAACAAGCTGGCATCTGGCACTTCGGATGTTGCAGAGTTTGCTGCCAGCCACAGGGGCTTCACAAAATCGAACTTTAAAAAAAGAAAAATCTGTGGGTTACTGTCTGTATTTTGTAGTGTTTACAAGCACTTGGTTAATGACACAGGATGCTGGCAGTACCATGCATATAGCATTGGTAATATTATCTACATCCTATTTTATATTGTTTCCAGTGGAGATGCATGAATGTATTTGCTCTCATGCTGTTAGGTTAAAATGCCATGCTGTTTTTCACAGTAACTCACTAAAAGCACTACCAGCTTAGAGTGAGTCAAATTTTGCTCAGTGTGTGGCACTGAGCAAGGAATGACTGAAAAGCAAGATGAAGCTTCTAGACTTATGTTTAATGTACTTGGTGGAAAAGCGGTATAAAGCTACTTCCCCCTGCAGGGAAGTATAAAACTATCTCCCCAAAACCTCATCTAATTTCTGATCAAGGCAGACTTGCCGTTCCTTGGAGGAACTGGAGAATTTGCTTTTCTGTGTCCTTGCTCTCTGTTTTCCTACTGGTGAAAAAGCTTTTTATTTAATTATCCAACACGTAACAATCTGTAGTGTTTCCAGGAAGACACAAAAACTCATATATCTTTTTCTTCTAGAAAAGTTTGATTTGGGAAAAGGAAAATTTGCATTTAAAAGCTAAAGCAGATGTGTTTGAGATATTTCCTGCAGGGAGCATTTGGTATGGAGCACTCACATGGGTGAGGGAACACTGGTGGTGCCATGCCACAGAGCAAAGCTGTGGGCTAAATTGCAAACTTACCCAAAATGTGGGCTAAGTTGCAAATGTCATCTCAACTAATTCATCAAATTACCTGTAAATGTAACTTTTCTGTTACATATGATTTCAGTCAGCCTCCCAGTATTTCTTTTCACTTGTGTCACGTGCTTTCTTTAATTTTTAGCTTGAAACATCTATTTTTACTTCGACTGTTCCTTTTCAATTCCCTCCCTCACTGAGGCTTCATTAGGTAGCTTTCAGATTTGGGGCTTTTTAAAAATGGGGCAGCTTTTCCTCTGAGAAAGGAATGAACATCTGTGCATATTTATATCTAGATATATATATTATTTTTTTTTAAATCAAAATGTATACGCAGTATTTGCTGAATTTGAACAAAGGTAGCAGAAGAGGCTAGCGAAAAAGAAAAAAAGGAAAAAATAAATCATTATTGTCTTAAGAAAGCCCAGATATCAGAAAAACAAATGATCCATTTCCTGAAAAAAAATCCCATGAAAGCACAGGCAAGGGTTTCTTGCTAGTTACCCTTTCAAATTCCATTCCAGCTCTCTGTTTGGTTGCAAACTTTGCCATTCTTCTATTTTCATGTTCTTTAACTATCCAGCTTCACCCCAAAAATTCTGATTGGGTCAAAAGCCAAGAGAAAATATTATACTTGCCTCCCAGACTTCTTATGAAGACATATTGTAAAACACAATTTCTAATGCTGCGTTTCTGCATTATGTCAAATGGCTGGAATCCCACATTTTCCCTGTGTTTTTAATAAATGGACATGTCACCGGGAATGCTCCAGCCTGGTTAAGCAGCTGACTGGTGTCACAAATGTTAGTGCTCCGCTCGTTTATTTTCACGACTTCCACATGCTCTACCTTGAGTCCTGCTGCTACCCTATTTAACTTGACATGTTTCTGTTTATGCTAAGCAGGTTGGATCTTACTGCATCCATTTAGGAACAGATGTTACTTAGTACATACCCTGCTCTCCTCCGTGCCGTCTTTTTTCACAGCTCTCTGAGAACCGGCCGCAGGTAGTGCACTCTCGCTTCTGTGTCACCCTGCCCACAACAGCTCCTGGAAAGAGAGAGGAAGAAAGATGAGCTTTTCATGTTGTTATGAAACCATATGCACCCTGCTGCCACCATATCAGAGAGTGTGTTTTCTCCCAGAGCGTTTAATACACCTCTTTTGACACCACAGAAAATGAATTGCAAAGGATACTGCAGTTAGAAAAGTGTTGATTTTTGCCTGGGGAAAAGAAAATCAGAAAAGGTTATAGAATTCACTGTTCAATATTAACTTAACCACAATACATATTTTAGCAATGTACAGTGTTTTACTTTTAATGCACAGCTACGGTTCTGTGCCTGTCTCTTTCTCTAGTCTAGCCTGTAGCTCTTGCTGGCTGCGAAAGTTAAGATTTATAGCAATAATATTTGCTATCTGACAATGAGTTTCAAAGCTAACAGCTTTGTGGTGTTCTCCCTATCTTGTTGCATATGTTTTTTCACTTGCAACACCCATTAAAGTTTAATAGGAGAATTGTGCACATCATGAACATGAAAATGAGAATATAATTACCCCTCTGTTTTCAGATCACTAAAATCAATCTTCTTGTTTTGTTACAAAGTCTCAGGCTGGCTGTGGCTGAAACTATTTTCACAGAAATCCTCAGAAAACCTAGTAAGTGTAATGACTACCTATGCTACAAATCAAAATACTTCTTCTTATCTCTGAATTTTGAAAGCCATTTATCCTCTTCTCATAATACATTTTCCAAACCCAAAATTCATAAAGTATCTAAATATGATGCTATTTGTCTGAAATGATTTCAAAGGAAATGCAAAAATAGTACCAGGAAAATTACTAAGCAGCCTCAGACCACCTGCCATGCTTTTTATGAGGGACCAGGGTTTGTCTTTTCTTTAAATAATATTTTTAATTATGCATATAACTGATATGGAATTCTGTCTTCAGGAAATAACGTGTGCTGGTAACAGACATATTTAACTTGGAAATATGACTGCGTAACCGTTCCTACAGTACAACGGCAGTCGCTGAAGTGCAGACAACTCCAGAGCAAAGCTGTTGACATTATGGTCAACAAAGCTTCGTCACCCAAAGCAGCACCTACAATTGATTTTGCTAATAAGTCTTCTCTCCTTGAGTGACATTTGTGCCAGGATAAACCCTACCCGAAAGCATTGCTCGGGTAGGTGGGTCCTTGACCACAAGCTGCCCAGCCCTAACAGATTAGGTTGCTCCTGCGTGTGCTCAGAGAACAGAGATGCACAGATAAATGTCATGGAGCTGCCCAACCGAGAGCACTGCTAAACGAGACACTGGCTAATCTGTCCTTCTCTTGTGGTTTTGGTATGTGCAGGAAAGAAATAAGGAAACACAGGCGAGCTATTTGCAGCTTGATATCTCTGTAAGTTGTTTGGGGCAGGGGGCTGGAAGGTGATGGTAAGACAGGTAATGAACTGTAGTTGGCTCTGGATATGGGGAAAATCACAGCGATCAGCCTGGGGCTGTGTAAGTAGTAAGGCCTTTGGCAGCTTATTCTGACAATCTGTTTTTAAACAGCAATAGAGAGTGAAAACAGCAGTCCCTCAGGGGACACTCATACCTGGGTGTCTGGCACCCTGTATCAGTCTGGGCTTGAGGTGCATCTACACACGAGGACCGGGGCTGCCATCCAGGACTCAGTTGGTATGAGTGTCCTCTTTCCACGGGTCCACGGTGCAGGAGCTGCACCAAAGGCAGGGGGAAACCCAGGGCCTGTGTTGTCCCAAGTGTATAGTGAGCTTAGAATAGGAATCCAAGCAGAGAAATCATTATCCCATCTTCTTCGTAACTAAATTATATTTGTGCCACTGAATCGTATGGTTCTGTTCTTGTGGTTATGGCACCCTAAACTCCCTCATGACAAGCACTGCAATAAATATTTCGTTCATTCACAGGCAGCGGCTGTTTATCTTGGTTGTTGATTTCAAACTGTCTCACATCAGATTTCCTGAAACCTAGGATTTCTCATGCACCGAGCAATATTTATTTCTGTTGTATTTCAAAACAAAAATCCATCATGAAAATCTCACCATTATGGCACAATTTCATTTCTAAATGAGATAAATATCTGATTCCTTCCCTCCCGCCTTCTTCAAAACCATCTGCAAATTCTTTACTTTTGGCTAGCTGAAAGCATAGAGAAAAGTGCATAAAATGTTTCATTTGTTTCTCCACAAGTGTTCAACTTCAAAGAGAATTCTTAATCACCATTTGCTCTTCATGCAAAATATGGTTTCAGAGAAAATTTTGAACTCGAAAAAGTCTTTTTAAAGAAGTTGTTAAAAATGTATTTCATAAATAGTAGATGTTCATATGGTCTTTGCAAACACATATATTTAAAAATTTTTAAAACACCTCATGAAAGAAATCTGTAAAAACATGATTAATCTCTGAATCTTCTGTACAGATACTCTGCAATGATAAGATACTGGCTGTAAATAGCAATTATATCTACCATTACATTGACTAGATATCCTTATCTGCATCAGTCTCCTGAGCACATACAATAGAAAAAAAGACAGTGGATCAGGTTCTCATCTGGTCTTTCCAAGCATACCTCTACTGACTTTAAATGACCTTTTGAAAATGAACCAGTGAAAGTTCTTGTCCACTAACTGAAGACTTATGATAAAAAGTTTACATTTAACCTATTGGGAATATCCTATTCAGACTTGTTTGAAACGTTCCATTTTGATAATATTAATTATATTTTATGGCAAATTACTGTAATCAATTGACTTTTACTTCGTTATTGGAGACGTTTATCAACTAGTTTCAAAGATTTAATCCAGTCGGTCCAAATTTTTTATCCAGTTGATCATCTGCTGTTTTTTATTCATGATATGCTGGTCTTTATTTAAGTCATTAAGTCGTGTTGGATCTTTTAATATAGACTTTGAAGTATAGGGGAAATACGTTTACCTTGAATTCAGCTCCTCACGGAGCTCCCTGTAACACGGCTGATATTGAAAATAAAAGTGAGATAGGCTGCATCATGTAGCTACAACCACTTTCTACATCTCACCTGCTCCCCACCGCTGCCTCCAGCTTCTGCTTCCCAGCTCCCCACCAGCTCCCTGGCAGTAATTCCTGGCAGTCGATGTGAAATGGAAATCTGTCAAAGTGTGTACTACCTGTATAACTTAATATTGATTTTACTAGGATGAACACTGACTCAAGGTACTGTCAAAAAGTAGATTGATGATTGATACCCTTAACTGCTGGAAGATCATTTTAAAATGCTTTCCAACAAAGACCGTTTTCAGAACTCACTTTTGGATTCAGGGCTGCAATTATTCTAAGGACCAGCATACAGAGATGACAACAATTTGTAATCTTAACCTTAAGAAGACGATACCTGTTCTTTTGAGAAAACTTATAAAAGTTTTCAGAATATTGATTAAAGAAAGGCTTCATTTGACTAAAATTTTGTTTGGCATACTGACTTTTTTAACTAGATATTTTTTTCTTTGATTTTTTTTTTTTTTTTTAACTAGAATTTTACAATCTCTTCCAGTATAAACATGAACTTGTAAAAGGGAAGTTTGGAAACAGGATATATAGCATTCTCTTTAAACTTCTGTTTAAAATTCGAAGTCTCCAATTAGAAGAGCTTTTCAATTCATACTCTATTTTGTAAACAATGCTATAACTGTAAAGGATTTCTAATAGCAAATGAGTTAATAATGTGTTTCATTTTTTCAGTATTTTAATTAATTCTTATCGTAAGTAAAAAATTATATGATGTATATGAAATGCATGGTGGTTTTGTATAGTATATGTGTCACTGTAAGCACAAAAAGAGGTCTTTGTTTAATGGATGACCACTGCTCATAGCCACTGCATAACTCAAAAGGGTGAATAATGTCAGTTTGTGGTTTTTTTTTTTTTAAATAAAAATTAGAGTGAAAAAAGAGGTCTGTAAGTAAATCTAGCTAGCTTAAAATTGAGACTGAACATCTTTCCTTTTGTAATCACAAATCCAGTAACAACTTGATCTTTTGGGGCTGAGAAGTGGGTTTGGGGTTGGTTTGGTTTTGTTTTGTTGAGGAAAATGGGCCATCATGAAAATGGTGGCAGCACAATGCCACCGGTATTAATAATGTTAACTTTTTACTTATATTATGAAGCGTGTGGTATTTAACTTGTAAATATTAGTTCAGAAGAAAAAGAGATGCTTAAGTGCTCTGGGCCCTATGCCAGTATTTCCCCCACTGCACACTGAATCATTCCAGAAAATTACACTATTGTGAAGATAACCTGCAAGCTTGAACATTGCTTTGTATGGAGCACCTGCTGACAGAGCTGTGCCCTGAAGGCTGGGGTACCTCATTAGAATCATCACCAGAAATGTACATGTAGGAGTCTCCCTACAAGAGCAAATATTTAAAGACACAAAAGCATACAAAGCCAGTTTGCAGACTGTAGCTGAATAAATATTAGGGAAAGGAAGAAGAAATAATAAAATATATTACACATACAAAATCTATATTAGAGGAACATTATTAAGGCAAAAAAGTCAGAAACAAAAAAGTTAGAAAATGCCAGCATGACTGCCGCTTGTGCAATGCCACTAATTCATTCTCTCACACATATTCCCTAGGATTGCAGATGAATGACTTTTCTTAACCATTTTTTTCTGAAAAAAATAATTCTGAGTGACTAGAAATATTCGTGCACTGTTATCAAACTCAATTAAGGGTTTTGAAAGAAACAAGTGGAAAAAATCAATTATTGAACTAGTTCTCTTGGACTTTTCCCAGCTGAAACATTTTGGGAACTAAATTCAAAAGGATCCATTCCCAGAGGCAGGGAATAGAGATGATATGCTGCAGCTTTTTATGTACCCCTTTGTACCTGGTGCTCAAGATATAAAACTATAAGATGGGAGAAAAATTTACAGAAGTGAAAAAGACAGATTCGTTCCAAAATTGTTTATTGTTAAAAAAGATGAGGCCATTAGCTGGTAACTTTAGAGGATCTAATCTTCTAAAGAGCTAATCTTGCCTAGCCTCCAACAAAAGCAAGATGACAGTATGACATTTATAAAGGGAGAGGTGGCGACATGGGTGTGATCAGTCACCTTTATCAAAGAGAAACACTAAGACTATACAGGTTACGTTCTTTGTAGAACCGTGGATGCTACCTCAAGACAGTGGTCTAGAAGTCCAAAGAGAACAGGGTTCCCCACTGTGAAGGAGTTCTCGGTTTCAAACTTCAAAGGCCAGGGCAAAAGGGATCCTGTCTCTGCAGTGGCAATAAACGTGAAGTTTCTGTATCTAAATTAACTCATAGGCACATTAGTCACCATTCAAGCACACCGAATTGTAGCGCAGATTTTGTGCTTACTGTTTTCTAATGGCTGGCTGGAGGGCTTCAGAGGCGGCTGGAAAACCAGTGCATACAAGGCGGGGTAATTAATGTTTGAGGTGAGAAGCAGTATTCTTAATAAGTCAAACCAGCCACACTTATTTCAGAATAGAAAGTATAAACAACTGTGAGAAAATTTCAAGAAATAGATAATCTGAGTGAATATATATATTAATTTCCTTTGTATATATATTTTATATATAGAAATAATTAAATAGCTTGGATTATAAAATTTCAATATCCAACCACAATCTAAAGTGCATTGAATCTTCTAAGAAAGGATGACCTACTAAAGTTTCATATGCCAAGTTTAATTTTAGCTAATCATGCAGAAAAATTGTCCAGGCCTCTTTGCTTCCAAAATTGAACTTGTAGATTTGCACAATGCATACTAATCATTACATTACCTTTAACAGAGACACCTCCTGTCATTCATCTATGGCCCACTTGTAATGCAAATTCCTAACTAACAATACCCCGAATTCTTCTGCTAGGTCTTTCTGTGACTTATTTGAACCACATGTTCTTTCTAAGAGAAATGCTACAGAACGCTAACCTAAATCAGCTAACTATCCACTTTTTGCAACATGCTAAGATTTTATTTCCAAGTCAACCATAGATTTATTAAGGGAAATTCATACAGCAAAAAATCCACAGTATGATGACTCTTGAGTTCTGAAATCGGGCCAGTATCTTGGAATCTGAACAGTAGCCGTGCCTCCTGAAAAAGTCTTTCTTTACCAAATATGTCCTAGTCTGAGCAGAGATACAAAAGATATGAATGTATTTCTTTAAAACAGGCTTATGTTGAATGGCATTGTATTACTTTCCTGTGTTCCTTCTTTTCATATCCTTCCCCACCTTTTGTTTCATCTGTCAGCTGTGCTTGTACACTTATAGTGTAAGATCCTCAGAACAGAAGTGGCTTCACTGAATTATAGGACTCTGTCTAACACAGGGAGACATGGCCTCCAAAGGTCACCATGATGCAAAATGTAATTTGTTGCTAAGGTTGGTGGCAAAAGAAAAATTTTATTGAAAACACTCTGTACGGTATTCTTCATTAAATATTTCAGATTTTCTGAATTCAGATCGAACATATCAAGATGGCTTTAATCAACATAAATTGTGCTCACCATCCTCCATGTAGTGTTTCTTGCCCACACTGCCTCTCTGACAAAGCAAGAAATTTTCTTATTTTACTGTTGAGCTGCTGTGGCAGAAGGAAAACTTTCCTGTTCATCTCAATCTTCTTTAAGCTCATGAAAGATTAGATTGAAATTGGGTGATATGGTGTGTATCTGAACTGCTTGACATATTATTCTCTGATCCTAGGTATTTGTCAGTTCATTTGTGGATGCTGTGAGACTTACTAGCAGCTGTGGCCTGATTTGACCACACTTGAAAAATTTCTAAAATAACATTTAAGTATTCATTACATTTCCTATTTAGTGACACGGCTAGCTAGTAGCAATTCCTCTCCTAAGATTTAATTTACATTCCTCAAATAGCTATGACTGTATTTGTTGTTCCTTACTAGAAGTAATTGGTCCAGAGTTTGGCAATTTGCACTTTCCAGTAGCTGAATTCCAAATGTCAGTGTTGATTACAAGATATCTTACATTTTCTAATTGTGGAAGCCTGCTTGTAAATGTAGATATGTGCATTTTCATGTCAAATTTTAGCTTATGCTTGTTCCACATACATTCTGACTGAAATGCTTCAACCTATGCAATCATCTTGCAATCTGCTGTAAACAGCACACTAAGCTCCTTAACGGAGCCAGAAGGAGTGCATGTTCCTTTCTGTGCACGCTGCACTAACCTTCAAACCTGTAGCGTGTTACCACAGGCAGATTTAACGCTGCCTACGCAACTGCTCCATTAGCCTCGCATAAAAGATGTCTGCCCACTCTGCCGGGTGAAGACGAAAGGTCAAGGTACATAGATGTTAGAAAATATAATTTTATGCGCCTTGTGCTGACACAGAGATGCCAACCTGCTGCCCTGAACCAAGTGCTTATGTTCTGCTCTGTGGCAAAATTTCAGGTTGTTCCCAGCGTTTTCTATCAACCAGGTTTAGGCGGTGCCCTGCTCAGTAGTTGGATTTCTGATCTCCTCTTTGAATGTCTCTTCCTTCCATGCCTCTAACTTTAGATTTTGCATGTCACTGCAGGAGCAAGGCATCTCCGAGTCAAGCACTGCTTTCAGATAGGGAGCTGTAGTTCTCCTTTTTAGATTAAACTCCTTGTTTGTGACTGAAAATATAATAAAGCCAAGCCTCTACAAGCCTCTGTCAAGGCTCTAGTCGTCCGGGAAATATTACCACCTTGTATTGCTGAACACACCCTCATTTTCCAAAGCCTTTATCAAATAAATGTTTCAACTAGTCTCTGAGGCTGTCAGATTTTTGGACTGTATGAACGCTAAAAATCCAGATTTCCAAGAAGTCATGAATTTCTAGGCATCTAATTTCTACTTTATATATTTCTTATCTTATCAACTGCTGAAACCATGCCAGAAGTAGGAGATAAAACAGATGATTAGAGAGATGCAATTTTAGATTACACTATCTGATTTAAAGTATTCTAAAATACAGTACAATACTTCTAATGCTACTGCTTTTATCAGCAGATGGACTTTAATTTTAATGTAATGGAAAAACAGTTCCATTTCAAAATTGATAGGCTTTAGTCCAGGATCTACTTTTCTGTGTTGTTTTAAACTGCCAGATATTTTTTTCTTAAGAGAGTATCTATAAATGTAAAACAGTAATTGTAAAAGTAAAATAGCGATTTTACTGAAATATATCCTATTAAATAATTCATTTGCATTTGAATACAGAACTACATTTAACTAACAACAGAAACAATTTACAAGTGGCCATTCAGGCATTTTAAAAAAACATTACTGTAGTTTCCCCAAATGATGCTGTACATATCAAAAGGAATGATCAGAAGGCATTCAGAAATTCTATTAGCAATACTTTCAATAGCCGGAACATAAGAGCGTACATGTAGCCTATATATCTTCAATGAAAGAGCTATGAGTTATTTGGTATTCAGGGCTGTTAGTTCAATAACCAACTAAACTAAAGAAAATTACATTAAAATAAGCTAATGATACTTAAAACTTTTCTTGTTTTCCCTTGCCTCTCAGTTCAATAACTTCTATCTCAATAAATGTTTTCTGCAATATTGCTTTAAAATGAGTTTAATATTAGGGGTGTCTAGGCAGCATCCATTTTGCTGGCTGAATTCTTTCTTCCTATCTATTAAAAAAACCTAACTTTTTAATTCATGGTTCAATATCATCTGAATTTATTTCTCTGCTGATCCAAACTTTAGCACAACAGGAGCAAAAGTAGATCAAAGAAATTGCTGAAAACTCTACATCTATAATAAATGTAATTTGGGGTTTTAATTCAAGCTAGCCAGTTCCCTGGACCTGGTACCCCACCACATGTGATTTGAATCTACTGGAAGAAGCAGTCATTGCCTTGGACCATGATTTTCCTATTCGAGGATAGAGTGCATTTGATGAGCACCTGAAGCAGAGTTTCTAATGTCATTATCTCTGAAAGAAGTCTCATTTGTGTGTAACAAAACCTCACTGTGAACCAAACCACTGTTAGGGGCAATCAAGGGATTTGTCTCAGTATTGCCCTGCTGCCCCAAACCAAAATGCTAATGTAGATAGAGCCTTAGTGTTCTGATTTTTATTACTTTGACTTGGCAGTTCTGTTGTGCTTCCCTCTCCCTGGGTTTGCTGGGTACTGCTCTGTGATCTAGGCATTCCTCCTTTATCTGTGTCTCTGAGGCAATTAATCTTTAATTGTTTTTTGCAAAATGAAAGAAGTTCAAAAAGAGGTCAACCCAGAACAGCTCTTGGTTAAAGAAACTTCAGTTAAGTGTGAAATACAACTCCTTAAGCAAAAGAAGGCACTGAACCCAGGTCTCCCACCTCCACAAACTGGTAAACTCATCCCACTCAAATATTTTTCACAATGAGAACAAACAGCCTCAAATATTTTTCACAATGAGAACAAACAGCCATTGGAATAATCTCCCCAGGGAAGTGGTGGATTGCCCATCAGTGGACACTGTTAAGATTCAGCTGGACAGGGTGCTGGGCTCTCTTGTCTAGACTGTACTTTTAGCAAGAAAGGTTGGATCAGATGATCCTTGAAGTCCTTTCCAACCTGGTATTCTATGATTTTATGATTATTTTCACCAGCAGCTTTTCTGAAACAAAGATATGCCCTAGCCCTCCTTTCTTTTCAGCGGAACTCTAGTGACCAGGTTAAGAAACGCAGGATAATGGAAATCTCTCCATTCAATCGAGCTACATACTGAAGTCAACAGAGGAGCAAAATGCAAGTTGCCTCTTCTGCAGTCCCCACCAGCCAGCTTGGGCAGCTCTGTCCCCAGCGCTCTGGACTGGTGCATCCCAGTTGGCAGTGCTTGCCTCTCCCCATACACTGCAGGGTTAGCCACCTAACGCATTGCCAAGCTATTTTTTGTTAGAGACAAATAAATGTATCCAGGACTTTCTAAGTCATAAAGCATCACAGTTTATAGCCAGGAGAGCTTACATTTTAAGAAAAACATATTTCATGCAGACAGGATGCACTTGAAGTCTACAGGAGGTGAAGACTAGAAGTTTATTTAATATTATTGACTTCCTCATTTTCAGGAGTGCAAACACAGCAAGTCACTGGAGTAACATAACATCTCTGCAGGTCACACTTACTGGTCAAAAATACTGAATAAAAGCACAGTAAGGCTGGTCCAAGAAATACAGTTTCATACCTCACAGTCCCACTAAGAAATAATACTGATAAGCCAACTCCTGAAGTCTTCATTCACTTTTTTCTCAGCTAAGAAAACCAAATGGAGGTGAACGTGGTATTTTCTAGAGAGGAAGGGGAGAGGGAGAGGGAGAGGGAGAGGAGAGTGGCAGGGAAAGGAAAGGAAAGGAAAGGAAAGGAAAGGAAAGGAAAGGAAAGGAGTAAGAAAAAGAATAGCTGAAAAAAGTGAAAAAAGAATAGCATACATACAATTGAAGCCACAATTTCTAAGATGCTGTATCACTCCCAGTACAGTAGTCATTTGAGTATACCCTTTACAAATACATTAGAAAGGCAGACAGAACAATAAAATCAGTGTATATTCTGTGGCAATATACAGAATACAGATAGCATTGCCATACTTTGGGAGATACAAAGACAAAAGAAAATTTACACAAGTATAAAGGCTTACAGAGGTATTGGGAGACAGCAGAAAATACAGTGTTATGTTGTTCTAAAACTCTGCAATACTTGTGTTTTAACAATAGTTCTCACAGATTAGTTTTAGTTGTCATCTGCTGCATAAATCAAAGGAAAACTAGGTCAAGCTGTACTAACAAGCATATAATTGCCATTGTTATCTACAGGATAAACCCACCTCCTTTTGTGACTTAACTTCACAAAAGCTGCCAGATTGGATCAGATCATTAGTCTGTTTTACTCAGTATCTTGTCTTACTATGGTTAGCACCAGATGATTTAGAAAGGAACAAGAAATTTCAGCATTTACAAATACAGAATAAATTGTTGATAGGACATATTTCTTCATACCTCCTGTGACTTAATGACTGGTTTGTGTCTCAGAGCATTAGCTTTAAATATCATGTATATTAGGCAGGATAAAATTATATTTTTGTAACTGTGAATTATAACATGAAATTATTTACATAAGGAAACATCAGTATTCTGAAATGTGAATTTGATCCGAAACTGAGACAAAGCACTGCATACTGTTTTGCTTGCAACTTTCAGTTTACAAACTTTATGTTCTGGGCTGTAATTGATGTTAGTGTATGTTCCTAAATAACTGTAACATTTTATGGAACATCTAGAAAATTACACTTCTACATCTTGGTTTCTTAGATTCTCAAACTGATTACTGCAGCCTTGAAAGCACAACTTGTAGGGTATCATGCAGAAATACATTGTAGGTCCAAGCCAGGTATTAATCTTCTAGAGCTCCAGCTAAAGGATATACCACAAAAATAGGAGCAGATTGCCTTGTTTGTCAGAGATATACCTTTGAGTCACCACCATCTTAATTTAAAGACAAATAGACATAGATAAAACATTTAGAAAGGTTTGTAAACATAAGAAAAAGAAGAAAGTTGCACTTAATCTACTCAGTTATTCATCAGTTTATGTCTTTTCTACAGGCAATGCCTGCTTAAATACTCACAGGCTGTCTCATCACATCCTGGCCTGTTTTCCAACACTCAGCAATTTCTGTCTTCCTCTTCATTCCAGTGTTCCAGCTCATAAATTTGGCCCCACATTAAGGAAACCGATGTGTACTGAAGAAAAAAAAAAAATTTTTTTTTTGTTAAGCTACCTAGGTTACTATTTTTAGCTGGGTCAACACTGAATATTAGATTTCATAGCTCTTCTCAAATCTGCAAGTAGACTTTATTCCAGACATTTACATTGGGTTAATACTCCTAGTTCATTGCCAACTATGGCTTTACGCAGATAATAACGAGAAATAGTTTTGCTATGGTTAAATTGCAGGCCAATTTTTTTAGGTTTATCTTAAAGGAACTATAGTTTAAGTACTTTATGTCTTAAGTTCTTTTGTCTTATGACCAGGCTTTCAAGCCAAATTAATTCACTTATGTCAAACCATGTCAATCCAGAGTGTGCTATGGGCTAAAAAGTGTTTGTAAGACTGCTATTGTGAGAAAAGTTTAAATTTTATTAGGAACTAGAGGCTGCTTCTTGTGACCCTGTCAAGGCACTTCCCTTCTCCAAACCCATTTCTTCCTTGCCTACGAGACTTGTGATAAATATGGACCTTACTACCCACCGAAGACTTGCTGCCACCTCTGAGATCTCAAGGTACCCACCATAATAAAAGGCGCTATAACCCAGCCAGAAAACGAGGCTGGTTAAAAGCATATCTCATCAAAGCACCAATCAGGCATGTTAGCATCAACGTAACCTGAAAGACGTGGAGGTCTTTTGGCTTGTGGCCCCATGGCTGGGCAGAAGAGGGCTGTGGAAAGCTGGAAACTGGCCCTGCTGCAGTGTCGCTGGGGCCCCTGGACTGATGGCCCAGGGGGCTGAAATGGGGTCCTGGGCCATGGGCAGGGTAGGGTGAAGCCCCAGGGAATCTGGGCAGGGAGAGGAAGGTCCTTAGGCCCTTAGGGCCCTAATAGGACATATCAGAGTAAATCCCAACAGAGTCAATACGTCACACCCTGTGTACCATACAGAGATTATCTGCTTCCTCCCACAGCAAGAATAATTAACATTAAAGCTGGTCAGAAAATTCAGAGAAAATCTTTTCTTTTTGGAATATCTTACTTCCTCAGAATGCAAATTTTTCACCAAAATAGTGCAATTGTGATGAAATCCCATTGGAAATCTGCCACCAGACGAGCTTTGAAACTTTTCTTGGTGTCCTGCCAGCTCATCTCTATGGTTCCTCAATAAAGCACCTGCTGGGTACCACGACCGTGAGCTCCGGGTCTTCCAGGGGCCGCAGGACAGACAGACAGGTGGATGTTCCTTGCGCCAAAACTCCATACTATTTCCTACCAAATGCGAATATTCCTGGATTTTGTTCCAAGCCAGAATGAGAACAGTTTTCCAAACATCAAAATAAGCCACAAAAGGGAATGATCTTTTTTTTCTTTTTTTTTTTTTTTTCCTTTCAGCTCTACTACAATGTATTCAACAAATTAAAGAATGAAGGATTCTGGCAGAAGAACCATTCTTTTTGTTCCATCAAAGACTTAAAAAGAAATGAACAATTGTGTATTCTGGTTTGATGGGGGTTGCATTAATATGCAATTCCTTGTTATTATTCGGACATTTGTTTAAACAAATCTTACTTTTATTTATTGTTCACATGAAGAGCTATATAAATTTTCAGACAAATGAGAAGCAACTGATCTAATCTCTCTGGATTACTATAAATCATCTGATGGGATGTCATGTAAGAAATTTTATTAGTGCAGCTGAAGAGGGTAGGGATTAATAAAATCCTGTCAGCTGGAGAAGAGAGTGACTTAGGGGGAGACAAAAATGGGTAGCTTTAAATACACAATCTGAGTAGGGAGAGTTTATCAGCAGAGCTCCTGAGTAGAGCTGGATGCCACTTACAAATTCCACTAAATGGTCCTTGCACAAGGAGTGGAAGTTTTCTGATGACATATGGCTATGAGATGAGGGAAAGCTATGTGATAGTCTCCACACTACAAAGGATCAGAAGATTCAAAACTAGAAAAACGCTGTCTGTCTTTGAGGCCCTATCTTCTAAAAATGCTGTTTAAGAGAACAAGATGCAAGGTCATGCACTTAATACTTTCTACTCTGAAATCGAATTTATCAGTTGGAAATGAGAAAAGAGAATGGTATTCTGTGGCATTAGGTAATCATGGGATGACTATGATTCAACAGCATAGTGTAATGATAAAAAACAAGTCTGGATTGTATTGGTTGATATGGCCCCGTGGAGATGGAGAACTATTAATGTCACCATACAAAGCTCATGTGGAATGGTGAGTACAATTCCTATCACCTGTGCTCAAAAAATATGAGTTGATACTAGAACAAACATAGACAAAACAGAGCAAAGGAATGAAGATACTCTCACACGAAGAGCAAATTAGCAGCTCCTTATCCTAGTCAACGGAAGTGTAGGACAGTACTGCTGTCTATGCATACAGCAGGAGGTAATCACTGTGGCAAGAAAAGAACTGTTTAACTAAGGAAGAATATGAAATAAAAAGGGAAGGAGTGTAACTTGGTCATATACCCAGAGAATATTTAAAACTCCTGAAAGAAAAAGTTAGTAAACATCAATGGTAAGCAGAACAGCAAAAGTAGCAGTAACTGGGGTTTGGGAGGTGTTGCTTTTTCAACTTTTAATCTTTTAATATCAAGAAGTTTTTTGATAAATTTAGAAAATGGATGGTACTTCACTTTTTCCTGCAGTAGGAACTGGACTGGACACCAGAAAGTCACTTCCAGTTAAATTTAGTGTGACATTCAATTACATTTAAAGTCCCAATCTAACTGATGGGCAAAGGCAAAAAGGTAGAAAAGGTGGAAATAACCTTTACCAAGAGCAAAAATGACATGGTGCTCATAAAGAAGCAGCTAGCCTGCACTTAATTTAGATAAAGTGAATCAAACTGCAGCCACTTTATCTTTTGCATAAGAATGTAAAAGGATTAAATAAAACTTTGTGGACACTGATTGCAGCAACACACGTCTTTTTTCTTTTTCCTTCTTTTTTTTTATTTTTGAGTTTGAGGCTTGACAGTTAAGACAATGAAGGGAATATATGGATCACTTCTGGTCCTGCCATAAAAGAAACAATTGCCCTAGTGTAATAAAGAATGTATTGTATTAGTGTAATAAAGGCTGCGTAAACAGTGCAATAAAGATTAAGACTGCGGCCAATATCACTGTTGGCCTCATCATTCCAAATCAGCATAACTCTCTAATAACAGAGGTAGAAAGAATTGAAAATAAGGGCCAAATAATTTTAATGATAGCAAAGGCTTTAATCAACAATTTGCTTCATTAAACACAGAATGCATCTCAGCCTGACAGAAATTCAAAGCTGATTAAAAACAGGCCAAGTGGTAATTTAAAAATGCTTGTCAAGGAAGAAATCAACTGAAAGTATAATTCTCAATCCTTTTATACGCATCAGTGGGGTACTAATACATTTGTGCAAAAGCCACTTGACAATGTTCAAGTTAAACAAACTCAAACTGGGTCTAGAGAGACCACTATTAAGTGGCTTTTTAATTATTGGATAAAAGATGGAACAGCGGAGCCTCCAAGCTTGCCATTCAATGATGATACAATACAGAAAGGTCACGTGACAAACTTACCCGGGTCTGCAAACCCTTGGGACAAATGTGGGTTAGGGCTTCCTACAATCACGTCCTAAAGATCCTCAGAAAATAAAATTTGTCAGCAGATATAAATATACAACAAACATAAATTTGTTGTCATGAAGGCTGTTCCTACAGCTCCGTGGCAAATTGCAGAAGACATAGCTGAACAGCTAAATTTCCTGGTTCCATCAGATACGTTCAAATCTCTTTTGAAAAAAAAAAAAAAAAGGATTTCACTGTTTCATGGGGAGTCCTGGAACTATAAATAAGGATATTTATTTAATCATGTCACCCATGATTTTCTCAGTTTTTCTCAGTCACGTAACAAAGTAATAGGCCATCTTGCTTCCCATCCATGAGGCGGTTCTTCTTCTCCTAGATTTTAACTCCCTCCCAGGTATTCCTAGACTCGCTATCTCTCAATATTTCTCTTCTGAGCAAATCTTATGCTGAAAAGGTTTTTTTGGCATCTGCTCCCAAGGATTCTTTGTAAAAAGCAAAGGTCTGGCAGAAACTCCACATTCCATAGACAAATTATTTCTTTAATTATGTGGCCAATCCATTGATACTGAGTGCTGAAGTGCTTCTGTAACATTCCTCATCTCATGTCAGGGCAAGACAAATATAATACCTTCTGATTAATTAAAGGAGGCACATGTAGAGCTTCACATTAAATATGGAAAATATTTTAATATTCTCCACATTCTCATATTCTCCACATCTTTTTGATAATGAAAAGGACAAGAAAGAATTCTTCAGTCAACCACCTTATTCACAGAATATATACCTTCTCAATAGAAAAAATATCACTCCTGGGAATTTCAACAGTATTTCCACAATGGATGCAGTAGAACAAACAGAAATAAAGGATCATCAGTTAAAAACTTAAGTGTTTTGGAAAAAGTACAGCAAAGCTCCTTTAATGTTTGTCTATCGGGCACCACCTGGAGGGTGATGTTTTGGAGATAGGAGGAGAGAAGAGACCATGCACTGTGTCAGTGGAGAGACAGCCATTTTGCCAGCTTCTCTCTTCCTGTTTGGTAAACCTATGCCTGCAGTCCATTTTTAAAATTTAGCCATAAAAGCCACAATTAGAAAGAATAAATACGAGAGAAAAGCTGAAAGGACAGATTTTGTTTTTCTGAATATCTGAGAAAGAAAAGTTCTGAAAAATTAAGCATTTTTTTTCCCTAGCAGAAATATTTAAAAACCAATGATAAATTACATTATTACTATTCAAAACCTAAAAAATTATCCCTCAGCCATATATAAAGTAAATTATTTTTACTCTTAGGTAGTACATAAAATTCACAGTAATTACATGGGAGACAAGGGTCTACCTACCAAAGGTCCATATTTATTTCAGTATTTCCATCTATATAAAAGCATTACCCGCTGCCTGAAATTGTTTTGCCTTCAAACAACAGTGGTTGTAGAAAGAGCTCCACAGTCTTGTTGTGTCATCTTCAGGAGAAAACTGCTTCAATGAGCACTCCCCATCCACAACTCCGGAAGGAGCTTATGTTAGCAAAGTTACTGTAGCCATTTCTTGAGGTGGTGATTATAGTTTTTAACAGGCTGAAACAGGTACTGTAGGAGGAATTGTAGCCTTCTGGGACACAGAGTACTGTGTCTCACATATCTTCAGCAATTCTATACCCAAAAAGCTTTAATACAAAGTATGTCAGAGTTCATTTTTTCCACAGAAATTACAAAAAAACAGATTCCCAGTTGAGTTTTCTCTTATCCATTTTCCTACCCAATCACTTCCAGTAGAGGCACGAAACTACTCTCTTTTCTTTTGTGTTTTCCAGACAGGTTACTTGAATGACTAATGAGAGCCATTGTGTTGGGTATGCAGGCAGAGATAAGACACAGTGAGCATGACTTAATTAGACCATATTTTTATTAACTTGTTTCATTTGGAAGCTGTCCACTAATAATTCATGCTGCACTGGTCATCACTCCTTCCTTAATTGTTTGTACATGTAGGTATTATCAGCTTCAGATCCAGTCCCCAGGCTATTCTGGATGCCATTATCAGCCTTTTGCACGAAATCTGAAGACATGAATAAATGTTTCCAGTGTAGTCCATGCTAGACAGTGGCAGCTCCAGTAGAAGTCTTCCTCTTTCTATTCTTTGATGAACTAAGGTCCTGTTAAACTACAGCAGACTGAACCTGATTCCTGAACCATGTAAGTGATTCCTGGAGATGACAGAAGGAAGATCCCACACATACTTCTGCCTTGATCAATCTAGTTGTGGGAGAAAAATTCCCTCCCAATTAAAAAAAAAGTCTTTACTATTAAAACTGGTTTTTAGTGCACCTTCAGCAAGTTTGCTGATGACTCAAAGCTGGGGGGGGTGGCTGACACACCAGAAGGCTGTGCTGCCATACAGAGACTAGACAGGCTGGAGAGTTGGGCAGAGAGGAATCTTATGAAATTCAGTAAGGGCAAGTGTAGGGTGCTGCACCTGGGGAGGAATAACCCCATGCATCAGTACAGGTTGGGGGCTGACCTGCTGGAGAGCAGCTCGGTGGAAAGAGGCCTGGGAGTCCTGGTGGACAACAGAATGACCATGAGCCAGCAATGTGCCCTTGTGGCCAAGAAGGCCAATGGCATCCTGGGGTGCATCAAGAAGAGTGTGGCCAGCAGGTCGAGGGAGGTCATCCTCCACCTCTACTCTGCCTTGGTGAGGCCACACCTGGAGTACTGTGTCCAGTTCTGGGCTCCCCAGCTCAATAAGGACAGGGAACTGCTGGGGAGGGTGCAGCATAGGGCTACCAAGATGATTAGGGGACTGGAACACCTCTCTTATGAAGAAAGGCTGAAGGATTTCGGTCTCTTCAGTCTGGAAAAAAGACAACTGAGGGGTGACCATATTAATGCTTACAAATACTTAAAGGGTGGGTGTCAGGAGGATGGGGACAGGCAACAGGACAAGAAATAATGGGCACAAACTTGAACGTAGGAAGTTCCACCTAAACATGAGGAGGAACTTCTTTACTGTGAGGGTGGCAGAGCACTGGCACAGGCTGCCCAGAGAGGTGGTGGAGTCTCTGTTTCTGGAGACATTCAAAACCCACCTGGACGCGTTCCTGTGTAACCTGCTCTAGGTTACCCTGCTCTGGCAGGGGGGTTGGACTAGGTGACCTCCAGAGGTCCCTGCCAACCCTACGATTCTGTGATTCTGTGTGATTCTGTGATTTAGGGATCTCAGGTCCCCGAGGCCAGAGGGAAGCTCCTTGTTGGAGGAGGATCAGGATAGGAAGCATTTAAACAAACTGTAGACATGGGACTTTTCAGTCTGGAGAACAGAAGGCTCAGGAGAGATCTTCTTGAGGTGTGTAAATACCTGATGTGAGGGAGTGAAGATGAGGGAGCCAAACTCGTCTCAGTGGTGCTCACTGACAGGACAAGAGAAAATGAACATAAGAAATTCCACCTCAGCACAAGAAAATTATTTTTTACTGTGAGGGTGGTCAAACACCGGAACAGACTGTCCAGTTAGGTTGTGGGGTCATCAGTCTTGGATATATTCAAAACCTGTCTGGACAAGCTCCTGGACTGTTGGCTTTATCTGGATCCTGCTTGAGCAGGGAAGTTGGTCTAGATGATCTCAAGAGGTCCTGTACAACCTGAATGTTTCCATAAATATGTGAAAATATTACTGTTTTCTGTTTGTGTTACAAATGGAGCTGAACAAACATTTGTAATGCACGCAAATGATTCAATTAATTTATACAAGATTTGATCCAGCAATGGTTTCAAATAGACATGATAAACTGGTTTTACAGAGAGGCCATCAAGAAGGAGGATAAATTCTCCTGCTTTGTGCTGCCAAAATGACTCCATTTCATAAACTAGCTCGTATACAGCCATCTTTCATGATAATCAACAGAGTAGCTCTGCCTTTAATTTTTGTGGCCACTTTTATTGTTCTTTAGGACCCCTGCCTACCAATTTTAACAGAACTCCCTATGGTGTAAGCAAGGTCAGGTTTTTAGTTGTGAATCTGATTACAGATGGTGAAAGGGCTGGATCTTCACTTTAAGTGGGTATTTACATCCACACAAAGTGAACATTCACTTGTCAGTTATTGGCAGTACCGAATGCCACTTCTTCAAGTACCAAGTTAAATTATCTAGGCTAGACAGAGAACACATGAAAATTTAGCTTGTCTATGGAAAAAACAGTGGTGATCAATTTGACATATGATTTCAAACAATTTCACTAAATCAGTGAAACTTGAAAACTCATAATTTTAAATTGGATTTCTCTTAGTTTAGCTGAAGTTGCCTAGGAATTAAATTTAAATAAGGCAATTCTAAACAAAAATAAATCTTTCTATACATGGAATCTGTACTATTTTAACTAAAACTGTTTTAAATTGGTGTGAACTCATGTTCTGTACATAAACCAGCCAAGCACTGGGGAAGAAAACCGGCAAAGACCATGAATTCTTTGTTATGTAAAGGAGAAGCAGTGTGGAACATGCTCAGTAGTATTTAGCTGTGCAGTCATTGACATGGCTTAATTAGTTCCTTCATGCAAACTAGATGTTTTGTTAATGGCATACAAGGTTGACAGTTTGTTTCTCGCTATCACAATGAATCAAAAGCTGATCTATACTAGATTATTTTTAAAAAAAAAGTGTCAGTTAAGGAATATTTGAGTTAGGTCAATTTTTTTTGTGCATTAGGAGCTTTAGATATAAGAACACATATACCTATGCCTTCAAAAAGAGAACAAGGTATGCAAACTAACAGGGAAAATAAGGGCCCAAATCCTGGAGCCTCTTACAATAGAGTTATTTGTGCAAACAGAGAGAGTTCTTGTACAAACATAACTGTCCTTATTAAGACAGTGAGCTGATTCCCAGGTGTAGATATTTATTAGAACTACATCATAAATTGTTGTCGCAGTGGAACAGCCATTGCCAAACCAAAAAGCATCAGACTCTACTTCAGATGCCCCAGATATGATGGACCAGTAGAGGATTCTTCTGTTCCACCTAGATTAAGCTCTGTCTTTACCTGGGGCCCATTGCTGTGGTGCTCCACACAAGACCCTGGGCATCAAACTTGCTGAGGCCAAGTCAGAGAAGGAAAAAACAACAGATAACAGTAGTTTGGGCTCCCCAGTCTAAGTATTTGTGATTCCCTAACAAGAGAATTCCTGTGTACAAAGGGATGAGGCAAATCTAAAAACAGACAGAAATTTTAAGAAAATATTTTGATATTTATGTGATATTACTTAACAATCCTGTTACAAACAGTCCAAATATAATTTTATCCTTTGCTATGGCTGCACAGCCCTTGACTCCAGAACTGGAAGCTCTGGAATATATGGTGAAACAATGTCTAAGCTGGTTCCTCTTTTGGTGTCAGAAAGCAGGAAAGATGATTTTTATGAGACTGCTTGAGCTTAAAGTCCTATTATCAACACCCACAACAATTTTTGCAGTTTACCCACAATAAAATCTGGAGACTGGCAAACCTGACTGTTTGGCAGGTAATTTATCAATACAGTTTTCGCATTTTTGAGCATTTCTTAGGTAAAGACATGCCAGTTAAATACTTACTGATCAATATGTCTGTCTACAGTGTTATCTGATGTTATCAGGGTTTTAAAAATGGTATGAGAATGCTTACCAAGGGTTGCATGATAATACCACATGCTATGTACAGCAGTGAGATTATGAATGCTTTAGTGTTGTAATTTCTTGACTTCTCTCATGTCAGAATATGTAGATGAAGACCATACTTTCATCTCTATAGGAAGCAGGTCCTTTTCTTCCAAGCCAAGCCCCAGTCTTTCAAATGGTAGCAATATACGTCTAACTGTGACACCTTGTCCACTCTCACAAACCTTTATAAGCAGAGGGGACTGTAGGTTTCCACACAGGGTTCTCTGCCTGATACAAATTCAGCTAAGTCACTCCTGGAGAACCTTTCTGGGTGAGAACTATAGTGACATGGACCTCTCCTCTGGAAGAATTAGAAATAAAATGGAATTAGTCATATTTTTCTCTATAAAAGTGATGTATGCAACAGAGGATGCATTTTCAAATCTTATAGCCAACCTTTGTATTTGCCATAGCTGTCAGTTAAGGCATTTAGAAATCAAACACAAATAACAGTTATATTAATAGAGAGCTCTGTAATGTGGTGATCAGGTTTAAACAACATTTTCAATGGTAAGACAGACTACAGAGCCACAACTGGATAGCTTTTGAATTATTCTGCTATTATTGTGCTAGCATCACGTTCTTGACACAAATTTGCTTTGAGGTTTCTGTGTGAGTTCCTGCAAACGGCCAGTGGTGGCCCAGCTTCTCGCTACTGAATAAATTGCCATGAAATTTCTTTCTGATGCCAAACATAGCAGAAGTTTACACACTGATTTGAACTGATAAAGGACTTGAGCCACTAAACATTGAGACGGTGATCCAACTGAATCGCCTCCTTCCTTTCCAGTGTGCTGTCACATTAATCTGCCAGTTTTCTGTTGCTCGTAATTATTGCTCATCTCCAGTGATGATGTGATATAACCCTGCTGGAAGGGGTTTCAACTTTCTTTACTCTTTTTTTGTTTGTTTTTAATTTAATGAGACTTGTCCAATGGCTTTTCTTGCTTCTTTGGATACACATACCTGTGACTGAAGACCTTACATGTAACAAGATGGTGCCTAAAACCACTGTTTCAAATGTCACTGGAATTCTGGTAATTGCGTTGCCAGTGGGTGCATTCTGCTCACTCCCTCTGCTCACCCTGCGTCTTGTGTGATGCCTCTCTGCCCTCTAAGTCTTAAATTACAAGCCAGTTTCCAAATGACAGACCTGTTCCAGCGACATAAAGACTCGGTGCACTGCGTTATCAACTGAAATTCAGACACAAAATCCAGCAGAGATCTGTCAATTTTTTGACAGATCAAAATGGTTTCAGTAGTTTTGAGCCATTTCTTAGCAGGACACTAAACTGCCTTTCTCTGTTCATTGTCTTCACAGGAGGCCATCGGAACGCCTCAGGAGTAGGTGCAAGACCACTGTGTCCTTTCCCCTTCCAGCTGGACCCCCAAAGTAGATGGACTTTCACCCTACCGACTGTGGGCTTCTGCCTCTGGAGCTCAGAGGTGACAAAAGCCACTATTCCAGTAGAGTTATATATGCTCCTCAGGTTCAATGTAATAGTGAAACCCTCTCACAGATGTATGGCTCTAAGGACATATTTTTTTGAAGCTGGAAATTCCAGCAGACTTCACGTCCCTTCCAAATCTTTGTCCTCTTAGCCTTGCTAGCTCCCAGACTCCATCTGTTATCACCTGACATGGGCATTTCAAAAATGCAGTGTGGAAAACCAGTGCAATGCACTAATAAATCCATCCATATTTAACTTTGAAATTGCCTCCTTTGATAACGTGTTGCAACTAGCATTACAGTGTAATTTGACTGCAGAAACACAGAGCCACAGAACTCAGAACAGGTTTAACCTTCCAGTTACCACTTTCTGAATTTACAGAGAAAGCCTATCATTAGCGAAACTTTAGCTAACAGGCTCACAGCAGAAAGGGGTTTGTGTATGATGCTTGTTCATCCCAGCACTGAGCCGAGCATAACACTTGGACTCAGAGGATCCCTGTTGATGGAATGACTAGGTTCATTAACGATTCTGAAAGGTAGAATTAGATTCTCTTTCCATTCATATTCTGGAATGTTGTGGTATTACTAAGAAAGTTAAAATATTGGTTTGGAGCCCTAAAATGGTTTTATTTCTGGACAAAAAAAAATAATTCTTTTATTAATTTCATAGGAGATACATTGTAAAGTTGCAGTCTTCCATCAGAGGACAAAAGCGTCTGGTATAATGCCTCCTACACTGTTCTTTTGCCCTGCTGTTTGCTCTTAATAGGACTAGGGCAGAACAGTATAAAGTGCATTTGATTTCTGCATTTGTCTGCATTCTGCAACCTGCTGTTGTTCTGCAGCGTTCACTTCAGGAGACTGACAAAGCAAAGGCCCTATGTTTAAGATAATTTCTCAAGCAAGCACTGTACTTTCTCAACTTTTATTTAAAAACTAAACAAGATATAACTGCAGTCAACAGGTCTGTACTCTGCAGAGAATCTATGTTTATAAAGCCTGCAATTATCTTACCAAATAATGCAATTTTTCATCCTAAAAAGCAATTTCCAGGAAGGAGCACTAACAAAACAGTATGGGAAAGCAAACAAACAAATCAATGAAAAACAAAACAAAAAAAAGCTTGCCCTAGTTTTCTTTGTGCTTGAGTTTCTGTATGTAAGCTGTAACTGATGATTGTAACTGTAAATGTTCATCATAAGGCCTTTCCAAAGAAAAACCTGTTTAGCTACCTGTTATCTCACTAGTAAAGAAAAGATATTATTTGGAATTTAGGTTGCCATGTTCCTTACCGATCTGAATTGCTTATTCTGGAAACACCTTCTCCAAAAGCAAGAATTTTGAAAATTAGTAATTCAGTGCTGAGTAAGACTCAATAGTGCCCTTTTGCAGGTGTCATATCTGGAAAGAAAATATGGCAATTCATATTGCTGGACACAATTTATATGGTTTCATTCAAAGTTGGCTTAATTGAGTCAGATAACAGAATTAAATGGTAAAATGATGAAGTCTTTTTTTTTTACTGTACTTTTAGCTATATTGCAAAGTCACTATACAAGATTTCTGGCTTTTGTAGCCTGTTTATTTTACAAACTTGGGTTCAAAGAGGCCTAAAAGTAGACATGTAGCAATTTTGCCCTGTCTAAGAAGTAAAAGAACAGGTGAATGTACTCAACAACCGCAGTTCTCAGAAACTAAAGGATACAGCCCAGAATTAGGTAATATTAGCCACAGAAAAAAAAAAAAAAAAACAAACCTCCAATGTCAATCTGAAAAAGTTTCTTACAGCTTTTTTCCATGAAGAAGAACTTGTGTTCCCATAGAAGTGGTGGGAAGCCTAACTGCAGCCTTGATGTTAAGTGATAGATGAGAGTCACTAAGGATGGCACTGACACTAAAGTGGAAATGAAAATACTTTTTGGGGCACTTTAGTTATTACACTAAGAAGAAACCTTGATTTCTGAATGATGGCAGCAGGTTCCTTAGATGGAGAGGGGAAAGTAACAGAAAAAGTCTGTACTGGATTCCATGTCCTGTAGCAAGATGTCATAAAAAAGGGAGTCATCAGACCCTTTTGTGAATGGGCATGCGCTGGTAGAATCAGCTCTGAGTGTTACCTGCTCTGTACGGCAATCAATGCTCATGAATCAGAAACACTTAGTGCACTGGTAAGTGCCTCAGCAGACCTGACTGGAAGTAACATCATATGCAGCAAGGCAAAATAATGAGTAAATAACATCTACTGTATTTTGTTTTCTCTTCTTCAAGATTGTATTTTTTTTTAATTTAATTTTAAGTGTTTAGAAACAATGCTTTATTGGCACCTGAGAAGAAGCCCTCTAATTTACGGTACAGGTTTCCGCTGGGATTTGTCCCTTCAGCAAACTTTTCATATTTCAGTGTTGCCCTGATAAATGCTCATTGAAGGGCAAAAGTAAGTTGTAAAGGAAGATGTGCAAAACTGTGAGGATGGGGAAGGAGAGCTATATGTGCCAAATAAATAGGAAAAACAAGCAAAAAAAAGCAATTACACCAAGTGAAAGAAAAAAAAAAAGAACCTTGAAATGCTGCTTCTGATCTTATTGAGCTAGTTGAGCTGCTGACTCTCCTTACTATGATGTCCCTAAATGTTCTCTGTTCACCTGAAATCCCTACCAATCCTTTCTTTTAACAGAATTGAAAATCAGAGGCTTGATGTTTAGTTATCAGCTGCCATTTCTATTGCCTCTGTGTCTGACAGCTATGAATGCGCTGGACTTCTGCAGAGTAATGCTGTGCAAACCTCTAGCCCACTATCCTGATAAGGAAGGAGAATCAGGCAGAATGGTTCACATCATGGCTTTTTAATGCAGGTTACTTGGCTATACGCATTCATAGGCTCACCAAGTATGGCCCTGTTGATATTCTTATACCCCTCCCAGAAAATCGCAGCGCTACAAAGTACTAAAGCACAATACAGAGAGAAAATCCTGCAACATGTATTTTTAGTAGCTTTAAATCTTCTTCACCAGAGCAAATTAAAGCAGTTCAATAGTCTTGTTACCGCTTCAATGATAAATGGTAAAATATAAAGCTGTCCTCTAGAAAATGTCAGGACACAGGAATGTTGTGCCCTGGGATTTTTTTCATGCAACAGAAGAATCCTTGTTTGTCTATAAGAAAAACAACTTACACCACTGCAGTTCATAATGATGCTACCACTGTTTATAAACATTTCATCTGGTCTACAACCAGGAGTAAATTGTAAAGATATTTTGCCTCATTTGAAATTATTTTCTTTTAAATGTTTTATTTTTATTTCCTTTTCATTACTTCTTTTTTTTTGCCTCTTAATTTCTATCTTATTTCAAAAACACAGTACTAAATTGTTCTGAGATCGACGCTCCTAAATTTCACACAGAGGTTAATGGCAGTGCCATACTTTTCTTGATTTCAGACAAGGTTTTGTAGTGTGTGTGTGTGTGTGTGTGTGTGTGTGTGTGTATGTGCAGATGCTTTCTTCTTGCAACCCAAGAGCACTGCTAAGCTGTTAATGTAATTCATTCAAATTTTGGAAATATCAGAGTTCTGTGTTCCTGTACGTTATTAATATAATCCCTTTTTTTCCTCCAGTTCCTCATTCACACAGTCCCCGCTGGTGCCCAAAGCAGGTCTGCAGCTCTAAGAGGCTTTCCATGAATAGCAACAGTCTAATCTAATCTCAATGAGAACCTGTTTGTTGTGTCTCTAAATCTTCACAGCAAAATACATGGTCTTATATTTTTTATATTAAAGACTGAACTTAATGTAGAATTATTACCTGCCATCCTGCATTTCTAAAGGTGTTCAACACTGAAGTATCTCAGCATTTTACCAAGATGCATTTTTTCACAGCTTCCTCGGGAGGCAAGGAGTCATGTACAGGGGTGTTTGTTGAAGTGTGTTAGTTGTGAGTAGGGCAGGGAATTTCAGCGAAAATAGAATAATTCTCACATTCATTTCTGTAGATGGAAAAAAAAAGAGTAGAAATAACTAGAAATAACCACAGTATTTTTTCCAATTATGCTTTTCATATCATGGCTGACGGCCTAAGTCAGAAGTTATGATCTATATTAATAATATTTAAAGAGATTGCATGAAAGAGGGGTTTTTTTTGGAAGACTGGTACAGTGTTTGATCTTTCTATAAGCTTCGTATATCTTCCCGTATCTCCAAGGATTTTACAAAACTCTTAGTATTCACTACATTAATTTATTATTTCCTATACATATACCATACACTATTTACTATACACTACAATGAGTAGTCTCCAGATATACTCAAATATATGCAGTTAAACTTCCCAAATATCCCATTGTTTCTTTAATTTCAATAATTTTCTCCACTTTTTCTTTTTAACTTAAGCAACATTTCATTTTTAGCTTTTTGAAAAAGACTCAGGTTAGAAAGAACAACAAAGATGCAAAAGGAGTCACCAAAAATACGTTTATTCTTGACATTCAAAATATATCTGCATCTTTTTGCATGACGAATGAGTTCCTTGAACTCTGATATCCTGAGAAATCAAGGGCTAGCACAAGGCAGGCTAGGGGGGGTTGCTAGTAGTTGATATCACCTTCCCATGCTTTCTTCTGCAGTAGGATAACTGCTGAGGCAACCCCTGTATTAAGTATGTTAATTTCAGCTTTGTGCAATCACTTTGACCTGCAGGAGGTGAATCATTCAGCCATTTATCTGCTAATCAATTCTGACATCTTCCAAGAACAGGCATAATTAATCACACCTCCCTTGGTTTTGTGTTTTCATAAACAACATTGTTCTGCTGTCAAGATCTCTTGGTTCGATATAGTTGGGAGCATGCCACCTGTGATTCAAGACGGCTTTCTTTCATGACAAAACATCATGTTGATAAAATAACCCTTTTGCTCTAATTTAATTATACTATATCTTTGTTTAAGATGATACCTATTTAGGCTTCTGTTGAAGAGTGGAAGGAGTGGAAAGAAAAAGCGTCACAAATACTGACTCATTCAGCTGTATGACCTATCACTGGACATAGGAATAGGTTTTGCCACACTGCTTAATCTTCCATTCATGTTTATTATTCTGTGGTTATTTTGGATAATGGAGTCTACTAACTTCCTGTGCTTCAATGTTATTCATCATTGCTCTGGGAATGTTGATCTGCCTCATCTTTTTATTCTAACTTCCGGTTCAAGAAAGCGTTACCTGAGATCTTCCATGTATTTCCAGACACAGATATATTTCAGGTGGTTTTGATGACTTTCCTAGCACTCTTTCTCCATATTTGCTGTCACATCACATTAGATATATCCAGCTGCACTTTCAGAACATCACGTATTGTTTGATGCTGCGTGAGGTATACAGATTGCATCATTTCCTCTCAGCATGTTACATTTCAATACCCCAGGTCTGTCTGATCTTAAAAGACTTATGTAAGTCCTCTCTTACAATGCACTACATGGTAGCAAATCCTGAACAGAAGTGAGGATGGTGAGAGGCGATCAAACTGGCTCTCTCAAATGTCACTAATGGACTGTTTCAACTATCAAGCTGAATAGGTCTCGAACCTCTTAGCAACTGGTTTCCTGTACTCCACTGAAAAGGACCACTTATGCAATCTCTGGGGTGACAAAGTCCACCATCAAAACTAATCTGGGCTAAAGCTTTCCTTACAAACTTCAGCAAAAAAAGGTCTTAAGGCACTTTGCATGTCACAGGGTAAAATTACACACAAGCAGACAGGACCTGTGCAACAGGTGATGCTACCCATACCCCGACTTACTTCCCAGTAACATCTTCACATGTCCATATAATGGGAAAAGCTACAGGCTGTTTATGCACCTGTGAATAAAACCAGTACAGTAATCATCTAACCAACTTAATTGTCTAAGTCACATTGAGACCTTAGTTGCCAATATGGTACCCCTCTACATCTCTTCATACCTAAGTAAATTTGAAAATAAAGTCTTCTAAGTTTCGAATTCTTCCTGTTCTAATTAATATGAGTCCAAGCTATTTCAGGATTTTTCCCTGCTTTTCAAAAGAGAGCATGAAGCCTCATTTAAGTTTTTCATTTACCAAATCATTCCTGAAAAGCATTAGCAGTTAAGAAGACACAAATTAGCTACATCCATTTTATAAATTTACTGAATATGTACTGAAAATAATGGAGGTAAAGAGAAAAATCGAACAGAGTAATTGTCAAATTAATTGGAGGGCTTCAATGTGGTGTTTAGTTGTTCTATGCTGAAGAAAAAAAAAAAACAACACAGGAAAATACAACTTCAGAATACCAAATAGAATGGTATAAACATCAACTGAAAAGCTAAGCTATCTCCTAGCAGCATGGAGCAATTGTAGTACAATGATACATGCATGGGGCCAGATGGAATCCACCCAAGGGTATTGAGGGAGCTGGCAGAAGAGCTCACCAAGCCACTTTCCATCACTGATCAGCAGAACTGACTGATCATGCAGCATGCACAGGACAACCAGGTGATCAGGGCCAATCAGCATGGGTTTATGAAAGGCAGGTCCTGCTTGACTAACCCGATCTCCTTCAATGACAAGGTGACCCACTTAGTGGATGAGGGAAAGGCTGTGGTGAGGGGAGTTAAATCTAGTCAGCTGCTGATCACAAGTGGTGTTCCCCAGGGCTCAGTACTGGAGCCAGTTCTCTTTAATATCTTTACCAATGATCTGGACAAGGGGATTGAGTGCACCCTCAGTAAGTTTGCAGGCAACACCAAGTTAGGCAGAAGTGATGATCTGCTTGAGGGTAGGAAGGCTCTACAGAGGGATCTGGACAGGCTGGGTCAATGGGCCAAGGCCAATGGTATAAGATTCAGCAAGCCAAGTGATGGGTCCTGCACTTGGGTCACAACAACCCTGTGCGATGCTACAGGCTTGGGGGACAGTGGCTGGAAAGCTGCCCAGTGGAAAAGGACCTGGGGGTGTTGGTAAACAGCCAGCTGAATATGAGCCGGCAGCGTGCCCAGGTGGCCAAGGTTGCCAGTAGCATCCTGGCTGTTATCAGAAGTAGTGTGGCCAGCAGGACTAGGGAAGTGATCATCCCTCTGTACTTGGCACTGGTGAGGCCGCATCTCCAGTACTGTGTTCAGTTTTGGGCACCTCACTACGGGAAAGATCTTGAGGTGCTGGAGCGTGACCAAAGAAGGGCAATAAAGCTGGTGAAGGGTTCAGAGCACAATTCTCATGAGGAGCAGCTGAGGGAACTGGGGTTGTTTAGTCTGGAGAAAGGGAGATGGAGGGGAGACCTTATCACTCTCTACAACTACCTGAAAGGAGGTTGTAGTGAGGTGGAGGTCAGTCCCTTCTCCCAAGCAACAAGCAATAGGAAGAGGAACAAGAGATAACAAGAGGAAATGGCGTCAAGTTGTGCCAGGGGAGGTTTAGATTGGATATTAGGAAAATTTTCTTTACTGAAAGGGTTGTCAAGCACTGAAACAGGCTGCCCAGGGAGGAGATTGAGTCACCACCCCAGGAGGTATTTAAAAGACATGTAGATGTGGTGATGTGGTGCTTAGGGACATGTATTAGTGGTGGACTTGGCAGTGTTAGGTTAATGGTTGGACTTGATGATCCTAAAGGTCTTTTCCAACCTAAACGATTCTATGATTCTATGATTCTTCAAACTGTAGAACGTCTTGGTTCATAAGTGAAAACACCTACATGTAGACATGACTAAGAAAAAGGATGTGAAATACAGAGCAGAAATCAATCACATCTGTTTTGAGAGTTTCATGCAAGGATCTGAAGATTTTAGCCAATACTAGTTTTTAATGTTCAAAATTGGGACGAATAGCAGAATCCCAAAATAAGGTTATATTTTGCCCCTACTTTAAAATACCTGTCAGCCAGATGCTTGAACAGAATGAAGGCCAGATACAAAAAAAGCACCAAGTACCATGCATAAGAGAACAAGCACAGAAGTCTAACATTCAAAAGTTATCTAAATTAATAGGTATCACCTACAATTTTCTTCAAGCATCTGCCTTCCTATATTGCTAGATTTGCTACAATATTCTTTTTGAATTAGGCATTCAAATCATAACTTCTACTCACTGCAGAGTTCCTTACTTGTTGAGCTACGCGGAGTGGCACTTTCCACCCTGTCAGGTGAAGCTCATGCCCCTCTAATCCTGAGTTGGATCTGGGGAATCACAGGCTCTGATCCCCAAGACTCCCATTTCCACTGGCACATAGGCAAGATCACCCATTACAGAGCTTGATATTTATGTTCCCTTCACTTCTACTCTTCTTTCTTAGCCTACTAAACTTCTTATTCTGTACTGGCTGGTTAAAATACTTTGTTAGAAACACTGGCAACAGCCCAAGCCTTGAAGAGCATTTAGTGCCAGAAGACACAACTTGGAATACTTATAAGGCTGAGGATATATTAAACCTAGGTCTGAGGATATATTAAATCTAGGTCTCCCATTTGCTGTTCAAAAGCTGTAAACATCAATAACTGCATTTTAAAAGAAAGAAGCAAGTCCAATTCTTTCTCTAAATGAATAGCTCTAGCTACATACCTTCAGGTTTCAAGCCCCAGGGAAGAGAGAAATCTATCTGCAGCCTTGCCTCCATTATCTCATTTCCAGAGAAGATGGAATTTCAGAAACACCCCAGGCTTAACATTTCCCCTTTGCCTTGTTTCTAGGAGTGTCCTCACTCAGCGGCTCTTAAGTGTCTTCTCAAGCATGCAATTCTCTTCAGGCATTGCAGAAGGAGCTTAGGCACCCAATCCTAGATTTTGGATTCCTTTGTGATACTCAAAGGTGCCTAAATTAGAGGCTCCTTTCACTTTATTACAAACTGTACATCTGATATATATATATATATGCATCTAAAGATAGACTACATTGCCAGATATAACATAGACCCAAGTAAATCCTGTTCTGTGTAAATAGCAATGGTGTATTGACTATGTCCACAAAAAGGTGTAGTTTGGCAATTTAAATATTGAGCAATTTATTTACCAATGTAACATGAAGAGATGAGCTGCAGAAATAGTTTATTCCTGTGCCCTTAGCCTGTAAACAATCTTAAAATAAAAATCAACTGTTTTAGGAAGTGTGAGAGGGAGGAGACACAAATCCTGCAGAAATGCTTAAGAAAGCTATCCTTTTTTATTACGTTCAGTCCATGAGTTGCCAGGTAATGGAGACTGACCAGCAGCATCCATCACTTTGTGGTAGAGGTCTGAATGATGGTGACTCATGAGATCTGACAAAAGGTCATTACAAAAGGAAGCATTGATTGTAACTTTAGAAAAAAAAATAATTTGAGAATAAGATCTATATATGCAAGGACTCAGGTGTGTGGTTACTGCTAGTAAACTGTCCTGAATTTAGCACAGTGAATGTATGACTGGATAGTTGTATAAATAGGAAGAAAACCACAGTGACTCAGGTCCTAATTCAAGCGGTATGTACCATCTTCAAAAATTTTCATCAATTTCATAGGGATTTAGAACCTTGTGTAATTTTGAGGATCTATGTTGCAGCAAATACTTGTCTCTGACTTCTGTATTGTTATATCCAGTATTGATTTAACATCTAACTCAGCGTTATCCTTAGATCTGCTTCTACTGCTGTCAATAGTAGTTATGTCCTGGCAGGAGTGTGTAGTAAAGAAAAAAAATCAACATTTCTCCCAAATACATGTCTCCACAACACATATGAGGAGGCTAATTCTAGTTTACCTTCGAAATTCAAGCAACTTTCAGACCAGCTAGCTATGGAAATAAATTGTGGTCATTCTGCTTGCAGGCATGTCCATCTGCAAACCCTCCCTTCTCCCCAGTAACTTTTGAGTCTGTTGACTGATTTTCATGCTAAATGATATAAAAATAATGATCTTGAAGGTAAGACACTATGTGGGAAGAAGGTAGAAGAGTTTATTAATGCTTTTTCTAAAGGCTAAAACATGATCCTTAAAACATGATTACCTACCTGGCATCAATATGTGATTTACAAATGTCTCATGAAAGGAACATGACATGAAGTCAAACAAGCATGAGACAGAAATCCATGGAAAATTCACCAGTTTCAGGGTTTTCTGATTGAAAATTTAAGATCTTCTCCAATGTAAACTTCATAACTGAATTTAATTTTGAAAGTAAAAATGTGGTTGAACATAGTGGTTCTACTTCAAAAATAGGTCCCCTATCAAACAGATTCTGTGCTACTCCTCTGAAAAATCAAATTGGTGTTTGCTTTCTACTTATTTTGATAGTGGAGTAAGAAATCTACTATCTCTCTTGTGCAGCTAATATTAAGACAGTGCCATACACATACTGCAAATGCAGGCTTCAGACACATCTGGCAATATACGTACCACTGCTCACTTGCTGTCTTTTAACATTTATGTGTACTTAACGTAAAGTTAATTTTGGGGCAGAGCTTTCATAAAGACTGCACCCAAGTAAAGAAAAGTGGCTGTAGGAACAATCACATTTTAGCCAGAATATTTTGTTTCTCCTGCAATGCTTGCCATTTATTGGCATGCTAGAAGTCAAATATCCACTTAAGTAAGTTCTTATTGGCAGTAATACAGAAATAACTATTACGATAGTTAATGCCTTACTTAAAGAACTCCTATTTAATAATTTATTAAATTATTTTAGGTCTAGTAACACGTTTGAGAAGAAATGATGGGGTAAAAAATCAAGTAAAGTGAGGGCGTAACTGCATAAAGTTATGCATCTTCTGTGATTATTTACCCCTATGTAATAGTGACATAAACAACCTGCTCCTTGGAAATTCCTATCCATTCATATGATGACAACATTTTTAACTCAGTATGCCAAAACTTTTCCCAGAAAATATTACGCAAGGCTAAAGACTGAAAAAATCAGGTTCCCTTGCAATTCTGCCACAAATGTCATGGATAATCCCGAGAAGGAGTTTAATTTTTTCCATTTACCCATCTATGAAATATGATTATAATTGTTTTCATAAACGCTGGCATGGCTGAACATTTGTTTGCTCATATATGGGCAGTGCTTGTAGTCTTTGGATGGAAAAAACAGAGTAAGAGTTATAATATCATTACTGCATAATAGCAGGAAAATTGCTAGCTGATGTGTGAAACCTCATACTTCAAGGTCTACAACTTGGTAGAAAATTCATGCCTGAATTGCCACGTCCAAGTCAGAAACCTCATTTACTATATTGTCTCCCATTCTTTTCCAATCTCGCAGACTTCTGATTCATCTTGTTTTATTTTTGGTACATTTCTTTTTTCTTTCTTCCTTTCTTTCTATTTATTTATTTATTTATTTATTTTTAATTAAGAAGCCTAATTTATGACCCCAGAACTCGAGCCAGGCAACACCCTGATGTGCAAAGGTACAGCTGGAAGGGAGATTCAAGCACCTAAGTGTATTGGGGTCATTACCTACATCCTGATAGAGGCAGAGTGCCTAGTCACAGTAAGTGGATGGGAGAAACCGAATAATGGCAAATCTTTTAACCACCGTCTGAACATCTTCCGAGAGTTAATTTAACCAAAACTGTTCCGTACCATCCAGGTCTCTGTCACTTTTAGTTAAACATAAATATGGTTTTTCTGTGGTTAAAATTTGGGTAGACTATTACCAGGAGCAGATGTGCACTTTGTGCAGTGGTATCTCGAGTTTACATCATGGACTGTGCATGTCTAATGATCATCTGCAACACTAATGTTATATCTGACCATACAGTTGATTCATTCATGTGCATAACTGGTGGTTGTGCTTTCAAACTAAGTATGCTGATGAAAGGATGGATTATGAAATCACATGCAAACAACATGTTACAATTTGGCTCAGAAGGTAAGTGTACACATAAGTACACTATTAAAAAAGCATTATTAAAAATTATGGGTGATAATTCTTGTGTTAGCATACAAATATAAATTCCCTGCTTTAAAATTGTACGATGAGTAATCAGACAGTATTTTTTCTGTATGATTTTTGCATTACTGATTGATAATACATCATCACCGCTCCCACTCAATAAGCAGAGTTGATGGTGTTTACCACTGGAATGAATGTGAACCTTTTTTTTAAATACTTACCATAAGTTGTTTGCTATACATGGCACTACCTATCCCAATTTAAAAATTTGAACACCATGAAAGTAATAAAAACACAGAAAGTATGTCTAAGTAGTTCATAAAAAGCTTGTCATTTCTGGAACATACAATGATATGTTTAATGAAGAATACTTTGAAAGAATGGTGGATCAATTCTCCCCACTTCCCTTGCAGTGACAGAATGATTCCCAGTGTATATACAATAGAATATCTACTCTAATCAAAATAAGCCATTAAATCTATCTCCTTGTCCCAAAGCAACATCAATTACTAATTCTACATTATTCAAAACAGAATTTTCTCTGAATTATTCTTAAAAAAATGTTCTTGGAAGGAAATTCTATGATCCCTACTAAGCAGTACATTCTATTGCTTAGAAAATATTTGTTACTGTCTAGCTTGACATCTGCTAGTCTACACATAAATAATGCCATTTGTTTATCTTGAGTCAGAACACACCTTTTTGGCAATGTTAACCCATTTTTGTATCTCATCCCTCGTGGATTTGGAAAACAACCTATTTCCTTTCAATACATAAGAAGTTTCTACAAACTTTGCAGGATTTTAGAATATGAGAGTGTTTGCTATGGTTCACTGGTTGCCCCAGCGAAGCTCTTGCTCCCGCCTCCACTGTCCTCAGTGGTATCCATCCTGTCTCTAATTCCTGTGTCCTCCATACTCCACTGATTTCCAAGCATGCAGGGTACCACACATTGATGCTAAGACCTTGGCTCCTTCTGAGTCCTTTACAGCTGCCATAGCTCTTCTATGGCTTAGCTCTGAGCCCAGTGCTTACAACTACTCTTCTGCTCCCCCTCTGACTCTGCATCTTGCCACAGTTTTCTCATCTCAAGACTGAAAAGCCCCAGTGCATATTTGTCCTTTGTGTTAAAAAACAGATTAATCCTGCTTCTCTCTACTGAGCTTTTTTATTAAGTCCACAACTTTCCTGCAATGGGGTGCCTGAAACCAGAGCGGGGACTTCAGCCGAGATCCAGTACAGGAATAAAAAAACATTATTTTATGTGTCTTAAAGAGATGAGAGATGGTGGTACATCCCAGGTTAAAGTACATATTTTTGCAACAGCTTGTCTCTTTTTGACTGGCATTCAGTACAGGACCCACTAAAACCCACCTTCTGCTGGGCCGCAATCTCTTCTGTCATCCCCCACAGCATAAGGGCAGCATGAGTAACCACAATGCAGAAGACAACCAGCAAGCCCATGGAAGATAGGCTTTTCATATGAAGTCACGTCCAGCAGTCACTTTTTCCATGATGCCCACAAGTAATGCATCAAGTATAAATTGGAAAATATTTGCACAGAATTGTTCATTTTTCTGAATCTCTTTGTAGTTTTTTATTTCAACTTTTGAAAGAAACCTCTCGGATTTTTTGCCCTCCAAAACACTGAACACTGACTCAAATTAACACATAAACAAAATTTTGCAGAGTGTCCTAAATCTAGAAATGTAATCACTTTTCAGACACAAAGGACTATCTTTGGAAGGCTAAATCCATGATCACAGATACTTATACATGTACTGTTTTCCATTTATAAGACACTATGCAAATGCCAAGCTACAGGCAGAGCTTCCAGAATTCTTAATTATGCTGAAGACAACTGCAAGTTTCATTATTTCTGAAGTTATCTAAGTAGGACAAAGAAAATAACCAAAAAGTATTGCACCATGTTGATTAGCCTGCATCTGCTTTTTCAAAAATGTTTTAAAATTTAAAATAAAGTTTAGAAAGATTGGGTTTTTAGCATACCTAAGCTTTTGTCAGTTGTATCAATATTATGTTTCAGTTTCTCTGTTATTTTAACAGGTTTTCAGTAATCTTGCACAAAATACAACAGAAAAGTTCAGAAGAGCACACAAAGCCCGAGAGTTACTTCACAGTGAAGATAAAATTTACCTAGAAGTCAAATGAAATACTTCTGAGATCTAATGGGCAACCTAGATGGTGTAGCAAACATTGGTGACAACAAATAAGTAAGAAAGGAAGGACAGGTGATAGAAGTGAGATTAGAACTGAACAGAAAAAAGGGAAAAGAAATGTGTATATATCCACTGAAAAATTAAATATGCCAATAACTTTGAAATAGTTGAATAACTTCTGTATCCTCCATTCTTTGGACTAGAGTTTTTTTTTTATTATTTATTATTTTATTATTTATTGAAAACTAAATTCCTCGTGTTAATATATATTATAATTTATAGCTTTTCAGTTTAAGGAATTATTTGACTTATCAGAATCAGAATAATTAAACTAAAAGAAAAAATGAAATAAATACTTTTAAAAATCTAAATTATGTATACTATACTGATTCTGATCACTGTTTTCTGCTGGTTTGTTGTGTTTGTTTTTTTTTTAATTTAACTCAAATATTATAGTAAAATTTCCCTTATTAAAAACACGGGGGAAAAAATATGATCTCATTTTTACCAGAAAAAATTGC
>VYZM01005834.1:134818-195009 GCA_013398915.1 Dromas ardeola
TTTTTACCAGAAAAAATTGCAAGTGACTGAATGCACTGTATGTAAAATAAACTGTTTTCTGCCTGATTTGAGAGTCTTGAGATTTTGCTTAGCGTTTTATTGACCTGGTAATGAATTTGCCTGCTGTTATAAACAACAAGTTTATCATCTTTTTTTGACAATAGAGTACAATATGCCCATGAATCCTCAGTGAGAAAGAGATATCATTTAATGCAATTATATCCCACCTGTTTCAGTAGCATTTCTATGGCTTAAACAAGGTTGTCATGAGAGTTTTGCAAATATTTCTAATTCTGATCTCCTGGTACGAGAAGAAACAAAGAAATGTAGACATTTTCTGTACAACTTTCTATATTGAAATCTGTCATAAACAACTCCTTACACATTTATTGAAGTATATTTGATATCATCACCATTGGCTTCAAGGGTTATTCTTCAATATGCTTTCTAAATAATAGCATAGATCTCACCTAGTCTGTAATCTTTGCCAGTTTTTAACATTTTTTCCGTGTGGCATATTTCTTCAAACAGCGTCTTTTAATGTTGTCTGCTAAATTCATTGAAAGCACAACCACAGCTACTAAGAAGACAGATTGTAATTTGTGGAAGTAGTCACTATTCTGTACTACAGAAATAAGACACAGGCAGATAGGGAAAGCAACCACAGCTACAAATTAAAGGGATCTGAGCCTCTGTGGCAAATTCTTAGTGTGTGCTAGAGATAACTTGTGCCAATGGAGAGATAAGAAAATCATTGGGAGAGCCTATTGCATGGCAAGAGAGACGAAGACGACAACCCTTACACAAATGCTAGAGAGAGAGTGGCCCAGGGAGGTGGCAGCTGTAATTTGGTGACCTGTTCTGAAGGGATCCCAATTTCTGTCTGCATTTCTTCTTTCCCAGCAGGAGATAGGTGGAAGAATGTCTATTATCTCTGCCAGCTTCTGCTCCCTGGCCTCCTCAGTGAACACTGCAATGAGGATTCATCTATTTCTTCCTAGCATTGTCTACCCTTATGTCAATAAATTATCCTTATCTGTTACAGCTCCTGTCGTCTCCTTTGCTGACCTTTTGTTCTCTATTTACTTGAAACATTTCTTATCATTTATCTTAACCTCTGGTGCAATCTCCCTGTCATTCTCTGCCTTTGCTTCCCTCTCCTTTATTTCACAGTGGCTTAACTTCATTTTGTAATATTTCCAGTCCTTTATAGTATTTGGTTTAGATCTTTTGAATGACCCTCTTGTATTGAGAACTTATTGTAACTCTTTCTATTTTGACCTTTCTGGCCTTTTCATTTTCTTCTTTTTTAAAGCCAGGAGAGGAAAAAAAAAAAGAATTTATTACTACACAGCTGGCTGACGTTCTATTTACAGGTAGCAGTCAATTTGTGAAAGCATAAATGTTGTGCGAACCACTTTTCTTAGTTTTCTTTCCTTTTCTTTTCTTTTTTTTTTTTTTTCCTTACAGCTTTTATTCATTCTAGAATGCAGGAAAAGTTCATGGTTGTTACACTTGAAATTTGTTGATGATCATGACAAATATATGATCCTACCTAAATTACAAACCATCAATGCAGTGTCAGGCCACAATAGGAGACAGTTCCCAAAATTTCAGGGACAGTCCTGGAGCTCATCATCTCTTCACTCTTTTTGCTTTTTTCTCTGGATCTTCTCCACTATACTCTGTTCACTGATTGCACTCTTACTCAGGTAGCCCAATATAAATGTGCTTTCTCCAGTTGGCTACATTCAAAATATGTTTGATCTTGAACACTGGGAAATAAATTTATGTATTTGATGTGAAGTCTGAAGAAGGGAGTTTTCCCCCTCATCTCCACTTTGCTGTTGGAAACAAGGTTTCCCAGATATAGGTGATTCTCACTAGTATAAGTCTGCAAACATTCTCATTCAGTTCACTCCACATGAAGTTCAAACTTTCAGCTATCACAGCACTGGTTTTCTTCAGCTGTTATGGGAGCATAACACAAGTGTATACTCAGTATTCACAGGACTCATTAAATAACATGTCACCTTAATACATTTAAAATAAAATTCCTATGCCCGTTGTCTTTTAACGTGTATGAATACATATAATTAGTGTAATTAGTTAGAACTTCAAGTCTTTGACAACCCATTGTAAATTTTACCTTCGTGTATCTAAACAATGACTACAGGTATTTTTTTCCTGAGACATATACAAAATGCCAGCAAAAATGCCAAACTAATGTATTCAGAGATTCAGTAATGCCTTGTAGCAGTTACAGTCTTGGGAGCCCTATTTTCTTGGTTTCTTCAGTTTTCTAATCCTCTTGAATATCTGTGTTTGCTTCCTTTTACATGAAATTTTAATCATTTTCAGTGGCAAATAGGAAAATCAGTTTCTTAAAAAAGACATTTTTCTTTTCAGAAACCATTTCAGTGGGGTTTTTTGGTGTTGCAAAACAGGTACATAAACATGTGGTATATAGACATAAATGTGACATTAATGAAAACACCATATTGTGATGCCCAGGCTACTAAGCAGCCAGAGATTCTTTAAAGGGCTGTCATTGCTCATTATGTAGGGCTAGCACCTCAGCACTGGTAATAGCCCATCTTAATTCAGAGAAGCACATAAACACTGCACACAACGCAAACCAAGCTGGCATTTTACGTTTCCTATAACACAATCTGAAGCACCCTTTTTCATATTTCCCTGCAATGCCTATAGATATTATTATGAAATATCTGAAACAGAAGAAAAACTGCCCCCTCAAATTCTGCATTATTATTTCTGTTCTTCAGAACAAAACTTCCCCGTTCTAAAATTTTTTGCCCACAGGATTCTGTTAAAAGTTTTAAAGCTATCTTGCCATTTTAACACATTTTTTCACTGGTGCTTGTTCAGAAGATTGTATATATACCTGAGGTCTGTAATTGCCCCAGTTTGTTGCTCCGTACTGTTTCAAACTCTTTCTGCATTTAGGTTTTTGCACCTCTGCATTGTTTTGTGTCACAGATTACAAATATTCTGGATTTCATAATACAGGTTTTTGCATCTTGCTTTTACTATATTCTTAATGTTAAACATATGCTTAACATTTTGTCCTCCTACATTACATCATCAAGTATTTTCCCCACATGATGGCTTTTGTTCTTTGCTCCTTCATGGCCGTTGCACAGATTGCTATAAGGAACTGCACCTGCTGAATTCCCAAAACATTTTGAGCTTTTGTTCACTGAGCAGATCCATACCCTGACTTTGCTTTGGAGCATGCAAATGCGTCTGAAATGTGAAACCTCTCCTTCATATGCCCTGTCTTAAAAGCTAGAGTCATTATTTCAGCTATCAGTCCCCACTCTGAACTCCCCAGTTTCTGTCTCTTTGCCTGAATACCATGCCCTCCCAGCCACACTCCCAAAACCCAGCAAGTTTTTAAGCATTGCTTCACTAAATCTTGCCAGAGGCATGAGGCCAGGTGCTTCCCAGCAATTCTAAGCATACTGAGATAGAGAGGCTCTACACAGAGCATAAAAGATAATTCCTAAGAAAGAAATAGAGTTCAAAAACTTTCTGATGAGATTTCCTTTCCTTTTTAGTGATTTCTTCATTCTTTTGTTTGGGCTTCAAGGTACATCTCTAATCTTAATTGTTAAAAAAAAACCCACCTTTTCCTCTCATGTTAAACTATCTTTATTACTTTCCTTGCTCTTCATTTATCATGCACCTTTTTGTTTCATTGCTAATAAACCACCACTCCTTTCATTTCTTCCTACTAACTCCAAATAAGAAGGTTTTATGTCTGTTCTGTCATTTTATCCATAATTCTACCTTGTGAATAGGCAAACAGTAGAATCCATTTATTAACTATTGACTCTAGACGTAAATATTTGGTTCAGTCCTACTCAGCCACCATGAATCTCTAAACAGGAATTCAGTAATCTGAAAAATTTCATTATTACAGATTTGTAATAGTTACCAGAAGCTAAGCAGATAGATTTCATAGAGAGTAACAAAAAACTGAGTGTTCAAAACTAATGTGTGTACACTAATTTCCTTTCCAAACTGCTGCATATGGAGACACTAATAGAAGGAAAGTCCTTCATAGCCTGAAGAATGTGTTATTATTTCGAAACAAGAGAAGCATCTAATTATGCTGGGGATCACTTGTCCTGTGTTCTCAAACCTGCAGTTTAGTTATACCAAAGGATGGCATTCCATTTCCTTGACATCAGTGTGTTAGGTATTGGTTCTCTAATTAAACAGTACCCTTCTAATAAAAAATTAAATTAGTGATTGTGAATTGTTTAAGTTAGCTGTATGAAATGTCTCTGTAAAATCACAGAGAAATTAACAATTGCATACCACACACTTTGCCTCATGTCAGAATTTTACAGAAAATTATCTGAAAATGTAATTAATTACAGTAAATGATCATATTTTGAGGTCATCTGAATATTAGAGTTGTCTTCACAGCACAGTACTTTTTTTTACTAATGTCTTCCTTAAGACTTACTCTCGTAAGATTTTATTAAATCAGTTTTCATTAAAGTTCTAGTTCTTTATACTCAGTTTTATGATATGCATATATTTTAAACTGCCCTTAAGTCCAATGTTGCCTGTCATATTGCCTCATTACAGTCAATACCAGTTTTGTCTTTTAGATTCCCATAAAAAAATGATACCAATTTTTCTGCAAGGAAAATGAAAGGAAGTGATGGAATAAAGGAAGAACATTTGATTGCTTTGCTTAGAAGAATCAGTAAATTGTCATTTTAGGCATACACTGTTTTGGGACAAATAAATAAAAGCACTGATTGATAATTCTAGGTACTTACATAAAAATTCTGAGCATCTATTTTTAGGTGATTATGCTAGAAGATTCAATATAGCTGGCAAGGCAAGAGGAAATAACCTACCAAGCTAGAAAGAAATAGACCTTTCTGTATGTTTCCCAGGTATTTTCTTTTAGTTCGAATATAGTGTTGCAAAACTCTAATGACAATTGCAATTAATATTGCACAATTTAAGTTTATTTGCCCCAACCTCTTATTGATCTGGGACATCAACTGAAATCCATCGTGCCACATGTCCAGGCAAACGACCAGACCATTTACGTGTTTGCCAAGCTGCCACAAACCTCTATTTGTGCAGTATAAAGCACAAACTCAGAAAGACTGACAACTCATTTACTTTTTTAAAAGGCACCGGACGAGAATGTTAACATGTCCATCACGCTATGGCATGACAGACTTGTGTACATTAGGGGAAGTCAATCTAATAAGAAGCAACAAATACACTTTTTCTGACTGGAATTGCTCACTGGTGTGCCTTTATTTAGTTTGAAACCCAGCTCTCCTCCCAGTTCCCTGCTTCCAGTTCCCTTTTAAATTCCCTTAATTCCCAGCAGGAATTCAGAGAACCCTATGGAACAGTGATGAACTATATCAGATTGAAGAGACAATTATGTATTGTCTTGAATACTGAATATTGATTTTTTGATGTCTTGAATAAATTCCTTGAATAGGGAGTAAAGCAGTAAGATGCACCAGTCTGTTGCTTTGTCAGGGAAAAAGAAACTTCACATTTAAAAGGTCTTCCAGGATTCCACCAAAGCATGTATTAAGGTTTGGCACTGGTTGAGGTACTCAGTTTTAAGAAGGAATCTTTTATTGACTATTTATCTTGCCTTGTCATGTCTCCAAATAAGCATGTGTATTATGCAATCTAACCTCAATCAGGATTTTTAACTAAAGGAAACTCACTATGATCTTTGAAAACAATTTTCTGGTGTTCTTCAGCTTGATTTTAAAAGCAACAAGCCAGGAAAGGGAAATAGCTGCTCTGCTCAAACCCACAAATTATACTGAAGAGTCAGAGAAATTAGACATCTTCTTTTGCACTAATTACCATGTTAAAGAAATCATTGCCTCACACAGTCTAGGGGACAGCAAGGCAACAAAGAGAGGATAAGCTATACAGATTGGAACCACCGATCCTTTCTGGAACAACATTCAGAACTGAACTTTGGGAGAAAAGGCAGTGAATAGAACTATTGGGATAAATATATAAAGTTCTTGTGCTCTTGCATCTGAGAAAAGCAAGTGTGTACTGTATCACGTGTGCTGTAGTCTGAAGATCAGGAAAATGGCTTCAGATCAGGCAGAAGCAACAGTAAAAGTGGAAGCCATTGACAGGGTGGTGGATGGTGAACAAAGACAACAGAGAGTGGCCTCAGTAAAAAGGAGGATGCTCAGCAAAAGCAGCTTCAACAAATTGAGGTGAAAAGTCAAAATCTTTGAAGGACAAATAGACTTTTTAAAATAGGCAATTTACAACCAAGGAGCATTCCCATTATGAGGAATTCTGAAATTGTTCGTAAGTTCCCAGAAAAACGTTTATTCCTCATATCTGAGAGCAGGATAATTTCTTGTCCTAATGTCAGCAAATGGGAATTTTTTGTGTCCTATAAAACATACTAGTGACAGGGAAAAAAAAAAAAAGAAGATATCTTTAGCTCAACAATACCCTCTGCTATCTAAGCATTGAAAAAATCTTTATGAAATCATGTAAGTAGGGTAAATTTTTGTTATTAAAAAATATTTATTATTCTTTGTCCAAAATAGGCTTCACTACACAAGTTTAGGGACACTGCTGGAGATCTGATGAGCTTCTGTATAGACACCAATACTTCTGTGAAAGTGCTTTGAAGAGCTTTTGAGCTGAAAGTTCATGTTGTTACCATGCAAACAAGAGCACCACATCTTGTGAGTCACTCGATACAAATAAAACTTTGATTGTAATGTAAACAATTTTCTACATCTGTTTATTTAGCCCAAATGGCTTTATTGTTGTGCCCAGAATACTGAAAATCCTTTGTGCTATCAGTGTCCTTTGCTCATAGCACATGGGATTCAAGGTACCTTCTGCACAGTTCTCTTAAGGTTTAAAACACATCTCACATCAGGATTTCTTGGATGACTGTTTTGCACATGGAATGAACCTAAAGACAGTAAAGCTAAAAGTGTTCTGCTAATTTTGATTCTATCAACATAAAAGAAAGAGTAGGTGTTTTCAAATTAAAAAGAAACTAGGTAAACAAACTGTTCTCTTATTCTCAAGAAATGGAAGAAAACATCCTAAAACCAGGAAATGAAAAGAAAAATATTCTAACAAGTTTTTTTTTAAAAAATCAGAAACACGGAAATTAATGCCGTATTGACATCACAGAATATTTTTAAACAGCTTTCATGGCTACTGCTGGGTTATGTTCTCCCGTGCTTCTATGTTCTTGATTGAAGCATAGGGTTGAGAATTTTTGTGAGGTTAAAAATTAAACTACCTCATTATGATGTTAAACTTTAATAAAGTTCATCCTCCAGTCTAAGCAATTCTATCACATATTTACTTAATTGCTGCAACTGCTTAATATTACCATGCATCATTTTGATTTTGTAGCCATGGAATAATTAGAAATACTGATGCTATTAAAACAAATCGTGATGAAACACTTTTTGTGGGATTTGTTTGCATGCTTTTTAAATACAGTATAAATCATAGCTGGAAATCGCTATCTTGGATGCATGAAATGTCACAGGATATTCCTTATTAAGAATACACAGCTGCCTCTCAAGCAAATATGCACTTACAAATCAGGTTAAGGCAAGAACTTTTGCAAAGAACTCAGGAAACGGTGTATTTGTCTAATAATCTCCAATAATACTATGCTTGTGGGCAGGATTACAAATTGTGGGGAAAAAACCAACAACAAAAAACAGATGAAGGGTTGGAAAAGAAGATAAAATATGACAACAATGGCACTGGTCCTTTCAATTCATTTCACTGAGATTTCTGCATTTACACAAAGTTCTTTCCCTTAATGGATTCTTTTATACATATGTATAGTTAATTTCATCATGTTTCGCTTGACTGTGAGGCATAAGATAACCTTACAGAAAAAGGAGGTTTACTTTCTCAGTATGGAATATTGTCATTTTGACCATGGTTTTGCTTACATTTTACCTACTTTCCCTCAATAGCTGAACCTTTGCTTTCATCACAAATTGTCAAATGATAGTACATAAACTACGAAACAATTACACTTTATGTATTAATATGTTGAGTTGATGATGATTATAAAGATTTTATGATGATTATAAAATATACTGCGGTACTAAGAAATTATTACAGAATGAGCCAACATTAAGGATCAGCACTTGTTTTTCAATATAAACATCTGCACTGCAGAACAAAAATGACAGTCCTTAAGATATTTCATTGTAGTCATAGAGTAATAGGAGATTTTCTTTGGCCAGATTCTCTGGTAACACAGAAGTCAGACAGCTCATCAGCTCATGTAATTCACTACTGTGTCTCAGTGTAATATGACTACTTAAATCCAATTAAACCCCAAACCCAAACCAGGAAATCAAAAAGAAATTATATCTGGTCTGCCTCCAGTTGAATATTTTCAAAAGCAGAACAATAATGTAGTAAATATTGCTCAAAGTGGTTTTGTTTTAAAATATGTTGTGTGAGTAGATGTTTTGAATACTATTTGCAATCCTTTAAGATACCTCCTTTTTATAAGATGTATCTCTTATTCCATATGTTTTGGTTCAGTCCGTACCCATTCTATCAAATAAAAAATGCCTTTGTGTAAGCAAGCTGCATGTTGCTGTTGAGAATTTATCAAGCGTGTTAGAAACAATATATATGCAGAATCATGCAAACTACAAGAGGATGCTTCATCCAGCAATGTCCATTCTTTTTATTATTTACCATTGGTGAACACTTGCATGAGTGGCTTTTAGTTTTGGGGAAAGTTTGGAAAATGTTTGTGTACTTGCCAATTAGGCATGGACAGTCGCTTCACTATAACAACGTCCAGTGGGATGGTAGAGGCTGGAACTGAATTTGTAGAAGAGGCCATGGGAGCTTTGTTTCTCTTCTTTAAGGGCATTGCTATATTTCATACGCATGTTTTAGATGCTTCTACACAAGCTCACATTTTAATGGAACAATCGCTGAGACACAGCAAGAGGCAGGCTAGCTACCTCACTTCTAATGGCTCCATCAAGTGGTCCACAAGCTCTACTGCAGCCAAGTATGTTTGTCTTTGAACTAGTACCTAGCTTCTGTTCTAGCCAAGCAAATTAAATATCAATAAAGTTGAACAGAAAAATATTGCTCACTGGCACCAGTTGGATGTATTTGGGTCAGATCAGAATGACTTGGCAAAAACATTTTGTCTTTTTCTATGTTCTAAAATAAGCAGCTTCAGCAGAGCAAATTAGATGCCATGAAAGCCTTTTTATTCCCATTAATATATTCTGAGTACAAAAGGAAAGCTTACTCCTGGGTAGCCCTTACATTTCTCCACTCATGGGTAGCTTTGGGGGGATATGATTAAACAAGGTTTTTTTAAAATGAAAGTTGTCATCTTCAGTATTATTTGTGTCTCCTAGCTTTTGATGGTAACAACACAGACAGCTCTCCCATTTTAAATGTTGTCGCTAAAATAAGAAGAACAGTGACCTAAAAGTGCCTCTTTCTCTGCACTAATTGTAAAGAGGACCTAAGGGAGACTAGCTAAGATATATACATCTATACTGTATACGGTTACAGTTAGTCAGACGAATTGCACATCTTTTCTCTGTCAAGGGGCTTGGAAACATTCCAGAGACATGACAATAATTGCATATTCATAGCCTTTAGATTCAGAGAGCTATCTCTCTGAAACATCCCTAGACTGAGATTTTGTTGAGGTATCAAATTCTTACCATCTTCGAGGTCTCCAGCACTACAACTAGGGAAAGCAAGTAAACTTATTTATGAAAGAAGGATCATTTCTAAACCCTCTGAACCTTCTTTAAAACACTCTCTATGCAGCTTAATTTCATTTAGAATTGGCGTATTTCACCTTTCAAAATAACTGCTTTAAAATCTTGGGCTGCTGGGAAACATGAATGAGGTTCTACTGAATAACGGGATCAGAGTCTGATCTCAGTATATTTAAATGATTACGTATATTTTTAAGCACTTCTGATTTCTGTCGTGTGTGTTATATTGGGTTTTGGTATGATACTAAAAAATAGTAAATACTACTGTAAGGATGTCAAAAATCATGTGGTATGGATTTTTTGTCTTCTTTGTATGACTTTACTTATAAAGTGATTGTTACCAAACCTATTAATTGCTACAGGACTACAATAAGCTAAGCAATTTTTCACTTCTAAAGACAGTCTGTTTGAAATAATATTAAGATTAATGACTTTTAGTGATAGGTTCAGTTTATTTAATTTGAAATTTAAATATTAGAAGCCACCTTGATTCCTAATGTAAATCAGTTACAAGAAGACATGAGTCTGTTTCATGTTTCAATCAAAGTTATCTGCAAAAATGATTGCTAAAATATAACCAGTCCTAGTCTAATGCTTAATGGTTAGAAATTACTTCCACTACTTAGTGCAACTCTGCTATCCGTACTAATCTGATTTTGGTAATCCATTAAAAAGAATAAAACAGAAAGCAAGGTTATAAAATCAAGTCACAATATCTCATCTTACCTCAAACTGTAGAGATGATTTTGTGGGACTGTTTGTGATACCTCTTATGATAGTGATAAACCTTTTTCATTATCATTCTTAGTATCTTTTTCATCTCTTGAAAGGTGAGTTCCCCAATCAATTTTCTCCTTAGCAAAAAGAAATATCCCCTTTTAGGATTTGTATACTTATTTCCCCAGAATCTGAGAGGAAAAAAAAAAACAAACAAAATGTGGTTAAAATTAATAGGCTAAATTCCCTCAAATATTTTAGTTTCTTAAGCAGGTCATGTTCACACTTGTTTGTTTTCTCTGGTTTCAAGCATCTTTTACCCTCTGCTGCACAGTAACAAAGATTTGGAAAGCAGGGTTTAAACTGTACAAAATCTGCCTTGAAGGTTTTGCAATTTTATGTGAGAAAAACGTGAGCTATATGGGTAATGTGCAATTCTTTGATAGCAAATGCAAACTGACTTAATGGGACAGAATTTCTGCCACTGTCTCCACTTTTTGCAATCCAAAAACTTTCCAGGACTTTGTTATAGCAAACTAGAACAATTACAAGGAACACAGTTTGTAGAATTTATATGGTAGTTCCTTTTTTCTGAATATATTGTCCAATGCTAATAAATACAAATTGTTACAGACACTAATGACAATTTCCTACTGATTTATGACTTTCGTCCCGCTGCCTTTCTTGCCACAATAAGCACAGTTCCTTAGCACCCGCAGAGCAAGAGAGAGCACTGAATGTTACTGTTTGAATCTAAATGCATGTTGCCTGCTTAACCAACACATGTGTTTTGACTAGCCAAACAGTGTATATTCCCCTAAACAGAACATAGAAAAGATGTAGTAGGAAATTATCCTAAGACTTATTATATTATAATATGTATTATACTACCTTCAAGTATTTAGAGATTAAAATCTCCAGGGCTAGAATGAATCTTGCCATTACATTCATGCATTATTTCAACACAGGAGTTTTATTATCCTCCATTAGAAATTTAATACAACCTTGTAACACAAATATTTTACAATACTAAATTTGGTGGAGATGTCTACCTTAAATGTGAAGTACAAATCTAGCCACAGAAACGTCAAAGGCTTGGGTAATTTTCCTTTCATCTTACATGTATAATTATAGCTGAGTAACTTGGTAATTAAGTACTATACCTGCAAACATTGAACTGCCTGAAACTTAAGATTTTCACATTTTTTATATAGGTATATAAAATAAAGCATTTCATTATAAACCTCTGATTGAACAAAACTTATCTTTCTCTATCAAATGACAATGCATACTTTTGACAATCCTATAAAGATGCATACACTTCAAGGTAAGTACTTCTGCAGCAAGTTAACTAAGGAGGAGGAAAAGCCTCATGTGTGGTAGCACCCTCCTGGGTAGTGGCTCCCTGTAGCTTATGGGTCACATACTGTTCTGTTGAAGTATGCGGACCTTCAGTGAGAGACATGTCACATTCATAGTGTGCTTTGGTAGGAACTAGTCAGCAATCCCTCAGTATCCAGCCAAGTAGAGTGATCTAGCTCTACATAGCTGGCTCACAACTCATCGCCCTCCCCAAGCACTACAGCATATTACACCAAAATTTCCATTTCTCTTTGTTTGCACAGACATGTTGCTTTTCTTTTTTTTTATGTAGTTGCTGCCAGTGAGACCTCCAACACTTGAACCGTAAAGAGCGGACTATCCTTTGACTCCTTGGACTAACACACCAGGAAGGTTATCCAAACTCAGAAAGGCTGAGCTTGGGTTTTCAGCTCTCTAGATTTTGAAGTCAAAGACGGTCTGTTCTTTTGTTTCCTTTAACCTCCACCCAGATAACGATCTAGTATGACCAACCTGCTGACAAAGGGATAGATTTTTTTAAAAATCATCAGTAAAGTACGTAGGGTTGCATTGTCGACTCCACCTTGGGCAGTCAGTAGTAAGTTCAAATCTACCCTATGAGTTTGCCTACATCACATACTCGGAGTGGATCCGTACCCGCTGGGCAGAAAACTGAGTGATCCTTTAAAGAGGCTGATCAAAGAGTTCACTTTCTCTTCAAACCCTGGATCAGAGGAACCGAGCTTCTTCTGTACAAAAATCCAAGCATGTCCCAAAGCATGTCTTTTCTTTTTCTGAAGGTAGAACCAGCTGCTGGTCACAGGGTGCATTGGCGGCCCCTGACATGGCAAGCAATGAACCAGATCCAGGGTTCACCCAGGCAGTCCCATCAGGAGCAAAAGGAGACCAGAAACAGGACTGAAGAGAAGGCAGCAATGTAAGTCCAAAATCTGTCAGGGAGACAGAGCCATATGAACCAAGGGGCTCGTCCTACCCAGGAGGCAGGCTGTCTATAGGATAATTTTGAGGTCCATCTTGGGGGTAGAACCAGAGACAGGAACACCTACAACACATCTCAGGAAGGGAATTCAGGCTGAGCTGAAATGGGGCTCCAGGACCCAAGGGCAGGAGGAAAGGGGAGCCCCAAGGGAAGATTGGGCAGGGACTGAAATGTCCATTAACGCCCTCAGGGCCCTGACAGCCTGCCACCCAAAAGTCTTGTGCAGCTCTGCAAAAAAGTCAACTACGCTGGGCCACATGCAGAAGCTCAGCTTGTTTGAATGCATGCTGGTTTAAGATTAAGTGCTGTTTGCCGGTTTAATTGACTGAGCCAGCGTCGGTCTTTTTCATCATACTGCTGCTGGGCAATTCTCCAGCTCCAAAGATGTCTCTGAAAGAACGGTCCCGGCATCTATTGACAAGGGTCCCATTCTCTTCTGGACAAACAAACCCTCTGCAAATGTGTCATTTTGTACAGTTAGGCACAAAAATGAGACAGCTGCTTTGGAGCTCAGCAAAGACGTTTGTTTGTTTGTCACCTGTAAGGCAAGCAGATATTGTGGATATCTCTGAAAGATGAGAGCTAGAGAGCTAGGCTGTTTGTTGCTACCCTGTACCTAGCATCAGGAGACACTATACATAGGGGACAGAGTTTGCTCTACCTTGTATCTGCTCTTAAATTGGCCTTCTTTATAACAGAGCTAAAGTGAGAATTAACAAGGTCAAAACCAGGGTGTCCCAGTGTGACAGAAGGGGGCACCCACTGATAACAGATGCTAACTGGTACGGCTCTTGTAACTCTGAAGATTTATACTGCTTCATCTCTCTTGTTTTCCATCAGTCAGCTTGTCATCAGCCGGATTACAAACTGAGAAAGCACTTATTCTCAAAACTTGATGAACTTTTCATATTATGGATCATTAATTCACTTTTCTACTTTTAAAATATGTTGTTCTGTTTCCATTTTAAGAAAAACCTTAAGAAACAGCCTGCATTAGTTTTCATATACTATGTATTACCTAAGACAAGACCCACATATGCAGTTAGATAAAACACTTCACTGAATGGTAGGAGAAGACCAGAATCCTTGACCCTCCCTACCAGGTCATCAAACTTCTGGGGCACGCACTCTAAATACTACCAATACATCCGGGTTTTCTCCTTCTGCCAGCGGTCCTCTGCTGAAGTAGGGAGCATGCATGAAAGAAGTGACCATAGACAAATGCAAGTGACTCCTCCCTGCTCTCCTTCCTGGATGCTCCTGTTACATCAACAATAAGCACCCTAGGCTGGTCCAGAGGGTTTCACTTAAATGCTCATCAAACACGATGAGAAGTTTTTACTTTTCCAAGAGCCATAAAGAAGGGATAGTTTGAAAAGTAAAATGACTTTTGAGGAAGAATGCTGAAATAGAGTCATTTGTTCCCTGAGTCATGAAATAGTAATATGCTTCCTGGCTCCCCGACAGGAGCAAGAAAATACAGCGGAAGTAAAGCTCTGCAAAGAGTAGAAATGCTTTGATTTTGGAGTAAAACCCAACTGAGAAAACAAGCATGCCAGGAAAGTGGTTACTGCCAGCTGTCCAGGAAATGACAACAGCATGAAAAAGCTTAATATAGGTAGAGATGAATAGGTGACAAAATGAGAACAGGAAAGAGATGTTGTCCTCATGAGGAGCTAAGTGGATTAATTCTTGCATTCCTTGCTGTCTTTCCTTGTCTTTTAAAGATTGTTACAGCTTTGGATGTAAGCACCTATTATTCTCTACAGTCAGATTTAGGCACTAAAGAAAAATGGTGAAATGCAAAAGAGAAGAGAAAAGGAACCGATGAAGTATGAAGATAAAGATAGAATGAAAACAAGACAGAAAAAGGTTATCAGCTTAATAATGCAAACTAATTTCAACAATCTGAATCACTAGCTTTTTGACATTTCTGAACATCTTTATGCAGTTATCTAATAAAACTATTTTCATGTGAACAGGGGCATATTATAACAGTTAAGGAGTAATCACCAACTTCATTTGATCATTACTGTTCATGCTTTGGAAAGTCTTTGTAGTTTCAGAATATAATTGACAAAATCTTATATTACTATGTATTCAAAATTGAAAGTAATCATCCTTATGCTTTATATCAAACATATAATTAATTATTCAGGCACTCCCTATGTTCTTTCAGCTACCCTGCAGTCCTCTAGGGAAACATTTCTAGAAAAAGCCAATAGGTCAAGGAAAATTTTATTATGGTATTTACATAAGTATCTCAGAGAATATCCTTTTCTGTTACACTGGAAAACCTGACAACATTTCTTACCAGTTTCCCTGAAAAACATACAGCAAGTAAGCTGAGATCATCTACTTGGGTCTGAAGGAAGCAAATATTAACAAATACAGCAAATGAAACCTCATTGTCCCAAATCTAATTTTGTAGTCACCTAATTAACATTGCTTGGCTAATTAATTAATATCGATATATACCCATTTTCCCTCTCTTTTTTCTTTCTGTAGAAGATAGTATGTGTGTTTGAATATGCTGTTAATTACATGAATCATTTATTCAAGTCTTTAACAGGGATACTTAACTTACTAGCATTACAAACTGACCTAAACCCATTTTTTAAAAAGAAGATTTCTGAATTTCAGAGCAATTTCATTTTGTATACTTTTCAGATGCGATCTGAATAATGGATTAATTCAGGGAAGGGTTGGAAGGTCAGAATAAATTTGAACCAGATCTTTGAGATAAACTGGGGCTCCAAATTCAATTTGCAGAATATCGCCTGGCATGACCCAGCCTGATGCTCCCCACTCAAACTGCCCTTGAGAGTGGGTGGAACTGTTTTCACCACTGATAATAAAATGCAGGATTAAAGCTAGCGACTCTGGATTCAACACACTTCAAGCTTTTTTAGGTGTAATAGAGAAGAGCTTTCTATGCCTGTATTATGAATCAACATCTGAGGCTGTAATGAATACTTTGTTTTCTTTCTGTAAGGTTTGCAGCCAGTTTGGGTTTGTTCTTACGAAAACAGCATGCAGATCTCCCTCTCACTCGTTTTTTTGGGGACTTCATAGATTCTAGCATATTATATGCATGCATTTTTTTCTTTGCTGTCACATTTATAGTATAATACTTAATCTTAATGTTCTAATTGGGAAGGGGCAGAGTGAACAGCCAGTTGTGAAGAGAATTGCAAGAAGTAATTTCACTGAGAGTCAAACTTGATTAATTTGAGCCCTTCTACTTATGTCCTACTCATCTACTTTTGTTCTTAGCTAAACAGGCTTGCTTCATGAGGGCCACAGTATTTGTAGTGCTGGGTGATAATGAACTACTTCTCCTGCCATCTCACTCAGAGCTTTCCTGCTCATCATCTCCTTTCCAAAAGGACTCCTTCAGGTCAGCACACATGAGGATTTGGGTTTTCTGCATTTCAGTGATGAAGCTGCTGGCACACAACTAATAGAGCCATCCTTATACTGGAAGACAATTCTTAGTTGAACTTTAGGTCTGTTGCTCTGCTCCACACCTTGCTAACCTGGATGATACATGCAATAGTCGATTTTACTTGCACCTACCAACTGAATGTCTGGCCATTTTTTAATTTTTTTTTTTTTTCTGGACAGAACATGCAATTGATTCAATAATGAAAACCACTTCCTGACATCACCTACATAAGAAAGGAGCTGGACAGAGGATTTAGGGACACACTAGTTTTCTTCTCCATCCTCTACCAAACCCACATACAATGCAAGGCATGGGATGGACAATACATGGAATAAATGAAGCGGTTTAGAAAGGATCATGCATTGTCACTTGCTAAAAGATCAGCTGGACATGTTTTTAATATTCAGTGGGGTTTAGTGCTGTTCAGATGTTGCAGCGTACGCTACACTCACATGTGCCTCATTCTGTTAGATTTCAGCTTTTCTGCCCTGGAAATATTGCTGCTTCTGTCACCTTTTTGCTGGTAAGCTTCTCTTTAGCATCCTACAGTAAGCTTTACTTCATCTCATTTTCCAGCATGAGCCTAAGAGACAAGCTGATAACTTTTTCCAAGTGATACAGCTCCCTTAATGTGCTTGCCCAGCCACTCCCAGAGGAAGGATCAATATCTCTATTTTGAAAAGAATGGTTGTGTTGCTCATGTAAGAAAAAAAGTAATGGCTGTGGCTTTTGCGCACAGCAGAGGCAGATGTACTGTGGAGAAGCATTACAGTGACTTCCCTTGACAACTTTGCCAATATCTTTCAAATCACGTAACAAGCCCTATTCTGACCCCAGCATTTTCAGTGTGAGTGAAGAACTGTTTATGCATTGTATTTAATATGGGTTTCAATGTAAATTATAGTATAAGTCTTGACGACAAAAGCTTCCCGAGCTTCTCTCCTCTCCCTCCAGGTGGGAGGTGGCTGCATTGGCAGTTAGTCCATAGGCTCACAGTGAGGGCCTTTCTGCAGTCTAGTGTTACTGTTGAGTGGAATAGCTCCAACTAAATGTGTCGAAAGAACCCCCCGCCTCTTCCCTGCTGGCCTGGAGACTTGGTAAAGCTACAGGAAAAGAGGATTTCAAAGGGAACAAATGAGCAGCCTGCTGGATGAGTGATTTACCTGTTAGGCTACTATAAAAAAGTGGCAACCATAGGCTCTGCAGCATTAATTCCTTAAAAAGCAAGAGGTGAATTCTGTTCTGTTATCAGGGTATGATTTAAAGGGTGGAGCCAAAGAGAAAAGTCATCTCCCTGCAACCTTGAGTAGGTATCAAAGCTCTGGATGGCATCAACAAGTGAGCATTTCCCGCTGCCCAACTTTCTCCATGCTGTGCAGATGCCCTGCACAGGACTCTAAATCGCCCTCCAGGATCTGAGCTTCTGTGAGTTACATAGATAAGTCACAGCATAGCAGCTCCCACTAGCGTATTTGGGCACAGCTTTGCGAGTTGTATTCTCTATTGTCTCAATATCCTCTCCAGCACAGTTTCCTATCAGTAAAATACATTTGCTTTTATAAAAGGGAAATGCATTGCATAGAATTACTGCTTAATTTGTGCAAATATGTTTTGAAACTTTTGAATAAGACATTTTTCATCTTTTTCACTAGCTTATTGTGTTGTCAAACTTCTAAAAAAAAAAATTAAACAAACAATACAAACATTTCACTTTTTTATTTTTAAAAAAGTATTTTTTTTTATCCACTTTGTTCTTAAGATTTTTCAGTTATCTTTAATGGCACATTCACAGTTTCATTCCAAGCATCATTTAATCCCCAAATACGTGTTTCCCTAAACTGACAAATTAAAAAATGCTTCAGAAATCAGTGTTATAACTGAGATAATAATCATCCTAGCTGAAGCTTTGCTGGCTTTTTCATAACATCACATCATTGTGCCAAAGTTCCCTTAGTGAAGTATGCATTACAAAAGAGAAAGCAGGAGAAACTGTCTTTCTTTTGATAAGATGGAGTAGAAATGATGCAATCTAAAAAAAAAAAAGCTGATGCTTTGGTTTTCAGTCCAAGGTAACAACAGCAAAATGAGAAGATTCCCACCCAAAAGGCGAAAGACTCTCCTTGATGAAGGAGTACATAGTATTTTATTGCACATGAAGCCACTGTATCATTACAGGAAAATATTTTTCTCCATTGCTCAGCCTGTATTCCTTACCTTGATTTGACTTCCCATAATTTAAATAGCATTTCATATCTTCAAAGCACTGTACATGCATTAACTAATTTCACTTACTAAAATTTGACACTGCTGTCTAATGATAAATTCCCAAATGCGGTAATTTGAAAAATCCTGCTAGGTATGCCTTGATAATCCTCCTCAACTGTATAGTTGTAAACTGTCTTTCGATGTCATTAGATCTGTAACCCTTCCCCAGTTATATGCTGCCAGGTAATAAGGACTTACAATGATTCCTGGACCAGGAAGGGAGGAAGGGAGGCAGGATTTCCCTTTTCTCAGGGGTATTTTGCTACCCAGAGCGGGCATTGCTTTATATCTATGTTTCAAAGTCTCCATAATAACTTGGCCACCAAAATGTACATGCTGACTGATAGACCGCTTTTTGCTACTGTATTTCAAGTCTTGCATGAAATCTTATTCTTCTAACCTGAATGCGTGAATGAAGGAGACACCTTGCACACCTTTACTCATTAGGCCAAGATATTAATGTCCTCCGCAGCAGCAACCAACAATGCTTGTGCAGATGCTGTCTCAGGTTGGCTCATGACTTTTGCATTTATATCACGTCTGGGGCCACTCCTACGTTTTTCCACTTTTCAGAGGCAGATCTGAATGTTGTCAGTCCACGGGCAAAAAAACATGGTGAGTGACTGCAGGGAAGGGTTATCAGGATCCTGTGTCCTGAATTGCACAAGGCTGCAGGTCAGTCTGGATGTGGCCGAAATTAACCCTGGAACTCAAGGAGCATACAAATATTGCAAAAGACAGAGATAACCTGTTTGCCAAAGGTGGTTGATGGGGAGAGCAAGCCACAGGTCTCAATGCTTTTGATCTTCCCCACTTTTAAGAAGACAACTTAGATAAAGCACCTGTTGAAGAGCTCAGTGGGCCAAAGAGGGATGTGCAGGAATGACCACAGTGAAAGAATTCAAAGGTTCAGACTGAGCATTTCAAATCTTGAAATTTCCTGTTCCAAAGTGCATTAGGTGGCTCATTAGACGTACAGGTCTCTTCAGTAACATCAAGGTAGCTTCACCTTGTTTTATAACATACCAGGCTGCAAATATTTAAAGGGTAAATCCCCTTTCTGAGTAGTAATGCCCATTAAGCATTGATAATGTGACCTGCAGAGTACAGACCTGACAGAGTGCTAGGCTAAGTAATCACTAGCAGTAAACAATAATGTACTTAATAACATTGAATCACCAGAAAGAAAACAGAGCGCTAGTTGGTTCTAGAGATGAATTAGGACAATTTTCTTCGTGCATTAAACGTATTTCCCTGTGGTACTTCAGACTGCCTGGTTTTCATACCTTCAGATGCGTCTGCTCCTCCGGAGGGTTGCTGCAGTCGCTCTGCTGAGCTCCTGTTATATAAACAGAGAAGTCATCTCTCTTACCCTGCCCTTCCCAGCTTGTCTCAGCATATGCTGCTAGCTTTCACAGTTGACAGACACTCTGACAACTGGCAGTCTGTCTGTCAAGAAGATCCTAGGAGATGAACGCGTTGAGTAGAAAGTTCAGTTCAGGATCATCTCTGTGGCTTTAGGAATATGTTTGCAACATAGATATTGTGGCAGAGTGCTGATGAAATCATATACCTTGTTTTCCTGTGAATGCGGAATCTACTTTAAAGTGGCAATACTTGCTCTATGCAATGTTTAATCACCAGAAAATTACATATTTTAAAACCAACCTCTCTCTTCCTTTCTCTGGGCCAAGTGCAGTCTTCTCAAAAGACAAATAACCACCTCTCACCGCACTGCGAGGAGTGGGTGCTTTGCCTCAAGGTGACCCTACAGGATTTACCTCTCTCTCTCCCTCTCTCTCTCTCTCTCTCTCCCTTCCTGGCCACTTCGCCAGTCTGCTGTCACCTTCTTCTTGCTTCTTCTCACCTTTCAGAACATTGTCTACTTTCCTTCTGCCTGGCTTATGTCAGGTGAGGAGCTGATCCAACGCCGTCACACCAGGCAACTGGCACCAGGCCGAGCAATATTGTCCCTTTGCTGCTGGCAGCGGAGAGCGGGAGGAGAGGAGGCGGTGACCTGCCTTGCAGCACTGACAGCAGGGGAGGGATGCCAGCGGCAGGGCTGGGATGGTGCCAGGAGCCTTGCTGGGACGGCTCTGGCTCTGCATTGCGAGACCTCTGCAGGAACGGGGCGACTTCACTGATATCCCTGACAAGCACTTACATTTTACTCTCTCAAGTGTAGTCCTTGATGGAGTTTAGGAGCCGAGGGAGTAACGCAGCTTTGTGCTGCTGTCACTGCGTCTAATTACCAGCTCTAATAAGGCTTCATCCTGATTCCTTCTCCCTGACTTTTAAAACGATGTTAAGGCCTCCTGGGTGAGTGGGCTATTCTTTCCGATAAGCCAGCAGCAAGAGCAAATCCACAGCACCTGTTTCAACATGAACCAAACTGACTTATAGCAAAATAGATGTGCAGAATGTTATGCGAAATATTCATCCCAGAAAAATTAAGTCTTAATACAAATAGATGATGGAAATGCTACCCTATCCTCTCCCTCATAAGTGGTTTATTTAAGCCAATTCATTTCTTGCATATAATAAATTTTGATCACAAAGAAAGGGCTTTGTACACTGTATATTACCCTCTTCTTTCCGAATAAGAATAGCTCTGCTTAAATAGACCATTTGTCTTTGATAGCAATCTGAAGGATTTCTGATGCAGTCACCTTGTAAGGCTGCAAACTGACAATGCCACGCAACTCATCCACAAGCTGTAGCGTACTTGTCTTCAGATGAGTCTCCTTTTTCCCCCCCTCCTTTAGACTCTGTGCTGTCAGATTCAGGCATTTTTTCATAGTGGGTTTTCTTCTTTCTTTCTTTCTCAGTGAGTTGATTCACCAAGCCACACAGTTCACCGCGGTGTTTTATACGATAAATCTGAAAGATAATTTAAATTGGCACAGACCCTATAAGATACGCCAATCAATTCTAAATGCCATCTGTCACTGTAGACTCAAAGTGAAGGAGAGAAGAAAGCACCCACTGGTTCAGTTCCCCCACGCTACCCGGCAGGTGCCTGACTGCCCGTCAGCAACCCTGCGTCTTTCTTCCTTCTGAAGCTTAATAGGACAACCAGTCATCCTGTTTAATCCTGGGGTCTATAGCAGACTTTGTAAAAAAATACATCCAAAGCTAAGGTTATATCCTCTCTTCTCAAAGGAGGAGTCAGAGCAGCAAAAATCCTCTTAGTTTTCCTTACCAAATTTAGAGGGTAATTCTTTCCTTATCCCTCCTTTCTTTACAATTGGGCACAGACATATATTTGTCTTACAGTTTGTACATACACAGCTCCTTTTCAACCCGACAGCATCTAAACTTCTCACTTCCCTGTAAGAGTGAGCTCTGCTGCCCCAGAGCATCATTTACCCTTCTGCTTCTATGTTTCCAACCCACAAGTGCTGATTCTGTGAAAAAAAAGTGGCTTGTGTTTTTCTCTCTCCATGTTTATTTTGGGTTTGCTGGGGCAGGTAAGAGGGATGTCTTCCAGGTGTTTTTTTTTGGTAGGGGAAAGTGCCTCATATATAAAACAATAATGGGCTACATACTGACATGCTTTGCTTTTCCTCTGTTCCCTCATCTGCACAGGCGTTAGCTGTAACACGGATACTTGTGCCTTGAGCTGTACCAAACACACCAAGAGCAAACTGGCTGGCAGAGATGGGCCATGTCGCACCCCATGCCGCCCTGTCCATGAACCAGACTGTTTTTAGTGGGCTACCCCACAAAAGCTTTTCTTCTTGTTTTTCCCCATCTGCTTTTAACCACAGCCACAGGAAGGCAAACGCTGCAGCCAGAGTTCTTCAGGCAAGAGGGACTTTTCTTAGATTTCCCAAATCCTTCCTCCAGGGTGCCTCTGGTCTCTAAGTGGACCTTACCAGCAAGGCTTTTTTTCCCCTGTTATTTCCTGACTATTATTAAAGGAAAAACACTGTATGAAACACTTTGCATTTTTACCCCCAGCTTTCCTCAGCCAGCTGTCTTTATTCAGTCTTTTCAAATGATCCATAGATTTATTCCCTTCATTCCCTCAGGAAATTAGCAATGTCAAGATCCTTCCCATCTTCTCTGAAGCTTTGATGAGTGCTAACGCTAAAAGCAGCAGCCAGGTTGCTGGGATTTTGGCAATGGCTGAGAGCTCTGAAATGGCTTTTGTCTGCCTGAGAGGGTTGCTCAGGGTGGGTGAATTGCTCGATATCTGTTTCCTAGCAGGACCTTTAATCTATGTGCTGGGAGATTATGTCTTCTGCCTCTGAAAGCAGCACTGGGGAACAGAAACTATCTTCTTCCAAAAGCATTATTTATTTACTAGAAACAACAAAATTATCACCCCAGTGTCTTCAGCTGAAGTCAGGGAAGAAGATGAACTAGTTCTTGTCCAAAAAGATTACACAAACAAATAAGATAGAGGAATGGCTGAAGAAGGGGATATTAGATCTGTGGGAGTCTGATCACCCCTTCTCTTGAGATTTTATGGATATTTTGTGCTTGTTCTCAACTAGATACTCTCTTCAAATATAAATATAAAAGACGGTTACGCTGGAAATCGGGACAGCTACAGGTCATTAAACAACATATGCTGAGATTCGCTGATGCCATGAAGCACCCACTTAGTGGATGATGTACAAGATATAACCTAATTTTATACTTGCTAAGCAGAATGTATGCTAAGAGTGGGCAGGTGGACAACAGCCTATTTTTGAATAGTAGTTGTTTTTCCCTAACCAAATAAGATCTGTCTTCACTAGAGAAGAAAAATATACAAACTTGAAAAAATTATTGAATTAGAATTTAATTAGACAATCATAAAGTGTCTTATTTTAACCATATTAAATTAGATAGATAACGTTTTCTGCTGTGTAAACTTGTAGCTTCATTTAAAATCTTATAGGCATTCTACCACTTTTTATTAAATTCTTTAGGTTTCAAAACAATTTCTACAGAACTTACACAGACCCTTATTGCTATTGTCTCTTCTGGAGGACTCTTCGAGAAAAATGTCTAATGATTATACAAATAGCCAGGAGTACAGTTTGTAATTCCACATGGAGATGAGTTTCATTACAGTTTGTCCTCACTCCATATGCTAAATAAATTAATCTCTATTTTTTTTCTTCTCAAGATGAATCTCAGATGAAAAGATGGAATTCACATTGCTTGTTCTTGCCCTTTTGATTTCATTTTCTTTACACGATCACAAAATTACAACACACTTCATCTTGTGGAGTGTTCCATCTTGTGGAGTGTTCATACATTTGAATTTTTTTTTAACAGGCACTTCGCCATTTCCATTGATAAGGTGTTCACCTCCGCCCTCCCCATCCCCATTTGAAGCACTCACCACATTCTTCAGCACAGTGCTTCCTGAGGAAAGGAGCAGGTATAAATGCTCCAGCCGTCCCCCTTCCCCTGAGTCAGCAAGTTCCTGCATTCTGTTTACACAGCGCTCATTCTCAACAAGGAAAGGGCTGAAACTACTAGGTATAAACATTTGACAAGGGGATTATGATCTCTTTTTAGTGTAGACCTTCTCACAGAGACACTGTCTTTTCTTCAATTAATTATTTAAAATTAATTTTCTTCATGCTCTTTTATTACACCATGACATCTCCTGACTTCTTCTGCAGAGTTCCTTTGTAATGTCTGAGAGGTCTAAAAAGGCTAACATCAATCAGCCGCACATCAGGTTGATGGATGCCTTCCATGGTCTGCTATGAACAGCCTGCTTCCCTGCTTCGGGGCTGCACAGCAAGCTTCTCAACTCCAATCAACTCCAAAAGCTGCCTGTGCTCTACCGGTGCTCAGTAACTCCGCAAGCACGATGTAAAATATATTATCTGTAATCATGTAAATTTGTACAGTCAGAGAGTCGATTTTTATTTGCTTGGCAGGAGAATCCACAGGCTTGCAACACTCCAAAGCTTTTAAATTGCTAAGTACAACTGCTGTGACATTTCAATTCAGCTGTGTTCATCCCAAATGATAGAACGACCATCTCTGACCTTTCACATGCACATATATGCATAAAGCTTGACAGTAAGTAAATGTTTGAAATCTCTCTCAGAGTACCAAAAGCAGCTGCTGCCTTGCATGTATATGTGTGAAGATTTAGAAGATTTTCATTAATATTCTGCTAAAGTAAGCCTGTGAAATTTTATTGTTAGCAGCAGCACTCAGCCTCAGAGAAATAATAGGTGAAAGACAATATGTGGCATGCATTCACATCAAACCTCGGCAGAAAAGCAAAGCAGTATCTATGGCTACACTCCTCACAAAGGTTCATCTCCCTTAGCCCCAAGCAGAGCTGCCAGGCTGATGTGGAGCTGTATCACCTGTGGCCCACTCCTCAGTTGCATTATGCCAGCAAATGTCAGGCAGAGACCTGCATCCATACTGTGCCACTCCATTACTGCTTTCTTCATTCGGCCAGAGGGCCCAGAGTACATTCCCCAGAAGAGAAAAGTGCTAGTTGTCAGAAAAAATTTATGAAAGCATATGGGCATATGGCATACGGGAAATGAACTGATTTAGTGTGGCTCCTAAGTAATCTCTTGCAAACACAGATCCTCAGAGGTTCTGCTTGTTGATCAAAGCTCGTTCCTCTACCAAACAGTGGCATGTAAATAACTACTAATTTCCTCTTTCTAGCAGAAGGCTGAAGGGCACCTTCGAGAACTGTATCTACTAATGTACATAAATTTTTCTGCTTATAAGCCCCCATAGGATTAGATATAGCAAAAAGTGACCAAAAATACTGCTTTTCATGCTGCATTCTATAACAAGAACATCTTTTTCTCAAACGTGAGGAACTGACTTCCTACAAGAATAAAATTAATGACTTTGTAATCCTTCTAAGAGAAGTGTCCGGTCCAAATCTCTTGGCAATATGTCACAAAGCTAAGCTGAGTAACAAATCTGCAGCCTCCTCTGTATGTGTGAATGGAGACATGATCTTTGGATCATGAAGAGAAGGACCATCACAGACGCCGTTGCACCCCCGTAGAAGCCAATAAATTTCAATAAAGACTTTGTCAGCAAATACATTTTTGACTTATACCAGCGTTACTTGTCTTAGAATTCAGGTTTATGAATAAAATGCCATGCATGCCAAGGGGAATCCCAATTACGTGCTGTTTGAATCATCAGAGAAAGGAATAACGCAGAACATGGCTTCCCTAGGCTGTGATATATTTTGACAAATCTTTCAAAAAATCTTTCCCATTCCACAATGACAAATATCCTAGATTTCAAGTTGTTCCTACAGTATAAAGGAGACAAGAAAAAAAGTGACTGTGACCTCAAAACAGACATTGGCCCAATAGTTTGGAAAAAAACCAGTTTTGCAGCTGTTTATCCAACCCTAGAGGTGTTCCACGACCATGAAATCATTAACTTCCTCGTTAGTAACTGCATTTCTGACTCTGAATTTTATTTTTTTCTTGTGGAAAATAAAACATTCCAGCAAAATATGTTTTGATGGAAAACCTTTTGAAACAAAACTTCTGACAAGATCCACCTGAAAGGAGCTCTTCAGACCAAAATCAATATAGACAGTGAATTACAGTTCACCAGAACTTTCAGCACAATAAACTTTGTGCACTGTCATGATATTTTTGGAAAATCAGAATGTAACCCTCCAGGCCTATGTTATTTGTTGCTACATTTCCTACTCAACATGTGAAAAACATGCATTTTCCTGTAATTACCATTTAGAGTTTAGGATTATTATCTTGATCTTAGCTGTTCTATTGAAATATTACTTGGCATTCAGCTGTTTGGTTCCCAGAAGGAGGTACAGAATGAATTAAAAAATCTCACTTTAAAATGTGAAGGGACTCTAGGCTGACACTTCAAAATGTGTTGGTGAGCTGATGTCACTCCCCTTCCATTCCTCCTCCCAAGTTTTTTGTTCATGGGTTCATGGTAGTGGACTCCTAATGAATGAAAAATTCAGAACAACTTTGAGGAACTGTAAAAGTTCTAGAGAGCACCACAGATGTTGAATCAGTGAGAAAAAGCAGTAGGATTTCAAATGTTTCTTGAAGAACTCTAAACCCAGAGAGTCCACCTTCTGCCATCCTTTGTACCAAAGCAAAAGGCTAAAGGGAAACAGGTGCCTGGCTACCCTCCTGCACCTGTAAAAGTCAGCAACTGTAGACAAGGATGTGAGAGAAGAAATATTGTGAGGGCATTAAGGCCACTTTGGAACCCAAACGGAAGAGGAAAGTGAAACCACTTTCTCAAATCTTAGAAACAATGTAGGTCAGCATAGACTTAGACTTGTTATTTTAACTCATGCATGTACAGTCACTAAATTAATTAAACCATCTAAAAATGAACATATAAGAAAACTATTAAATGTAGCATGTTCAAGACGTTCACATTTCTTTTAGGTAGAATAACCCAATGCAGATGAAAGTGGGTTCAAACCAATTCCATTGAATTAATGGAATAGAGAAAAAACTGTGAGAGTCCATCTGAGATATCATCTTCTACAGAACTAAGGAGGTAGCAACAAAAAAAAAAAAAANAAAAAAAAAAAAAAAAAAAAAAAACAAACAAAAAACTCACAAAGCAAAACTACACCCTCTCAAGATAGAAATCAAAAAAACAAATTATAGAAATTTGCTTTAAGAGTGGATTGAAAGGGAAAAGAGAAAGTAATAAGTGAATCACTGCAACTGTTGTTTTGGGCCAAAGAAAATAATTTTATTCTTATTATTGCAGGGATTTTATTTGAAAAATGCCTTACAGTTAATAATAATTCTTGAAAAGGTGCATACTTTTTGTATTTTTTAGGCAATTTTTATCAACATACTGGTTTTTGTGAACTCTTTCTAGCTGCTGTGAGACTACTACAGCCAGGTTTGGCCACTGTAGACCAAACTCTTTCTACCTGGGCATGAGAGCACAAGGTCTGTTTACTTGAAGTTTCATGAAGGACCAGCATTGTGTTCTGCCCATTTGTTCCCACATTGGATAGTCAAACCTCTATAAATATAACCAAGTGGCTAAAGAGGTTACTGGGACAGAAAGTTTCTCAGGAAAGTTTGTGGGCACTTGAAGGAGGAAAGCACTAGTGACTAGCACAGAGGTCAGGAGCTTGCCCTGCGCTGTGTAAAAACCCGCATTTCTTTCTTCAATCTAGAGCCTGAACAGGCTCCGAGGCAACGGACATGTGCTACCCGTCATCTTATTGGGACCATCTTTCCCTCTCTGGAAAAGAAGGTTTCTGCTGGACTGAGAATACGTGAGACCTTGGAACTGAAGGTTACTGACTTTCTTAAGTGCAAGAACTTCCATTGCCAGACTCCAGCTGTTACAATTTGTCTGCTTCACATTGTGGGCACCAGGCCTACAAATTACTGGATCTGAATTAGCACGTCTAGAATATTTGAAACTCCCTCAACCTTTGTCCTGGAAGAGCTGTTTAATTATATCTATGAATACCACTTTAAAACATGCCTTGAATGTGCCATGCTATGAAGAACATAAACATTCCTGTAAGGAAAAAAATAAATATGAGCCATATTTATCCCTCTGTAGCAGATTTCACACCTTAAAACATTTCCCCATGAAACCGTTTAAAAATTGCTAGTATAAGGAAATAAAGAGCTGGAAAAGAATTTTACAGGGCTGAACCTACGTGGTAAAACTGCATCATTATTTTAAAGTTTATAACGTTACAGAGTTAAGAATCTATTTACTTTTAGATCTAATTTCTGCTTTAGCATTTTTAAAGGATATGTTTATTTGCTTTAATACAGCTTATTAATTTTTCACACAATTAGGGCAAATTCTAATTACGATTAATATTCATATAATACTAACCTAGGCTAAAGGTGAGTGGATTTGATTTAATAATGTGTTCTGTTCTTATTATTTTTACTTATATTTACATAGATACAGATATTACTAATACTAAACCATTATATATTTAATAGCTGGCTGAGTAAGCAATTGTATCATATATATCATGTCCAGTTTTCACCTGAAAGAGACATTTCCTTTATCTTCAGTGTTCACCTGAACGGCATGCTAATCTTGAGAGCAGTTTATTATATTAAGCTGACAAACAACTTTTGCTTTAAAGGAAAGGAAACAAGGTCAGAAACTTGTAAAAAAAATGTGTGTTCCTGGATCCTGTTCTCAAGATTTGTTGAAAATTATTAACTATTGTTCTTGCAAATAAGATCCCCACTAAGATAAGGTAGTCCTTTAAATGATGCTAAACTGATGTGCTTGCTTAGATACCTCTGAAACTAAGCTAGTAAAACAGCACATATCTCTAGAAGTTAAACTAAATTTGACACCTTTACTTGCCTTGAATACTACTGGCTAATCTTACATAAATATTAAGACACAGTACAAGGACAACAGCTCGGCCTCCTTCACTGTCATACAGGCTTAGAACCAGATCAGTCTTTCAAGCATCCTTGATAACCTATAAACAATTCCTCTGCACAATTGTCATTGCACCCAAAGGTGAAAGATGAATTATTATTTCTGCCAGGGCAGGAATGGTAACAAGATTTTTGAAATGATGTTATGAATATTCTTCACTTGATTGGAAATGATTGAGACATTGGCTGATTCAAACTGACTTCTTGTGTTGAATTTTATGTGATGGATAGTTCTGTGACTTCAGTAGGACAATGCCGACAGAATAACAACTGCAGACATTTCAATATATATATAACTATGAATGGTTAAATTGTGATCAATATAACTTGTTTATTTCTTAGCAAGAACACAGCCTTACTAGATATGATTAGTGTCTAATCTACCTCCCACTCTATAGTATATATACAAGAAACTTTGATAGCAAGCTGGGGAGAAGGAAAAAAAATTAGACTGACAGCTGAACAAATGAAAACTTTTGAGAATTCAATAGGAATCTGAAAGAAAAGTATTACATGCAAGCATGAACGAAATACCCTTGTGAATACTATGTTTCTTTACACTATTTCCTTCATGTGTTTGAATCAAAGTGCAGGCACTGCCAGTCTGGCTGGCTCAGTGAGGCATTCACACCTTTTGATTAACTCAGGGAAAGCGATTTACACAACTGGTTGATCGACTCAACTGACACAGATGTTTTTCCAAAACAAAGGCCACTCTCCATCCCCTCTGTGTTGAGATAAATTCGGCTTTCGTTACAACAGCTGTGTCCACTCCCTATATTATTCCTTTCAGTTCCATGTCTTGCCTTTTGACTTTTGTAAACTGCCCACAACCTTCCAAAGCCAGATAAACAGCATCATTGCTCTTTTCTGCATGTGAATTGCATGAATGGACAACACTGTTCCAGTACTGAATCTTAAGGGGTTTGGGCAGGGATTGGAGGTAAGCATGCACAAACACCGTTTCCTCAGGGGTCATATATTTGTGCCACTCTAGTATAGGACAGAAGCCTGTAATACACCTGTTTTATCACCATTATCATCATTAAAGTTTGCCCTCATTCTCCATCAACTTTTGACTCTGAAAGACACCTCAGTTCAAGTCCATAGCTGAAATTCCTCCCTAAATTGTGGTATTTCTGTGGCTCATTGTCTTGTAAAGCTACTTACTACAGTTCAAGTGTGTTCTGTGCTCTGTGCTAGGTTGCACCCAGACACACTTCATCAGCCACTTTGTCTTAATTAACTATGTTTCAAATAGTGCTGGCATTAACACTTCTGAAATCACCAGTGTTTTTTTTAATTTTTTTTAACATGGAAAACAACCATTTTATCAGGAAATCCAAATGGGTAGGTGTGGTCCGGAAATCGCAGATATGTCTGCTTGTCCTTACCATTTATATGTGTTTAGATCCGCAACAGCAAAGGAAACCTTCTTAATATGCCAAACAGGTTCCGCTGAGATGGAAAGCTGGCTTCTTAAATCAACCCTGTTAATGCTGATGCGGAATATTGAGTACTGAATCCCATGGGAGCAAGTGAAACCAATTCCACAAGATTTGCTGCTTATCACTTCCCAAACAGAGTTTAAGACTTAGGCTTGATTTAGTAAGACACAACTGTATGGGGAGTATCTGTCCCAAGGCAAAGCTTTTCTATGTACCTTATTGCTGCAGCTGTGGTCAGCAAAGACATGAAGGTTAGAGCCCTCCATTTAAAAAATAAAATATTCACACTTCAGCAAGTTATTTTCCTTTAGTTTTAGAACCTTCCAGGGTATTTTTACTTAGAAGCAAATTTAAATCAGTGGCCTCCAGGACAGGCTGTACTTTGCACTTATTAACTGTGTCTTCTGGGGTAGAAAGGACTGATAAGAAAAGGCATTTGGGAGTTTGGTGGGGAATTTGGTGTATCTTTCTATCATTTTTTTTTCAAGATGAGGAGAAGCTGCTGTTGCATTTCTTGTAAGATGCATTTGTTATTCATGGTTAGAGGACTAAAGATCAAAAAATGTGCTAAAACTTTTGGAGATCAGTCCCACCCCCAGCATGTTTTTCTTGGGCTACAGTGCTATATCTTCACCCACTTGATATCTACTCTGGGGAATGCCCTTTTGAAAGTGGGTATCTATTTTGAGAGAATAGCCATGGTTACAAAAGCAGGCCCTAAATTTTGCATTCAGCACAGCAAAACGGTCTTCCTTCAACAGGAGAGATGCACAGTGACCCTTCTCCTGGCATACAGTGTAGTATTGTGGTTCAAACTCTTTAAAAAAGATGACAGTAGGTACATCAAAAGGTGGAGCTATGGAGAACCTGTATCGCAAATTACTCACTTGCATATTCACACACTGCAACTACAAGAATTGTGCCAAAAAGGAGATTTCCTCTCCCTTTTGTCTACATTTAGACAAAGACTCAGCTTTATGAAATGGGGAAAGCTACTGTGAAGTCCTGAATCAGGAAAGTAGATTTTTGTATAAGAAGTACTGAACACTTTTACAGAAATCCTTGGCTCTTTACACAGTGAAGAACAAGTGCCTTGCTCGGACATCTGAAAGCACTTCTCTCTCTCCCTCTGCATTGAGAGCCTAGGCACCTCACCTTGACTTAGCTTGTTCTGGCAAAGGGCTTTACCTTCAGTGCCTTGCCAGACCTGTTTTAGGGGCCCAAAATATGTCCCCAGATTCTGGTCTTGAGCATTTTCCTTCAGACAGCTTCCACACTGAAGTTTCTGTCTCTGCCAGTGTTACAGTCTTCATTACCCATCTGAACTCCTACAGTTTCTTTGACTCTCTACAGGCTATTTTTTTTTCTTTCTGTTTAATTCAGTATCTCTAGCATTTGTGTTATACTCCCTGCTTCTAATTTTGAAGCACTTGGTGCTAAGAGATAAGCCTGTGGCAGATGTAATTATCCAGCAGGGTATTAGTCACTTGTTACTGCCACCTACCTGCCTTTGTCATACCAGAGTGTTTTGGCTGGGAAGGGAGAGCTTGGAAAGCCTTTCACCTTCCTTAAAATTATTTCTTCATAATAAATAGCTGTGTGGAAGCTAGACACAAAAATCAGAAGTTTAAACCTTAAACCTGAGACTCATCAGTCCTGTAAATCAATAGATCTGACTTGCAGAACCTACCCCATGCTTTATCTCTGTTGCTGGCATCACCATGCTGACTTTTTAAACTGAAGAAAACAAATATAATCACTTAGTTTGTCCTTAGGCTTCTGCTGTTTCCTTCAGGCCTGTACCTTCAACTGGACCTGGACATATCTTTCAGACAGTCATCCATCCTGTTGTTAAAACTTTGAAAACTGGAGTATAACTGAAGTATAAGCTGTATTGTTTACTTTTTGTAATATTTTTGCAACAGTTTTCCTAGTTTCAGTTTGCAGTCTTCACAGCTCTTTAGGAGACTTGTTATCATACTGCTGTAGGTGAAACTTGTTGGAGTGAGTCCAGAGGAGGGCCATGAAGTTGATCAGAGGGCTGGAGCACCTCTCCTATGAAGACAGGCTGAGAGTTGGGGTTGTTCAGCCTGGAGAAGAGAAGGCTCCAAGGAGACCTTACAGTAGCCTTCTGGTACCTAAAGGGAAAGATGGGGAGGGACTCTTTATCAGGGAGTGTAGTGATAGGACGAAGGGTAATAGTTTTAAACTGGAAGAGGGTAGATTTAAATTAGATGTTAGGAAGAAATTCTTTACTATCAGGGTGGTGACACACTGGAATGGGTTGCTCAGGGAAGCTGTCAATGCCCCATCCCTGGAAGTGTTCAAGGCCAGGCTGGATGGGGCTTTGAGCAACCTGGTCTAGTGGGAGGTGTCCCTGCCCATGGCAGGGGGGTTGGAACTAGATGATATTTAAGGTCCCTTCCAACCCAAACCATTCCATGATTCTATGAAACTCACATTGCATTTGGACGAATAGATGATGCATCTGAGAACCACTTGCTCTCTTCCATCCATGGTAATGGAGTAGATTGGGACAGGTGGGTAAGTAAGCAGGTGAACCACCCCAGATCATAAGGTTGCTAGGCAACACTGCACAGAGGCTCCCAAATAACTCTGTGTAGACTCAGTTCATAATAATCACTGCATCACTGGCTGGACCTGAAATTAGTCTCACAGTGGTTTCCTTGCATCAGGCTTCTGGTTTCACACAGGTTTACTAGTTCAGATACAGCACTGCATCTGTGTTGGCGCCATCCATTTTCCTCATTCTCCACCAGAAACTGAAAATCCTTTTACCAAGACTGCTGCAAAGTGTTTCTGCAGAATTTTTCTCAGATACCTGTGACCTTATTCACCCTCCCCCTGCTCCGGCCATTCTGGATCTGCACTGGGTCTACGCAGTGGCTCCCTGTCACTCTTCCCAGAGCTGCCAGTAACGGGAATGGTGGGGAGGGGTCTGGGCTGAGTTTGCATGCAGCAGTTCAGCAGCTCCTGAATGGCTCATTTACTGACTCCAGATCCAAACTGTGCAAAAACGACTGCTGGACACATATAGCCAGATTCATATGGCACTGCACTTGTGTTTAGAAGCCCAGCTCACAGAAATTGGCTCTGCACTGTTAGCTCACTGTCTTTGCAACGAGTAATGGAGTAATTAATCAGCAAACGGATAAACCACCCACAGATAATTCACAGTTGATTATAGTTTCTTTTATCTGACTGTGCTCCAGGATTGAAATTTTATGTAATGCACAAGCCAAGAGTGTTTCAGCTAAATTCCTAGTGGGTATTTGCAATCAAGATACCACAACACGGCTTGATACAAATGTTAACTTTTGCTCCAGGGAGTATGGGAATGATGGGGTTATTGTAGGTCAGTATAAAAGGAAAGGATGTCAGAATAACAGCCCGGCTTCAGCCAAAGCTGACACTGAAATTCTTAAGATGCTGTTCAGTGAAGGGAAATCTTGCTTTTTGGGGGACTGCAATTTGCAGAGGTTTGGTTTGTATTCGCTTGGTTTTAAAAATGAGCCTCCAAGGTGGAAGAAGACAAAAATGTTTCCCCACTTTGCATATTGTCTGAGGAAAAAATGTTTCAACTGTACAAAACCAATGCCACATAAGGATGGGGACGGCTTATAAAGAACCTTCGCTCTCAGGTGCCCCTGCAACTCTTATTATTTGGTACCCTGATATTAACTGAACCAAAGGTCCTATGGGTCCTACTTTTGCCATGTTTGAGCAGAACTGGTAACCAAAAAATCATTTTGAGAATTATCAAAATCTTAATTTTATGTTTCTGTGAGAAGAATTACTTTCTTAAATTAACTGCTGGTTTTGTGTATTTGCAAATGACTATACGAACTCCAAGAAGATGGCTCATTCAAAGACCATGCTGTGCTAAACTAATATCACAAGGGAAACAACCTTTAGACATATAGCGTTAATGTAGTAAATGAGTGCAAAAGACCTTCAGAGACTGAAAACTAACATACAAAAATGCACAAAAGAACTCAGGTTTGCAGCTGTGTCTTTGAGCTGCTCGACAACAATCTTCACTGCTTTATGACTCTTGTAGGCATCTGGAATGCCATGGTAACTATAATTTTATGGATAAACTTACCCTAAATATCTGCTGCTATCCACCCTGAATCAACCTGGAAGCTGGTAGACATCTCGCTGATTCTAATTACTCATTAATCATATTGACCCTCATCTTACCTCTAAAATCCAGTCTGGAAGATGCTGTCAGAATTCATGTACCCAATGGAAAATATTAACTGCCCAGGGGACACTGTTGCCAATCACAGCATGTCATACTGCATGTGGGAAACCCATGTTCATACCCATACAAAACTAGGTCTGACAATGGAAGTGGATATCTCAGTCCCTGTTTTTCGCATGTGGTCACCATGACAGGAATTCATGTCCCTGTGGAGGTTCCCTCCCAAGGGCATAGGGAAAGAAAGATCCAAATCTGTCTGAAGTTGGTATATTCTGGATGCAGAATACATGTAAAGTGAAAATGGAGACATGCAATGAGTCCATCCCCAAACACCACAAGAAGGTATCTTTTCTACTCAGGATCCATGCAGCTTCCTTTGTAAGTAGCCTCATCTTGTTGGCTGCATAGTATACACATGCATTGCTTCAGGGATATTGCTGTAGGAACATCTAGTCTCTGTGCCCAGTAATTTTTGGAGTAGACTCAACTGAGCTTTGGGCAAGGTTGAGGCACAGCTCTATATGTGCAGAAACAGCACCCTCAGGCCTCTAGTGGACTCTGCAGCAAGGGAGTCTGGAGATTCAGCTCACCCCAGTCTCAGGCAGCAACTGAAAGAGGATTACCAGAATTACCAGTTGGCTTTTACCTTCCTAAATTCCATTTACATCTTGTTCTAACGTGCTTCATGTCTGTCTTTTAAAAAAGGCTGTGGGATTAAAAGACTGTGGGATTTATGGATGAAAACCACTCTGTAAGAGTTAGGCTATTTAAGTTATTTTTGGTAACATGTCTGTGGCTTGTCCGTAACTGTCCCCCAAGATGTTAGTGCTGTAGTCATATGGCAGAGGAACAGGAAGCTTTAAAAATAAAGAAGTAATAAATACTCAATTTTCTAATCTACAAGATTTCAACACATTTATAGCAGTCATTTTCTTGCCCATTCTACTCGTGTTCTTATTAACTAAGCAGCAGTCTTTCTTGGAAGTAAATATTTTATTTTAATAGCACACACTACCACCTGCTGTAAGCAACTGAAACTGCCTTTGCAATTTTAGAGCTTTTAAAGCTGCATAAGACAGCCAGCCTTAGATTTAAAATACAGCTAGATTGTTGACTTCTCTCTCTGATGCTAATTTAATTATCTATTCATCCAAATATTTTCTGACCATAGAAGTTTCTTAATTATATATGATTTCTAACAACTGGAGCTTGACAGTCTCTAAGATGCATGGAAATTTAGGAAACAGTTGTGTTGTAGATATGAAATTGGTAGTAGATTATTTCAATAATAATTACGAAGATTAATCATTTCCAAATACATAAAATTCAGTTAAGAAATTAACAATTGCTCCAAGGTGAACAGAGTTCTTTAATAAATCAAGCCATGAGGGATCAAAAATTCACACTATAAAGTATTAAAAGATTTTTTTTTTTTTTACTCAGTTGTCCATTTGACTCAAAGGAATGCTAAGAATGTTTAGGAAATCAAGACATCTCTTCATGACTTGTTAGAATAAGGAGGGGGCAAGGGACACATTCTATATGGTTATTTTAATGTGTGCCTCTCTGTTTTCTTCCTGGTATGTTTGTCTCTCTTCAATTAAGAAAATGAATTATGTCTAAACAAATCTTTTGCCAAATCCTCAGCAGGCATAAATTCATGTAAGTGCTATCAAGTCAGTGGCTTAGGCTGTTTGTCAGAATGTAAAATGGTTTCTTATGTCTACTCAACAGTTTGGAGGGGAAAAAAAAGGGATTAAGTCTAGAGGAGAAGAGAAAGATGGCAGAAAGAGGTTTCTGTTGTCTCAATAAGTATGCATGTGTATATGCAGTACTTACCAATACATTAGAAAGTACAAGTACAAAAGAAGATAACAAGAAAAGCCAAGCACATTGTCCTGCAGCAAATCCAGTTTCTCTTCTAGCTTCTACAGGTTGCTTTTCATCAAGAAACAATCCCAGTCATCTTGTCCCTGTTGCCAATCTTTCCAGGTCATGACTGTCTTGCAGGGTGTACAATTTTCTCTCTTCTCGGTCCCTGCAGGGAGCCTGATTCCACACCAGCCACAGGCTGCCAGGCGGTGATGCAGAGCAGCCTTGCTGAGCTGAACCTGGCTGCAGGCTTATTCTGCTCTGCTCTCTGGAGCTGAGGAAATGCCCTTCTGGGGTTTCCACAGTGTAGGACAGTGTAGCCTGTGGTGCAGCAGGAGCTACCACAGCCATGAGAACCGCAGGAGGCAACGGCAGCTCTCTCTAGACTCCCTTGTCCTCCTGCTCATGGCAGCAGCATCCCTCCAAGAGTGAAGCCCAGCAAGGAAAACTCTTTCCTAACAGCTGGTATGTTTGGTGAAATGTTTGGCATCTGAAGACCGGTGGGAACAGAAGAGTCTGTGCAATGTAGATCCAGCTACTTTCTCCTGTGCTGCTGGCCTTGCAGCACATGTTTCACTAAGGCTGATGGAGGCCAGTCAGCGGGGAATGGTTCTGCTCCACGGATAGTGTGAACACACCCGCAAGGGAAATTTGGTTTTAACAGTAGTGCTAGAGCTGGGTAGTTTCCTACCTCCTCATCTCATCACCTAGGCAGCCCCACACTGCAGCACTAGAACACCAGTCCCCTCATGAGCCCTTGCTGGTACCCTTTTCCGGTGTTCCACCAGTTAGAGCATAACTAAGGCACAACAAGCATTTGTCCAAAAACATGGAAAGGCTTTCCCACCCTAGTGCAACCTACTGCTCAGGCCATGGTGTGCTTTTTCACTACCTACCCATGCTAACGACAAGAATAATTTGTTTAGTTCTAAGTGCTATTATTAATAACAGCAACAAAAAAAGTAACAAATTATTCCTTTTCCCTGTTATTTATTTAGTTTTTATGATCACCTATCTCGTCACTTTACCTTTTGTTTTATTTACCAACTCCATTTGCTCCCACTGTTTTCTCCACTAACCCCCCAAAATTACTCCTCTCACTCCTTTCTCCCTTTGTCCAGGTCAACATTTAAGGCAGCCTCTGGACACTTTTTTCTTGGTGATTTCAAGCGTCATTTCAGGCATAGCCTCTGCAAAACTGAATGCATTACCTTTTTTCCCCCAATATCTCTGTTCTGTTTTTCTTCTTTTTTTCCCCCCACTATATTTATAGACTTCAAATCTTTCACTCAGAACCATTATCTTGCTAGACTTGATTGATTTCCCCACGATTTAGTAACTCTCAAAGCTCTCCTTTTTTACCTGTTACGATGTCAAAACATTTTGCCATATGTTCATGCGTTGCTTTCAAAAGCCCCATTGCCTTCCTCCTCAGAGCAAAGCTTCCCAAGCCTTTTTCTCTAAGCACCACCGCCAGCAGCAGTAGTGCCAGCAGGTATCATCCCTGAAAAGACGTTGGAACGCACCTCGCTTGGGACTTGTCTATCCTGACCATCGCAGAAAAGTGGACGTGCTGCCTGGGATCCACTGCACCAGGAAATCCAGAGCACTCTCCTTCCGCCTGCTGGTGAATGGGGAAAGGAAAGGGGCTCTCGGTTAGTTTTACTTGAATACCCTAATTCGTCAGATTTCCTTCAAAGTCACACTGGGAGTCACCCTTGAGTCAGAATTAGATTAATAAAATGAAGTAAGGAAAGATTCAAGAAAGACTATGAGCAAAGAGGCTGCTGGGGGACTCCAGGTGATTTGTGCTCCTTGTCACCCTCTGAGATACTTCTGTCAAGACTTTTCTGTGAGAGACGAAATTATGGGTGAAAACTTTACCAAATTGAGCTAAGGAAACTTCTTTGTAGGAAAAGATGTAATAGAGCTGCTGGCCACGCCTCCCTTCCCTAGCCATTAATGACAATAATTCTTACCTCAGCTTTCTGATCTCCTTTTTGTGCAGTCTTTCCGCATTTCACTATTGATCTGTCTCTTCCCAATCTGTTGATTATACTGGTTTTGTCCCTAAACTAATTTCCTTCCTTTTGTCCACTCTGTCCTCCATATCTATCTTTAAAACACATTTTCCAATGATCCTTCTTATCTTAAACATGAGCCCTAATTCTACCTGTTCCCTTAACACCCGGCCCATATTTTGACTGCCTTAAACTGGGAATAGACCACGTGTTGTTCCAGGATGCAAAATGCTAGAAACTGCACTGCACTAGAAACAAATAAAACAACTAAGTACTCACTTTTTTTGAGCATGAAAAAGAAATATACACTTATCTTGGTGTAAAATCCTTCCTTTCCAGTTAAAAAAAAAAAAAAAAAAGAAAAAAAGAAAGAAAAAGAAAAAAAGAACTACTGTAAAACAACGGCCCAGAAATCACAACACATTCTTTGGGTTATGGAAATGTTAAGCAAACCTCAGCTCTGCTCTAGTGATCGCCTCTGTCTTACTCTAAAAAATCCCTGCCTCTCTGGAGAGATGGCATACCTCTTCAAATATCTATGCCATTTCCTGTCATCTTGTTGTCACTTAACGGCTATAATGTTTGTTGAGACATTTCTCATTCATCTTGCAGCATTTTCCTTCCCTTTCTACTCTTTCTGTAAGTGTCTTATAATTTATGAGGCACGTTTATGTAGGTGCCTCATAAATTAAATATTTTAATATTTATGGGTACATGTGTTTGATAACACCTCAGTGGCAGTACATCTTCTTTTAAAGCAAGTACACCTTCTTTCATTGTCAGAGAAATACATATACAAGATCAGTAAAGAGAACCTCTCTTAGTAAACTTCTTTCTGTCCAAATCTTTTTTATTTTTACTTTTATTTTGCTTTGGTTTAGTCAAAACAGAGCGGGGAATAGATTACCTGCATTCCAGATTTATTGCTGCTGTTTCTGTTCTGGTGAACTCTGCAGGTTGTCTCCAAAAATACTGTCTGACAAGGAAATTGTTTCCACATACTGTTTTGTGCTTTCACCCACAAGGATCTGTCAACCAAATCCACCAAAAATTGACTGTGCTTTAAACTAAACAAAATAGTTTGATTGCAGGTAGTGTAAAACAGTACTATTCAATCAAAGTCAATGGCTGTTCCAGGTCGACTTTCATAAATTAAAGGCTTGGCTCAAAATGCCTCTTGTCTGTAAAGGTATCCAAAATAATCTGTGCATATCAGATATGAAAACTAAATTTTAGATTTTAATCCAATCCTACACACACTTAAATACATGTCCTTTGAAAATGAATTTAAAAATACATGAATCACTACAACTGCTTCCACACTTAAAATTAACCACACGCTTAAGCAGGTGGCAGGATGAGGGCAACAAATATTTTGCAAGCCGAAGCACTGAATTCCTTTGCCTTTTTTGATAGGCTCTGGTCTTTCATCTACTATAAGGATGACACATGAATGAAATTGTTTGCTCTCAATGCACTAACAGACATGGGCTTTTTTGCTTGTGTTGATTTGACTTAGCATAAACAGCAAATGTGTTTTCAGCAATGAAAGAGCAATATATCTTCAGGCTTTTTGAAATACAGAAAACAGAAAAGGTCAATTATTACTGCAGCTGCATTTCTTCTTCACTGATGATACAATCAGAATAAAAGTGATGCTCTTCTCAAAAGTCAGCATTTTGATACAAAACAATGTCCTAATTTAAAAGAAATATTTCTACAGATGTACAAAACCATAAAGATGATGAGTATCTAGATATGTTCCTCTTACTTTTTGAATTTCCTTTTATTCAAATGTCATTTCTATAAACACAATCATTTGGTTTTATGTATGACAGTAAGGTCAATTTAAATTTTAACTCTTGATTTACATCACAAATATTCTGCAATTCTTTCTACAGATTAGTAATAGCCAGATGTGGCTTGTCTCTGATTATCTCTTGGGAGCTCTGAGTATCTCTAATCCTTCTCTTAGTATTTATACAGGCATAAGGAAACAAAATTATACACAGGTACGTATAGAAAAAGGATTGCTTTTTCTGCTTTGACTACTAAGGAGGCATGACCCAGTAAGCAAGGACGTGGGTGTGCCGGAGAGGTCACCTACCTCCAGGGCTTAGACACAGGACTCTAGGCCATCCAGAGGAATTTAACCTAGTTAAAAGCTGAATCTGGGGAGGACACCTATTTTATATATGTGTGTGTATATACATATATACAAAGCTAATATGTATATACAAAGCTATATATATATATTTATATACATACAGTGACAATTTAATCCACTAGCTTTGTGATGTTTTAGGATGCAGAAGCTCTAAACTTGAATCCATTTGTGAAGGATTGATTATGGATTCTGCATCAAGCTGTTCCTGGAGAAAATGCATAAACACCTCTTGAAGCAGAGTCAGCAACGCAGCGCTCATGCACAGCTTCCACAGGCAAGGTGAGGAATGCCCACAGTAGCCCGTGGCCTCCAGCCTGCTCACCTGGGTTTCCTCTGGAAAGCCAGCAGAAAGGAGCCTGTAGCCTCTCAACCACAGGGTGTTCAACACAGGTCACCCACATCCTGCATGACAACATTTGTCACAACAATGCCCAGCGCCACTTTAAAGAAACAGTGAATTCCATTGCATGTCAGGCTGGACCCACACCCGTAGGCCTGCTGTGAAGTGCTAACTGGGTTGAGTCCTTACGGAGAGGTGGGTCGAATAGTTGTGGATTATTATCAGCCTTCATCACCAACAATGCCCAGGGCTGTTAAAACCGAGATGCTGCTTTCCATATTCAGTAGCAGGAGACAAAATGCTTTTTAAGGTACCAAGGAACTTACAAAGCCTTAGTAGCTTTTTGTAGCAATTAAACAGGTGTTCCAGAATTGAGGTGTTAATTAGAAGTCCCTAAACTCTGCCTAAGGTGAGCTTATAATAGCTAAACCCCATTTTGCAACTTTAACAAAACTGAGGATAACAATGTGCTCGTATGTCAAAGGACTTAGAACACGTGAATGATATAAGGTGCAAATTCCCACTGCATTAGAACTACTACAAATTAGGAGTTAAAGGCCAGCCTGTACAAGCTGATGGGTTTCTTTCAAACATGGATTTTCCGATTAAATGTTTCACTCCTGCAGTGCTGTAGTTCATACCCTGGTCTTGTTCACTGCCGCACTTGGGAATGCTGACTGATAACTCAAGAACTGTGGATTCAATACTTCATTCATTTAATCTTTACAGTTCCTAGGTAATCGTTATGATTTCAAAAACATAAAGAGTAATAGCTTTGCTTTATTTTTGTGCTCAGGAAGTTAAAGATATGTTGCTCTGGTGGATTTTGTGCAGTTATATATCAGCTGAATTTTCATGTACAAGTGTATTCCCTAAGTTGATTTATCAGAAGACTTTAAATGTCAACTCAGTATTCATAAGGAATCTTTTGTCTGCATTAAGAGCCGGCTGCTGTCAGTGATATTGAGTTACAGAGCAGAAGAACAGCCAGCCAAAAAAAAACAACCTCCAAAGTCATTGCTTGATTTGATTGTTATTCATTTTTAAGTACTTTCATTCAACTCTGATTGCTGTAGAATTTGTCTGCTTTATGAGTGTCTTTAAAAGGAGACGTTGATGTTTGATGCGGTCTTAAGTGCTAACAATCATCACTGTTGATGAACATGGACTCATTAATGTCTAAATCTTTGACAGCACAAGGGTGTTGCTTTCCCTCCTGAGTTTGCTTTTCCTGGGACAATTAATTTTTATATTAGTTACTACATCTGTTTCCAATACCATCCACGAATTTTAGTTTAATCTTTGGATCACAACACTGAGTTTTGCACAATAAATGTGGCATTTTTAATGAGGAGACGAGCTTTTAGAACCTCCCCTTTATCCATAGAAATACATATTTTTATTTTTACTTTTTTAATTCTTAAATCTATGACCTACAACTCTTTTAACTATTCCTTAAATGAAAGCTGCCATTACCACCGTAGATAATATTACACTGTGAACCACAGAGAAAACAGATACACCTGTTGAGCACAGGACTATCAAAACTGAAAATATGACACTGTGACATTAGCAAATCATGTAGGAATAAGGTAAAGAAGGAATGATATCATCATACCTGCTCTTATCTCAATTTTGGATCCTGAAGAAAAATTAAAAAAAAAAAATATATATTTTTCAGTGACATATTATTGTGACCATTTCAGAAAAAGCACAGCAATGCCAAAAAACTTGGGCTCAACCGAAGCCCTAAAGTTTCTAAGGAAGAAACTGCATTGTCCTGAGAAAAATGAATACTCTGAAACTGCATCACCAACAAAATTATAAAATGAATAGTTCTGCGATAGGGTTGGACAGTGCAGCATCCCTTCATCCTGCACAATACCCAGTAACTACTGTGAAGCACTTAAACACCACCTAAACCAGACCATAATTGAATCATATGATTCTGATGGGGATGTCTGTTGATGATCAAATCACCCTTCCTATGCTGTGGGCTTGGCAATTTTTTGTTTTATGTAACTAAAAGGAACAATCTGTGGAACAGTTTTCGGCCTATCAGTCTGTTTTCCTCATCTTTGGCTCCTTCTTTCCAGGTAGAAATTACCTTCTGATAGGTATACTCTTCTCTTATTTCCACAGGATTTGGATTCACTGAATATTCATAAAAAGGATGCGATAGCATTGCATTTTTAGTGTCTTTCTTACTAAATAAAAATGACAAACAGCACCAGGTTACAGCAGACCATAATATAGTGGGAGTCTGCTAGGTTCTGAGAGTGCATAAACAAAGCAAATAAAAATCATAGCATTTGCAAGAGTGGCACACATCAGGATACATCACACACTGCAGCAATGCTGAACACACGTAGTTCTCTAAGCAGCAGACCCAGATGAGAGTGGTTTCAAAGAGTTTTATGGATTACTGATTACTTTCATGCCTAATGAAGCATGAGATTTTCCTGTGGCTGGCCATTCGTAGTTCCCTCTTCACACGAGCACTAAGCAGCAGAATGGAGCAGGGGAGGCAGTGTTACAACTAAAGAAACTTGTTTCCATATTGCTGCGTCTTGGGTGGACTGACTTCATGAGACGATGAGAAAACTAGGGGGACATCTTTCAGAATCTGAAATGTTTTTACCATTTCTTCTTTTCAGGATGGGTTCACAGACCCTTTCCCTCATAGAGGCCATTAATGCCTTCTCTTCTACTCAGGCACCTACTGTACTGGAGCTTGGGCAGAAGAGTAGGCAAAGAGAGGGAAATCACTATTCCTTTGTGAAATTTGATTAGAACTGGATGTCTGGTTCAGAAGTTATTAGATATGAGCAGACACAGACACAGGCATTCACACTTTGATTGCTCAGTGCTCATTCTTTTCAGGCAACTTGATTAAAAACATGAAGGGAGGCAGAGGAAACAAGTAAATCATCTGCTTTCTGTATGAAGAGGTCTGACTCTTAACAAGTTGCAGCTCCCTTCAATTTGCCTCTGATTTCTCACTTTCTGGTTAACATAACATTCTGCTAGTGAGGGAAGAATAGAAAGAAACAAGTCCCTGGAAAGGTGATTTTACTACACACAGCACTTAATACATGTGGCTTTTCTCTGAAGTTATTCCAAAAAAGTGGTTGCCTTTCAAGTTCCATTAGATAGATAGATAGATAGATAGATAGATAGATAGATAGATAGATAGATAGATAGATAGATGTGTTTTATGAATGTAGCCCCTTTTCATCTCCTTCTTACAACTTTCCTCCTTCCTTGTAGGATTTCTGCTGTCTGTGTTTCAAGAATCCAAGGTTTAGCTCTGGTAGGGAAACCTGGCTCAGACTTCTGAGGAAATTGTGAAGTGGTGAGAAAGAGCTGTGACAACATCTGTAGAGTGGAGCTGCGTGAGATAAGAAAAGTAAAATTGCCGGTGGAGCTAGGATTATTGAAACTGGGACTGGTAGTAGCTCAAGGATTCGGGAGGGAAAAACACCAATGCGGAAAAGAGAAAAACCTAAAGGAAGAAGAGGGGGGTGGAAGTGAACAACTCAGGAAGAGCTGAGACCCAGAATGTAGCAGAGGCCAACCTTTGTGGCTTTATCTAGTTCAGGATACTCCTGACCCATCCTCATTACTGACTCCCGCCTGGCTAGCAAGGAGTCTCCAAATGTCATATGGGGAGGGGTAGAGATTGAGCATACTAATGTTTAGCCTAGGTCTTTATTAGGTAGCTGTCTTCTGGATGTGCCAAGCAATGAATAATTGCTATATACTTTAAAGCTGTCTATATTATGCTGTCATAGTCTCTTTGCAAATAGCTAAAGGTGTCCAAAGCGATCCAAACAGTTACATGAGTCGGTTACATCAAACTTAGCCATGCTGAGCTTCTGTGGATGCCACCAAAACCAAAACAGGCCAAAAGCAACTGGTTGCAGAGCTTGAATGGGGAGAGACTTTTGAGGTATAGTTTGTAAGAGGAAAGGTGTTAAATGATCTGTACGAACCATTGCGTGGTCCAGCCTTTGAAATCTGGCTGTTGAAGGGAAAATTCTAATTGTAACTGCTCAGTAGTGTTAACTTGTGACCAAGGAATGATCTGGCATGGAGGGCAAGAAGGCCCAACTGCAAGAAGGGGTTAAACTTGTTGGAAGCAGGAATGCCAGAGACAGAACTTGCAAGGGAGTGAAGTTTCCCTGGGTGATGAAACAGCCTCAACATTGACTTGTAGACCGTCCTGGAATGGGAGCACTGAGGGGCCAAGCTCAGGGGCCACCTTTGGGCAGCAGAGCTGGGCTGGGATTAAGTTCACTCAGTAGTCTGATCACCTTTTGAAGCTAGATACATACAATGTTGATAGGTCAACATTTAAGTTAGAAGGACATATTGGCAGAAATGATTTCTTCCTCGAGATGGTCTTGAAACTGCTCACACTACATTCATGGATGTAACACAATCTAGCCTGTTACCTTTGTACACAAAAATGATTTCACACTAATTTCAGCACATACTGCTTAATGCCAGCGAATGAACTCCTTTTTGCATTTAACCAGCTCACAAATCATCCTGACAAATACGTTAATTGAAACAGCCTGTCTGCCTCCTTCAACAGCCTTCAAAACCAGACCTAGCGCAGGGTTCTGCAGGGTGCAAAGCCACCTGAAAGGAGTAAGCAGAGGATAAAAGCCAGGGGGGGAGGTTGGGCTGACTAACAATGCAAAGACCGTTTCCGCTTGAATACTGATGAGCCAAGTTATCTATGCTGGCCACCTGCCTACCTATTTGGTTCCTGCCAGTGTTTCATTGCTTGTCCTGATCTTCAGGGAACTGTTATTGTATGAATGCTGCTAAATGATTTTAATCTGTATTTTAATTCTTGTTAGCTTTTAATATAATTGTAAAAGATAATTTGTGGTTTGTGCATTGTGTGATTGCTAAAACCTTTGTGAGATAATAAATGAATATTAAAATTCCCTATGGGAATTCTGGAATTTAGTCAAAGGGCAGACAACTGTGAGTGAAGGCTTATTGAACAGCAGCAAAGTCCTGCCACTGCCCTTGCTGGACATTCACATGGATCGCTTTGGCTGCATCAACATAGCATTCTTCATCTCTCCTCAGCCTGCACAAGAGGCAACTATGGTCTTTTTTCTTGGACTCTGGGCACTTACCCTGTTTTAACATTACCTATAATTGCATGGCCACCAGTGAACACTTACAAGTCTTCCCACAAGCTCAAGTTCCCACAGCAGAGCTCTGCCCATGCTAAGGGACCAAAAAACGCAGCCAACTCTCCGTGTGTCCTCTCTGGTCTTGAACATAACCTGGGGCCTAGCATGGATTTTCCATGGTCCCAAGGCTTCTCTCCATGTCAAACACTCAGCCCAGGTTCAATTCTCCATCGTGGCTAGACATATCCACTGCACAGGCCTGCCACTACCATGCTGTTGTCCATAATGCTGTTTGGCCTGGACCAAATAACATTTTCCAAAGCAGAGACAAAGCACCAGCTAGAAGGGTCTGGCCAGGGTTAAGAGTGCAGCTTTTACATGACCAGCCTGTTTGAAGAAATGAGAACATTTACTGTATGAATAAGAAATAGCTGATGACTGACATTACAGATTAAAAAGCTATAACTGGGAACCCCTCCTTCTGTTTAGTGTAGGCAGCAGGATGCAAGAAAGGGGCATACAGTCTGTGCCTAGTTCTAGGAACTTGTTATTTCTGCCAACCAAGTAAAACTTCCACTTTTTCTGGATGAGGGGGAAGAGGTCCGTGCGTAAGGCACATCCACACTGTAGCAGCAAGTTTGGTTAGCCTGGGGCAGTCCGTAGGTATCAGTCCTACAACACCCTCACAGATTCTTGTCATCTTGCCTTCCCATCCACTTCTGTGACCTCTAAAAATATTCCTCAGCATTGGTAAAGGCGAAGGAAGAAAAAGAGGTGAGGGCAGAAGAGAGTCATAGAGCACCGCATAAATATATCTATCTCTATATATATACACACACACACATATATACACTATATATGTGTGTGCACATTTACACATTCTCTAGCAGATTTTGGATACAGAATCACAGAATCACAGAATGGTTCGGGTTGGAAGGGAACCTAAAGACCGTCTAGTTCCAACCCCCCTGCCCTGGGCAGGGACACCTCCCACTAGACCAGGCTGCTCAAAGCCCCATCCAGCCTGGCCTTGAACACTTCCAGGCATGGGTCACTGACAACTTCCCTGGGCAACCTGTTCCAGTGTCTCACCACCCTTACCGTAAAGAATTTCTTCCTGATATCCAATCTAAATCTACCCTCTTTCAGTTTGAGGCCATTACCCCATGTCCTATCATAACACTCCCTGGCAAACAGCCCCTCCCCAGCTTTCCTGTAGGCCCCCTTTAGGTACTAGAAGGCCGCTAAAAGGTCTCCTCGGAGTCTTCTCTTCTCCAGGCTGAACAACCCCAACTCTCTCAGCCTGTCCTCATAGCATAGGTGCTCCAGCCCTCTGGATCATCTACGTGGCCCTCCTCTGGACCCGTTCCAACAGGTCCATGTCCTTCTTGTGTTGAGGACTCCAGAGCGGGACGCAGTACTTCAGGTGGGGTCTCACCACAGCAAAGTAGAGGGGCAGAATCACCTCCCTCGCCTTGCTAGCCACGCTTCTTTTGATGCAGCCCAGGATGCGGTTGGCCATCTGGGCTGCAAGTGCCCTGCTATAGAAATTCCTCTCCCCTCCATGCAATCCCCGGAGCTCACTCACATGCTGGACAGATGACCATGCAGCAGGAGAAATCCAGACCAGGGCCATGACGGAGCCACAGTCCATCCCTGGGCAGCAGCCAAACTGTGGGTCAAGGGTTCAGCACCCCGACATAACCACCGAATTGTCTAAGTCAGACCAGAATTCATAAACATAGAAGACCCACCACAAAGCATGTGCATTCACACATGTAGAGAAAAATGCCATGAAATTCTAAATGCATTTTATACTATGAGAGAAAATGTAAGCCTGATTTTGGAAAGGCTGAATTGGACATGTCTGCCAAAAATACAGGTCAGGAAGGCAGGTTATCCAAAACACGTACAACAGAATATTTTTGCTGTTCCATTATTTATTAAGACCCAGGTCTCTTCCTAGTGGTAAGATATCCTTTTATATCCCCCAGACACCAAAAAAAAGTTCAATATTTGAGTCTTAAATTTTTAAATATTACCTGTACCACACCTCAGATGCCATTTACTGAATGTCTGCCAGGAATCTGTATGAGATCTGTATACAGCAGTTGGTGTGTTTATAAAGCTCTTCATCAAGCATAAGAATTTAGATATATCATTCTAGAAAAAAAATGCTTCTACAGTTACCACGTAAGTCAGAGGAAGAAAAAAAAATAATTATGTTTTTCTTACTCTTAACTGTCTTTTCTTTATTAACTTTGATAATGTTGTTAATGCATGTGATCCCACTGCTCTGCCCTGGTTGCTGTTAGGCAGTCTGCTCGCAGCACCTGCTGTGTTTCAGTTACAGATAGATGGAATCAACAAAACTGGCTATCCTGTTTATTTCTATTTTGTTCATACAACCATGTTCAGAGACCTGAACAACGGGACACCTGCCATCTTCATGTTTATTTTTGCCTTGAATAATCTTTAATTTCTCATTACTCCAATAGCACTCAGAGATTTTAATTAAACTGAAAAAAAATAAATCCAAGATATATTTAACTATGTCTGGTATAATCATATATGAGCATGTTTATAAGATAGAATAAAACATAACACAGAGGTACACAAACTATCTTTAAACTGGATGAATAAAATCATTCTGCTTTGACAGCACAAATGTTTGGTATTTAAAATCTACAATACACTAGTCAAAAGAGGCTAAGGCTGGGGAGAAGCTGTTGGAGAACAGGGAGGAATAAAGTAACCACAAAAACTAAACTGATACTAGCTATGTTACCCACCCATTGCTGCCTTTTACTTGAATACCCGTATCTACGCACAGACGCGCACACGTGACCCATTTATCCACCTGCCTTTGCCCAGACCGTTAGTTCATTAGTTGCAGGTGTAAGATGCGGAGGCTGAAAACATGGATTTGAAAGAACACGTTGCCTCTGGTTGTTGCTGTAGCAGAGGCTGCTGAGGAAAGGCGGGCTGTAGCCTACCATCGGCTGCAGGAGGAAGCTGCCATCTGCAAGAACACCGAGAAATCCTACCTCTTCCTTCGATCCTCGCTTGCCCGCAGGGACTTGAGCTGTGGTTTGGAGTAGTGTTTATGTTTGTAAAGTCTACCATTGCAAGAAAAAAAGCTGTTACTTAAGCACCCCTGGATAAAGGCTAGGCAATCAGATGAAAGCCGTTAAGTCACTGGAACCAGTTTTCACTTTCAAAACTGATACAGCTATGTATCACCTCAAATTGAAAGCAAGCTCTTCTGCTCTCTCAGATATGGCTTTTATTTAAACATTTATACACAGTGCTTAGAGAGTTCTTTCCACTGATTGTGAGATTTTGAGTAACTTTGGTGTCTATGTTCAATATAACTCAATTTGTCTTACACTTTGTTTTTTCTGGTTTTGTTTTTGGGAGGGGTTTGGGTTTTTTTACGTTGTTTTGGGGTTTTTTTGCTTATGGACTTATTAGTTTATTATTGATTTTACAGTACAGGATGCCACAAATTCTATGGTTTTCCTTCAGCTTAATGTGTAGCAGTCAAAATCACACTGGTAGGAGTGCTAGCTATACCAATATCTGTTGTACTGCAAATGAAAAAAAAAATAATCCATTACGTTTGCAATGTATAATATGCCATCGTTTAACAGTTTGCCCATTCACAAGACACCAGAAATTAGACTGGGAACTTCAGTTCACACCTGACTCACAGAATCACAGAACAACTGAGTCTGGATGGCACCTCTGGAGATCATCTAGTTCAACTCCTCTGCTCTACTACTAAAGTTGAGAAAAACAACATCTAGTGCTCTCCCCTTCTCCGCCAAGCTAGTCTTATCCTTCAACAAACTGCATAATGATAGACAAATTTTAAAAAATTGAATTATAACCACAAGTGCTTCTATCAAAAAAAACCCCCTTATACCTGAATTTATCTCAAAAGGCTAATTTGAACTTTATAAAAAGTGATAGTAATATCATAGTTAACCTTTTCTAACTGACCGGTACAACTCTACCCTACTGGACTACGTAATTTTTTTCTATTCTGGGAAAGATTGAGGACAACAGTGTGGAGTGCACAATCCCTCACACCATACACACTCATTTTGTGTGTAACAATCCTTCTTTTTCCCCTGATATCTTATTTCCGGCAACTTCAGTCCTGAAAACTGTATTTTACTTTTGTGTATGATACATGACACAGGAGAAAACTGAACTCTGGTTTTATAGTTTTACATAGTTCCTCTATCTGCAGCATTAATAGCAGAATGAATTTAAATTTATTTTGTCACTAATATAATGATGAATATACGTGTTGAAACATTCTTGTTATGTCAGTTTTCAAATGCAATCACATGCTTAGGCATTCTACATCTTTCTACATTCTTTGTAAGAAAAAATGAAGAACATTAATGCTTGCAGTTTGAACTTGCAATTATCCCTTATGTGTTCTTTCAAAATAATCTTCCCCAAAATTACAAAGAAAGGAAAAGCTACATCTGTTGAAAACATCCCCATGAAATGCTAAATATATTTTACCTAAAAGAAAATAATTTCAAGACGGTTGACTTCTAATTTCCTTACTTCTAGAAAATAACATGGAGAAACATTTTAATTATACCTATAAGCTCCACCTTCACTGTTAGTTTTGTATAATTATTCAAACTTATAGACTGTTTTCTCATTCCTATCCCCTCATAGCAAAAAGTAGTACAGTAAAATTTTATAGGCCCATCTACTGTTTTGTGGTACAACAGCTGTTACCAGCTGGAGATGCTTTATGCTCGGTTGAACTGACTATGTTAAAAGGCATTTCCCTAGTCACCTTCAAATGAACATTTTTTTTTTCCATTTTGAGAAATTGTATAACTTACAACTTCAAGTCCCTCTTTTGAAATAATTCAAACTGAAATTACATTTGGATTGGAAAGATTAAATGACTGGGGTTTTTTAATAGGAAGACTGAAACTGAATATTATAAGAAAAAGTGTGTCGACCCCACTAGCAAACTAAAGAGCCTTTTAAAATCTCTCACCAGATCATTAAATTGAGATGCCATAAACAGAATAATATACTTTACCTGTCATTTACCATAGCTGACAGAGGATTTGACTGATTTCTTTTCACCTGAATAAATGGACCTTCAGCTTTTCAAATAAATTCATGCAGATTCTTCCAGAACATACAGATGTACTATTTCAGGGAAGAGTAACTGGAAATTGAGCAACAGCTTTTAAGTGTTTCACCGAACAGATGTACTATGGTAAAAAATTTGTAAGATTTCCACAATTTTGGAATTCAGTCCTGGAAAGAAGTTCACATCCAAACTAAGTATCAGATGAATATCAGGGGGACAGACAAGGAAAGGGGGTTCTGTGAGTGGTGAAGATTTCCATAAAGAAGAGAAGCAAGGAAGCCGGGTTTCCTTTGTTCATTCAATTCCCTGTAGTATTAAGAGTTGCAAGAGGGCTGCTCTGTGAGAGGAAGCATGCTGGGAGCTGAGGGGACAGCAAGGCGAGCACGAGGCAGTGTCCTCACCAACAAACGGCACAGTCCCACCATACAAGTCCCACCCAAGAAGATGAGCAAAACAGGCCCGGTGACGGAAAACATGGTCAGCCAGTGACGGCTAGGTAAGCCCATAGTGATGAAGTAGGTCCAACATCAAGCCAGGAAGTTGTCAGCGGGTGAGGACTGGGATCAGCTAGGTACATGGCCAAGCACAGCTGCAATATAGCTATGGTGAGGACCAAGACCAGGGGCCTGAACTTAAATGCAGCTTCCAAGCTGATCGAAGGAGGTCCCTAGCAAGGCTTGTCACAGCTCTTTTTGCACACAGCAATTTTCACAACTGTCCAAGCAAGGTAACACAGCTCTACCACCGAAGAGCCGGCCTTGAGCACAGGCTGCCATACCCCAGGAGGAGGTGGGTGCACTGAGGGCTCTGAGAGCTCCTTCCCATCTATGAAGTTCTTGTACGCTAGAAGTCCTACTCATGTGTGTGGCTGAAATAGTTTCCCTTGGAAGTTATCATTGCTGGTGTATGCCAAATATCAAAATAAATTGACAACACAATTTAGCTAGACAGGTTAAATATGTGAATCATCCTTGTTCTTCAGAAACAAAGAAAATAGAAATTAATTAACTAAGAGGGGGTGGTTTTCATTAACTGTTTAAATAATAATGATTTTTCACTGTATTTTATGCAAAACACTATTCATAGCCTCCTGTCTAATTAAAGTATTCATTTAACTAGTTAGTAACCATTTCATGCAGTATATATAAAGAACAGCATATATGAAAATAGGTAGTGTCTCATGTTGAATCACTGCAGCTTCCTGCCTTTTCATTCTCCAGCAATTTATCTTCCTAAAAGCAGGAGGGAAATGGAGGAATTTGGTTCTGATATTCACTACACCTACAATAAAGTAGAGTCGGCGTAGAGACCCAAAGCTACCATAATACTTCAGCTAAGCTGTAGCAAAAAGAGAGGGAAGCTTTTTTTCATCCATGCAATTGAGCTTCCCCAGTGCTACTACTTACAACACTTCAAATGTGAAATTGCTATGATAATACAGCTTCACCACACAGCCATCAGCTTGCAATCTTTTGTATATGCACAGTTACCGTCAGTGTTATTAGCTTTCAAGTCTTCAAAGGATAATTAAACAGTTAATAGTATGATATTTTGCAAGACACTGTATTTTAAATCCTGTCTGCAGATGCCAGAGTAAGATCTCTTTAAGCCTCTTAAAATAGCAAGAATGTCAATTAGTTATTTTCAGTGTACGGGCACAAGCAGAGGAAATGTGAAATAAAGCAAGAGAGCTGATTAAAGTTGTGCCGATGTGCAAACACCTAACAACTAGTCAGGGCTTTCTTGCTCTCCCCATCGGTGCACAAAACTACTCACTTGCCAGAAAGCAACCCTACCCCTCCCCACCCCAGTGAATAATTTTTCTTCCTATTTTAGGTTTCAGCTTATTCATATACTAGTGGTTTGCTTAACAAGGCAGGCGCATTCCAAGTGGAATTACAAGAATTCAGTAAGTTATCCTAGGAATAAATAGCCCTTGCCAATACTATATTCCAATGCCTTCTGAATGTCAACTACTTAGGATTTTGGCTTCTCACATTCTCATATAACGACAGCAGAGGCAACACACGTGTGGTGGAAGCCATCCTCTATTGCCTTGCAAGAGCCACATTTTCATCCGTCTGCATAAGAAAAGTATAAAAAGGCAATAACAGCACTTGGCACTTGCTTTATACCTGGTATAAACGTCTACAATATTAGCAAGTCATAGCCTTTCATTTTACATCACTAGATGAGAAACTGAAGTGTATATTCTAATGTATGAGAACATCTGAAATTTCACCAGCTCTGTATGGTCAATACACACTGTGTTTTCACTGACAAGTCAGAGAAATCACATGAAAAAATAAAAAAAATATTGCTCCTTGGCAAGATCTGTCATACTTTGTGCAAGCTGCCCACAGGCTTTTTATTCCAAAATTGCACCACATCAGTTTGAGTATATGCCTTTCAGAGTAAAAAAAAGTTAGATGTGAACCTATTTTATTAAATTGTTTAATAAACAGAGAGAACAGTGGAACCTTCCCCCGGGGATTGTGAATTTTATTGCCTGTGCAGAGCTACCTTTGTAACTACCCAAGAAATCAGACCATCATTCACCAACATACAGTTGCAGACAGGAGGGATATCTACCAGATGTTCTGCTACAGGTGGTCCTGAAAGTTGCACTCTTCTTTCTTCATCAGTGGCAGCATTTTTTAAGAGTGCCATTTAAAAGCCAGTGAATAGGAATGATACCAATCTTTTCTCTACTTCCCCCAAACTGCAAGGTCTACAGTCCCTTTTTCTCTTCTTTCTTTCTCCACTTATTTAGGAACATCATCTTAAAATAAACTTAAAACTTTATACTACAATGCAAATTGGAAGGCTTGCCCTCAAGCCAAGTGCCTATTAAAAAAAAAATAATCAGCTTTACACAAAATGTAAATAAACTGAGAAATCTTCACCTATGAAACTCCTATTTTCAAAGATCTAAATGTAATTAAGAAAATGGGAATACTTATTGCAGTAAAAAATACAATAGGTTGATGTTTTGTAATCAGAGGAGATCCTTTGGAAGTTCAAACATCAGGTTAATGTTTCAGCATTTTGACTCCAGCTTTTCCTCTTTCTTGAACGCTATTTTTAAGGGACGACGATTACATAATAATAAAGGTTAGTTTTATACGTCAAAACCTTTTATTTTTTTATTAGACCAAACAGAATAGATAAAAGACATTTTTTCATACACAGACCCTCCTTTGATCCACATTGGCTCTTACTGCTACCTACAAATCTTGTCTTATATTCATCCTTAGACATGATGCCTGAAGTTCTCTGCATAACTCCTTAAATAATTTGATGTTTTAAGCAAAACTTTTGTGTCTGGACAATGTATTCTTACTTTTTGAACCATTTACAGCCTTCATTTGTTCCTTCAGTACAAATCAGAATTTCCTTAAAACTAAGTAGATTCACAAACTTCTTCCCTACTTCTCCTGTTCTCCTATCACTACTGTTCTTCCATGAGAATGCCTTTGCTTAGAGGATCTACGGATTCTCCTGTCCCATCCTCATATTCTAGATACAAACTTTAATAACAGCTGGGTCCAGTTTCACCCACAGATCCACGCAGCCTATACACCTCAGTTGCCATGTAAAAGAAACATCTCAAAAGAAAACCTGACCTGCAATGCATGTATTTTCAGAGCACTAGCAAGATTCCCTTTTTACACTGACCTATGAAGTACAGCACTTCTTATTCAACATTTTAAAGTAAATGTAATGTAAAAGTAAAGTAAGTGTAAATTTGCAAAACAGCAACCAAGAGATACACACCATCTAAATCGCTTGACGTTATCCAGTATGCTAATTATCATGCCACATACAAATATGCATGATTAACAATTAATTTCTAGTTCTAACTAGAACTGATGCAAAATACAAAATAAAACAACCTAAGCTAGCATACTGCATCTGCAAGTTTGGGTTTTTTCATTTGTGAAGAAGTAAATATAAAAAATAAATATAAATAAATAAATATAAAAATAAACCTTCAGTACACTGTGTACTAAGGAATCAGTAAAAAGAGTAACAATTTTGCTGGCAAGTTCCTAGTGCTAGATTCCCCAGTCTTGCATGGCTGTGAGAGTACAAAAAGACAATATGGTGTTAATACCTTTAAAATACATATCTGTAAATAACATTTAGATCTCAAAGTGAGATATTTGACAATGTCTCAAGAGTCAGCTTTAATTCGTATTTGCCTTTTTTTCCTCTTAACTTTCCTAACCAGGATCACCTAAAATATGTATTTTACTAAAACCCATTTAAGAGAAATCTGCATGGGTATGAAGTCAAATGCTCTTCTATTTATAAATCAGAATATATGACAGTACATAGAAGCAGCCAAATAAGGTAAAACTGGAGTATTGTATTTCACATATATCAATCTTCTACTTGAATTATTAGAGGAAAAATAATGCACTGTCTTTCAGTATATACTATTTTATGTATTCTGCATTTTAACAATTTATATGGTAGCCTAAGAAAAGTGGTTATTACATTTTACCTATTTAGTATTTTTCAAATAATAAGGGAGCCCCTAACGTTTACACTAAGAGATAAGAATAAACTTCCTTCCAATTAGCCTTTCATATAACATTTCCCAATTCTTTTCACAGTAATTTTTTATATGAACGTGACCACAAAAAGCATTGACGAAATAGGTCAGCCAAAACCTGGTTCTATGCTATCAGCCCAACAGCAGTTCTGTTTAATACCAGTACTGATGTAACAAGAACTGAGGCCTGACCCCTTCTCTTCTCAAAGTTAATGCACACATTATCTAACAGAGTAAAATCAGAAACTATTTTTCATGTTTTTCCAAAAGAGTTATACCTCTCGCTAAAAAAAAACCATACCAGGCAGACTTTAAAAATGTATTTATTTTGTAATTGAAAAAAATATACATTGAACTGGACATGTAGAAATTAATCTTCCATTACTGAAATAGCTTATGAAACATTTTTTGAAAGATAAAACTAATAGTTAAGTGTAAAATCCTAGCTCTGTCGTGCTTCACGGTTTAACTGTAATGAGCACAGGACATCATTACAGTTTTTAAATAATTGATTTGCATTTTACAGATATATAGGTCATTATTGATTTATCAGCACCTCAATAAGAAGCTTAGGTTCTATTTTACAATGGTTATTTATACAAAGAAACATGCGATCAATGCAATATCCTGAAACCAAAGTGCTACTCAGGCTAAAAATAATGTAAACAAATTAAAATAATACAGACAAGGTTTATAAATTACTGAATTCTGTAGCATGTGGAATATACACAAAACATCAATGTGACTGTAAATTGATAAATAAACAATATGTTAAATAGTAGAATCTCCATAAAATATTAAATTATTTTCTCCATTTTGAACAATGGAAGTAAGCACTATTAATAGCTAGGAATTCCCTTATGTAAAATACTGGATCTCTCCTGAGACCCATTTGTGAAATAAAAGGCTTACATTATTTATCTGGTGGTGCTTCTTTTCCTCCTCCAACATGGCTTAGCATCCTCTTGCTTCTGCAACAGTATAATTAAAAGTTTTCCTCTAATTTCAACAACACAGTGTTATTCTTTAGCCAGAGCCAGCTTTAAACAGACATGAAAACACACAAAAAAAATTAATGCAACCTCGTAATATCCAAGTGCAATCACGCCAACAAGAATGCTTTTGCTCTGAGCTTAAAAGCTACTTTAAATTAAGTACTGATTTTCATCCTTTGGGACTCCTTCCTCCACCGATTGTTTTACCCACAGCTCAGATACAATTTTAAATTTTTTCCCAAATGTTCTCCTGAGTGCTTTAATCTCTTTCACCCGGGAATGATCTTCTCCTATAATAACATGGGAGACACCCTCTTCAAGGTGAGAGACTACTTTTGCACCATAAAAACGGAGATCCAAAGCTCTAATTGATAGTGTTGTTCCATGGATTTTGGTTCCGGGCTCATTAACAACAGTGTAACAGTCCACATAAATAGTGTTTCCTCTGAATATACTGAGCTGACAGGTGTTCCATGAGTAACGTTCTTCTAACTCCGCAATCACATCCAAAGGCATCAACTTACTGTCTTTCACTCTTGAGAACACTTCCTTGAGTTGTGCAACATCTGTGTCTGCTGTGTAGCTGTCTCCATAACAATCATACTCACGCGCAAAATGTTCTTTTGTGTCAGGAGACATGTGAATCATCAAGGCTGGCTGCCAAGGCACCAGCATTTTTGCTTGAAAACACTGAAGGAGCCACTCTGCCCTCACCACATCGTATTTGTTGGAAGCAATGATATTTTTCACTCTGACATTCTCAGCTCCTACAATGACACAGTAAGTCTCCGGCCCTGGGTTCTGTACCACAGTGCCACCACATTCGGCTATTCTGCTTTCCAGGTACGACTTTGAGTATTTTCCCATTCCTGTCATAACACAAAACTCAACATCTTCAAATACATTTGAAACCTTGTTTACAGTAGAAAGATCAGGAGCTTTAAATTGCTCAGCTATTCCAATTATCCTCTTCACCTTTGATACAGTTTTCCTTTTTTTTTCTTGTGGCTCATCATACTCATCTATATGAAGGTGCTTAGATGCCAGCTTCCCTTCTGCTTTGCTTCTGAGATCTTCTAACATGTCTGAAGTCATGCACTCGTACCACTCTTTGTCCTCTCTTATCTTCTCAATGCGGGGGAATCTCAAAGTACAGTCAGTTTTGTACATATCACTGTTAACAATCTCGGCTGCCTTGATCTGGACTATGACAGAGTTGCAAGGCTCAATGTACATTTCTGGTTTTTCAGTTCCACACAAAATGTTACTGGGAGGGTCCTTCCTATGGTAGGGCTTCCAGTGTTTAGCCAGTTTCAGACCTAGATCATACAATTCCTTCATAGTATAGCCAGAGCCAACACGACAAATAGTGTGGAAAACCGTAGGTTTTTCATTTGGAGGGGGCGTCTCTGCAATCGCACACAGAAAATGAGACATCATTCCACCACGCGACCCCTTCCCCCAGTAACCGCCAACAATTAAAAGGTCTAGTTCATCCATCAGCCCATTGACGTATTCTGGCTTGATTTTTAACCAGCCTTCCCCTCGTTTGTCAGGCTTGTACGTGGACATGGGATCTTTCACCATAATCCCTTCTTCTCTGTTATCTATTGCTTCATTCAAAGCATCAATTACTTCTTTTCTTGTTCTGGCACTTTTTTTCTGTACAACATGGATCCTGCCTGCTACTGGGGTAAATACACTACTTAAGATTTCATATCTTTTGCTTAGCACTTCGTGACCCAACTTCTGATCGTTAACCATCAATACATCAAACACACAAAAGCAGGTCTGCAGATCAGAGTCCTCCACCATTCTTTTTATGTCAAATCTGTTTCCTTTTTGCATAAAGGTTTGAGTCTCGGGATTGTAAGCCATCATTTCACCATCAAGAATGCAATTTTGTATATTGCTCTTAAATACATTATGAATAAATGGCGTTAATGAACCATCAAGGGGGGAAGCACCAAACTGCTGAGTATAGTCAAACCCATTTCGGGAAAAATATTTATATACATCTCCATCTTTGTGCATCTGCATACGCTCACCGTCCAGCTTAGTTTCTATGTAGAATACCTGGTTATTCATTTGTTTCTCAATTTGCTGGACATCAGCAATAGCAGCAAGCATCGGTTTAAAGGCAGAAAACAACATGATAGAAACATCACTAAGTGAGACAGAGGGATCATGCAGTTGTCTGCAAACTTTTTCCAAATCAGTTGTGACATTGTGTAATTCAGCAGCATCAGGATGAAAAATGGAAAATATCGTTTGTTGACTAACACCAAGCTTTAGATCCTTTATAATCATCCGGATGAGCCATTTTTGTTCCAGTGCTGTGCTCTGGGTAATTAACTGAAGAAGACTTTTCTTTAACATGCCCTTGTTTTTCGCAGTATTATTACTAGCTATTGCATCTAAGTGTTCATTGACTTGTTCTATTGTCAGTCTGCCTTGTTTTGGGCTCCTAGGTTTTAACACGAAGTATGCAATCATTGCAAAATCTCCAGCATCTCCACGTGAGCCAGCAGGTGTTCTGTAATTTAAAAGCTTTGCAGCATCTTTTCCATCTTTTGGTAAATTAAGCAGTTCAATATACAGCTTCGCAAGCATAGTTTCTTTAATTCCATATGCCATCCTTTCTCTTTCCAACTGCGGAAGAATAAGTCGCATAGCTGGATAAAAAGAATCCGTGATGTCTTTCTCTTTCTGATGAAGCGCATCATGGAACTTTCTCCAGGAATCCAGGAAGTCCTTGAAATACTTGGTTTTCTCCGGACGAGACTTACACGTTTGGATTCGCTCCAGAGTAGAACACAGATCCGCAAAGGGCACGTGAGAGGCCACTGTCTTTTTTGGAGAAGGTTGCGAAGCCGGTGCGGAAGCCATCGGAGTCTGTTTTTCGCTAAGAACGACAACAAAAAAAAAGAGCATGTATTTGTAGAAAAGGAGAGCATCGGCATTCAAGACAGTATATATTTGTAGAAAAGGAGAACATCAGCATTCAAGACAGTCATTCTGTCTTGAAAAGGGTACGTCTAAGTAGGATTTACGGATTTTGCTCGGTTTTCTAATGAGGCTGTAACTGTTATCTCTACTTAAGGGTCACCAGACGGTACCACCCGCCTTAGTTAGGGGTGAAACTCAGCAGCCAGGCTGAGACACGGGCACCGGCTCGACGAGAGGGTGAGAAGACGGGAGAAGCGCACCCCTGCGGCCGCGCAGGCGGGAGAAGTGCGCTTCTCCCGTCTTCTCGCCCTCT